>JARQOC010000010.1:46898788-47330772 GCA_033576535.1 Allobates femoralis | reverse complement strand
CCAGACACAGTAGATATGAGCAGTGTCAGACCTGGGCGGCAGGAGCCCATCAGTATCATTGACTCTGGGGGCCACTGATCAACCACATGGAAATATTGCATTGACAAATTTACCTATGCTCTATATAATAATATACTGGCTTATTAGTAATATGAATTATGATCTGTATCCCTTGTCTGTACATAGTGAAACAAATGTATTATGCCAACTACTGATTATATTGGGGGTAAGTGACCTATTACTGCAAAGGGGCTCACCGGAGGATTCTCCTTTTTTATGACCAAGACCACATCAAAGTTGAATGTGTACAGACAGGAAAAGCCTTTAAAAACCAAACGGTGCAAAATTTTCAATTACAGCCAATTACAAAAATTATTTTGACCCCAAATATGTTCATTTAAGAAATAAAAAAAATTTGTGGCCAAACCATTTAATGCCAAGAGAGAACTACTAAAATATCAATATCAACCCTGTTCTGGTATAAGATATACAAGTACATCATACGTTGGGTGGAGGTGTATGAGTTGGATCTGGGAGTGAATCCCACTCCAGCAAATTTGTTGCCATGTTAATCCATGTTCTTGAGATACTTGCGTTCGCCAAAGTTGAAAACCACATCTATATGGCTGGTTTCACACTACCGTTTTTGGAATCTGAAGGAAGGGATCCAGAGTCTGATGGATCCAGGTTACATAGAGTTACATTTTAAATCAACCTGGAGTGCCCTGGATGCGGATGTTCACGGCTTTTGAAACGGACACCAAAATCGCAACATGTTGCGATTGTGGTCTCAGTGCAAAAACTGTGGACTCCCCAACAAGGGGGAAACAGGAAGAACTGGATGAACCTGAAAGTTCCTGTGGCCCCATTTAAAATCAGTGGGGCTGAAAACAAATGTGGGTGCGTCCAGTTTAAAGGGATCCTGTACTCCAAAAAGCCACCTAAGCTACAAAAACACATCCCTGCAGCATCCCATCACTAATCTCACACTCCTTTTGTCTCCTAAAAGCATCCTGTGAAATTGGATAAAAAATTTATACTCCATCATTAGGGATTATAATTAGCAGGGGCATATTCTTTAGCCCTTAGGGCGTGTTGTTTTGCAGGCTCTAGTATTCACCCTCTCTCTGTCTGTGTGCTGTGCTTGTGCAGGCTCTGCCCTCCCCCCTCTCTATCACCACAGAATGCAAATCATTAGTCCTGCTTCAGCTCCACATCACAGCAGCACAGACGAGAAGAGGCTGGATCCTGGAGCTGCAAAACAGCCCGCCCTGAGGGCTAAAGAATATATCCCCTGCTAATAATAATCACTAATGAGTAAGTATTAAATCATTTTTATCTACTTTGACAGGATGCTTTTAGGAGACAAAAGGAGTGTGAGAATGGTGATAGGATGCTGTAGGGACATGATTTTGTAGCTTAGGTGGCTTTTAGGAGGTGACAGGATCCCTTTAAGCTGGATTCACACAGTGTCACAATGATCTCTCTTACCTGGGAGACTTGTGACTCGTTCCATATTTGGGACCTCTGTCTTAAGTTTGTATTGGGACTTCATATTGAACATGTTTCTTTACATTGGCAGTGCAGGAGTTCATTGGTTTCTTTACCAGGTGTTTAAAGTGAAAATCCGCTGCAACACTAGACAGTATATGTACATATAGACATATACTGTCTAGTGTTGCAGCGGATTTTCACTTTAAATGTAAAGTCTTTTTCTTGCTTGCACTTGACATAAGGTGATGCCAGTCCTTTACTATGTATTTATTTTTCTTTACCAGGTGTGGCCACTCGGTGATCACTCCCATCCTCTTTATATAGTCACATGGTTCCCTCACCCTTTGTTGTGATTGATCCCATTCCTGGCCATGCTTCCTGAGGTGAAGGAGGTTCTCTGCAGAGCTTACTACTGCCAAGCCATCTGCTGCCAAGGAGTGCGGCAGAGGTGTGAAGTTGTTTGTTGCTGCCCTTTCTGTCTCCTTTCCCTCATGTTGTTATTATCGCAGTGGTTGGGACTAGTGCTCCTGCCTGGCCATTTTCCTATTGGGAGCTAACATCAAGGCCAGTGAGGGACTAGGCATCCAGCTCGGTGACGGGTTGAAAGAACCCATAGTTGGGACAGTAGGGAGATCAGGACACAGCCGCCGGTGAGTGCAGGAGGTCACCTCTTCTTTGTTCTCTATGAGCAGGGTCCTCCATGTATTTGTCCCTCTGGTGTCAATCCGTCTGTTGTATTTGTGTAATGCGCTGGACATCATTGGTCCGTGCGCCACTGTCACGCACGGTAGAGGGATTCCCCCTTTGTCCAGCATGACACACGGATACCAAAAAATGGTAGTGTAAAACCAGCCTTAGTTTCAAACCATGGTAGGAAGAAAACTAAAAAGTACAGTAGTGCCCAGTATACCTCCATAGATAGTAAATGACAGCTCCGGTGACGTGCACCAGCTCTGTGTTCACACAATTGGCTTTTACGTGCCAATTCCATATGTCTCCCTCGTTCCTTAATTAAGAATGGATTTGATGTACACAACACACAGGCAATCATTTGTCAGAGACGTCCTTTTTCATGTAATGTGGCCTTTTACATCCTCTAACAACCTAATAAAAATATTACAAAACGACAAAGACAGATTGTCTCCTCCGTCTGCAAAAGGCAATTTACCGGAACAAAAAAAAGACAGCGCCTTTTGGTCTGTAAAAAGTCCGATAGGTGACTATTATACTAAAAAGCCTCGTCTTGAAAATTGCTTTTTTTGGCAACCGGATCACACGGAACTAAAGTGCTTTGTGACAGACGATAAAAAAGGAATCCGACACAAACAAAAGAATCCATGAAACAGGAGGAGTAATGCGGTGAAAGAGCGCCGGCGAAAATCCTCCCCGAGTCTGAGCAATCCGGGGACCTTTCCAGAATTAACTCGTCCGCTGCCTGCCGCCTGCTAATTGCCAATTAAAGCAACACTCCGCACAATATATGAAGGGGCGGTGTATAAATCACAGCAAGGGAAATGTCACAACATACAGAAGGGAATGGGATTTTTTTTGCTCTTTTTGTTATAAAAAAAACAGGGATTTTTCCATTTGATGTGTGTTTGGCTCAAGTCTGTAGCAGACGTCCATTGTGAGGAATCTGAGAGTCAGCAATGGAGCGGTATAGAAAATGGGCTGTAACGGTATTAACAGGGGAGTGCGCCACCAGTCGAATCTAACCCATTAATTCAGTGTATTGAGCAGTATATATTATAATACGGATACTACAGAATTTGCACAATTTTAATGTAAGAATTGTGACCAGAGTGTAATGACTGTCTGAGGCCTCAGGCTCAAAAAGGCTACCTTGGCACAAACACTCCATTTGGCAAAATCTAGAGAAACCCTTTAAGATTATGTGCCCAGTGGATGTAGCTTTTTGTGCTGTGTTTGTGCTGCATTTGTGCACAAATGCAGCAAAATACGGGGACATACTAAGACAAATAGACACACAGACAGACACACTTTCTCACCCTACCCAGCAAGCCCACGGCGATCCATGGTGATGTCTTCCTCTGTGCATCAGCAGAAACTGTGTATATCGTCCTTCCAGAGCCTGCACACCATGTGACAGCCTGAGTCACATGACCACTGCCAGTCATATAGCACAAGTCTTGGAAGGCCAATACACAGAGACAGTGACACACACAGACAGGCACACAGACACACTTTCTCACCCTACCCGACCAGCTCACGGCGATCCCGCTGATGTCTTCCCTATGCATCAGTGGAAGCTGTATTTATCATCCTTCCAGAGCCTGCACACCATGTAACCAGTCATATGGCACAGCTCTGGAAGGATGATACTCCTTCTGCTGGTGCATGTAGGAAGAAATCATTGGGGATTGCCATAGGCTCGCTGGGTAGGGAGAGAAAGTGTGTGTGTGTCTGTGTGTCTGTCTGTGTGTGTCACTGGGGAGGGTGAGTATTGCAGCGTTTTTACTGTGGAAATCGGAGGAAAAAAGCCTGGCAAAACGACTGTGATAATACAAATTAATTTGTGATGTTTTTGTGGGGGGTTAGAATAGAGTGTATGGGGAAAATGCAGCCCAAAAACGGGTAAGTTCATTGCAGGGATATAAAAACCTCTGGAGCTCAAATGCATATGTGGACACAGCTTTTTGTAAATCACATTGACTTTAATGTTAAAACTGTGAGTGCTAAGTTTTTGCTGCAGAAACGCAGCAAAAAATGCAGCAAAATGCACAATGAGCACATAGCTAACCCCCATATAGGGATCTGGATTTACAACGGGTCGGTGCAGTGGATAGCTGACATGGATGGATTGCCATGCGAAGGCAGGAATGGTCGCCAAGCAGGGTCTAATCAAAGAAGTGACGTAAAGGACAAAATCAGGATAGGTATCTCTTGTTGTCAAATCTCTACCAGAACTTGCGTCTGCACCATCTGCTTCTGTTGTCAGGTGTTGCCTTATTCACTCTGTAGGTGGTGCTGGCGATAGAGGAGAAGTTAGAGCCAGAAACTCTGAATGGTTCAGGGTCTGTCCATAAACTGAGGTTATAGTGGCTAGGATCTGATAGAGTGGGTGTGTGTGCTGTGCAGGTGAAGTCATCAGCTCCTAGCTTCTGCTTATTGGAAAACACCACACCCTACTAAAGCTTACAGGTTGGTACTGAAAGGTGCTTGATGTTATCTAGTGTTTCCCTGGCTAATTCCTTTTGATTTTTCCTTGTTTTGACCTTGGCTTATGTTTTTATCAGCTCATATGGATCCAAATGTTGTCTTTTTCATGATCTCCTGGCTTAGACTCTGCTTGGCAACCATTCTGGTTCCGGTTCGCAGCCCTTTTGTGGCTAGCAATCCAGATCCCTGTATAGGGGTTAAAGGATGTCAGGGTTTCTCTAGATTTTGCCAAATGGAGCAGCTTGCGCCAAATCTGTTCATCGGTAGCCTTTTTGAGCCTGTGACCTCAGACATTACATTAGTCTTCCATTCACTAAGTTTCATGTCACCATGTAGGGCACGATGCATGTTACTGACGTGCGTCATTCTGATCGGGATGATGTGGGAGTGCCACACATGCCACTGATGCCTTTTGCCTATTAGACCCATAGAATGGTGCATGAAAGATACAGTGGGAAGGAAGATAGAAGACAGCAGGGCTGGGCTGGTCGGGTGGCAGAGATGCATCTGCCACCCGGACCAGATATTTAGCAACAGTTCAGGGCCGCAGCTCGCAGTGTTAAGTGAAATCACCAGTGGTCCAGGATAGCAGCCCCTAATGCAAGTTGATTACCAGACAGTGGGTCACAGGCTGAGGCTGACAGGCAGCAGTGTTATGGCCCTGCAGCATGCTGGGATTGGATGATCTGGCGGGTTCCGACAGAGGTGTGCTTACATAGCACGCTGTACATGACACGCGGAGCGTTTGTGAAGACACACGCCATTACAGTCTGAGAGGTTGGCGAAAAAAAAATGAGCAGAGATGATCAGAGGAGTGGTGGTGGCGGACTAGTAGTGGCGGACTGGTACGGAGAGAGTTGAGTATAAGAGTTTTGTAATCTCTTCTCAGCCAACTTCAGTCTAAAAAACTACATTCTGGACAATCCAATTAGTAAATGTATTTTTTTGTAAAATTCAAGGCCAATTTGATTCACTTGAAATTAATTTGTTAATTTCTAACATATAATTACAACATCCGGCATTTATAATTTATTACATCCGGCCATTACTGCAAAACGGCGGCACAATCCGAGCTCCTGCACTCATCGCTATATTCAGGTGCTGGGTTTCATAATACACATTATATTCATTTTCTTTTATCTATTTTTTCTCTAAAACGGTAAAAATGTCAATAGAGCTTTATGCAAATGAAGAGTGGGAAATATTCCCATGAGTCACCGAGAGGCAAAGAAGACCCTCTAAATCACAAAGCAGAAAGAACCTCCATGTGATTGTCTGATCCTTAGATATGACAGCTGCATTCAGAGACATTCATCTATTACTGCCCAGATAGAAGTAACAATTCCCACCGCTGATCTGGGGTCACATTTAAATAATGAAAATGTGCAGCACAGTTTCCGAGCAGAAGGCAGAGAATAGTGAAAAGACCTGTTTGATACAAATCATCTAATCAATAGTGTTCGATAGAGGGTTAACTTATACACTGGAATATAAATACATTAATAATAATGGGAGACATATATACCAGGATAGGGGAAATTAGTAAAGCATGGGGGACATATATACCAACATGAGGACCATGGATACCAGAATGGGGGATATATACAAGGATGGGGGAAAAATATACCAGGATGGGGCATATATACCAGGATGGTCCAGGATGGGGACATATATACCAGGATGGTCCAGGATGGCGATATATATACCAGGATGGGGACATATATACCAGGATGGTCCAGGATGGGCATTTATACTAGGATGGTCCAGGATGGGGACATATATACCAGGATGGTCCAGGATGGGGACATATATACCAGGATGGTCCAGGATGGGGCATTTATACTAGGATTGTCCAGGATGGGGACATATATACCAGGATGGTCCAGGATGGGGACATATATACCAGGATGGGGCATATATGCCAGTTTGGGGGCATATGTACCAGGATGGCCAGACAGAGACATATATACTAGGATGGCGACAGACATATTAGGATGGGGACATATATATCAAGATGGGCTCACTATGAGGACATATATACCTGGATGTGACATATATATCAGAATAGGGACAGATATACCAGGATGTCCCAGGATGGGGACAGACATACCAGAACGGGGACATATATATTAGAATATGGCACATATGTCAGGATGGCCCAGGATGGGGACAGGTATACCAGGATCGGGACATATACAAGAATGGGGATATATACCAGGGTGAGGACCATATATACTAGGATGGGACATACGGTATGTACCTGGATGGGAACATATATGCCAGGATGTCTGAGGATGGTGTCAGATATACCAAGATGGGTCCAGGATAGAGACATATATACCAGGATGGGGATGTATATACCGGATATATATACCAGGATAGGGACATATATACCAGGATAGGAGCCCCAGATTGGGGGACATTAGCACAGGATGGGGACATTACTACATAATGAAGGGGAAGGGGGCAACACATGTCTTTATATGATTTAGATACAAGGGACCATACATATGAGCATCATGTGAAGATGGGGGGGAAGGGGCAAGTCCACATTTTGTACTGGGTCCTGTAAATGTTGCTGTCCTTTTTCAGTTGGGTGTATAGATGTGAGGATGGGACTAGCTGATTTCAGGCACGTCTTTGCTAAGTACAGGACAATAAGTATTATTACTGCCAGGCGCTTAGAAAACACCAGATCTGTTATTGCTCCATTCAGCCATTTTTTGGGCAATTTATAGCACTAAATGTTTTCTAATGTCATGTATGGACTTCAGACCCCGGTAACAAAGAGGAGCGGTAATGAATCAGGACGCGCCTGTTCCTGAACCCATTCCCTCTGAGGTGTGGAGACGTCCCTCATTGCTCATTACCAAGGATCTGTACCGTTTGCAAAGTATCAAAGCTTCTGTAGAGGAGAAGTAAATGACTTAACTCCTCCTGACCACAGACGAGGATCATTATTAATGCTCCCTCTATGGTATTCAGAAGGCGCGAAAGGGCAAATGTGCAAAGAAAAGAGCAAAACAAATACAAATAAATTAGAAAAACTAAAATTAATGCATTCATAAATAAACATAAATAGAGTAAAAAGTATTTATAAAGATGCGACTTGATCTCATCCTTGGCTGTTTTCAATGACGAGGTCTATGGGCTCCGCACATAACTGTGGGATACAATATGGGAAGTTGGGGGCTTCTCTGTCCAGCGATTAGAATTGTTATTTCTATTAGGGGCTAATCAGGGGCAGTAAAAGGGGACAGATTAGGAAATTGTTATGTTGGGGTAGAGGTCCCACTCGCTCTAAGGCCCCAAATTCTCTTATGCAGGTAGATGAGACCTTGATCTAGTAAGTTTTGTATCTTGACAAGGTTGGACATAGACAAAAGATGTCCCTGTGCAAGAACAATATATGGGCCCTTTGCAGTCCAAAAGCTAATGGCAATGCACAATTCCACCTGCTTTCAAGCTGTATATGGCCCCCTTGCCCCTGGTTGCACCAATGAAATGTTTTCCTTTGAAATAGGTGTTGATTATAGAAAGCCAATGAAAAGCTAATAGTTCATACCATATAGTTAAAGGGTTATTCTGAAAAGAACATGATATCCCCTAACCATACGAACGAATCATTTCTGATCGCTGGGTATCTGTCATGCCTCAGGATTTGATCTCGTGATCTTGTTCTGTGTGGTCGGTTTCCCTCCTTCTGGCCAACAGCATGGTCAATCCCTGTCCAAGTAATGATTTTCTTTTACTTTTGCTTCTATCCTTTTAATTTGCGGTAATCAGGTGTTTTTATTTTGCTAATTTATTCTGTCCTATCACATCTTGGGTGTGCCTATTTATACCTTCCTGATGCTGGCTTTCTCTGCTGACTATATTCCTATGTGGATTCTGCTAAGGAGTTCCAGCCACAGTCAGCGGCCCACTTGGTATTTGCTCTTTGCTGTCTCAATTAAGTTACCTACTCCTTTCTCCTGTTGATTGTTCGGTTGTAGGACTTGCAGTTGGTAATTCACATTTTTTCACTATTGCACGTATTTTATGTTTGAACATCTTGGTTCTTACTGTTCTCTCTGCACTTTCCCTATAATGGGCTATAGTGTACAACAACCTTCTCTCTTGTTCCTAAAGAGGTAAGAGAAACAACTTGATGTGTTTTCAGGCAACCAGGTGCGAGCAGCTGTGAGTTTCTAGTGTTCTAGTTCCATGGCTAGGGATATTCCAGCCTTTGCAAGAGCCACTAGGGTCTGTGCAGTAAGGAACATTAGTCTGTACAGGAACCAGTTTGGTGCCGTTGTAGCTGTTTGGAGATAGGCTTTATTACCCTTTTATCCATGTTGGAATTCTCATGTGCATAACAGTATTCAGTAGATTAACACTGGGATCCAGAATGCAAAGACTGGGCTCTGTAGAGACATATCTTGATGGAGCGGAGAATGTATGCTCAGCCTCTTCTGCTTGCAATAGCAGAGTACTGCACTCGGCTTTCTCCAGCAATTCTACAGTCAATGATTTAAGCAGAGATCGAGCATGCGCACCTCCACTCCAATAAAGATTGGCTGGCAGAAGTCCATTCTTAATGGTTCCAGAATCTCATTCTTGACATTGTTGTTTGTTCAAGTGGTCGGAGCACCAAAATTCAGAATGATATGTTATGCATAGGGAAAATTGTTGTTTCGGAAATAACGCTTTAACCATAGAGATACTTTTAAACTAAAGACAGAGTAAATAAAACAAACATACTTGTTGAAAAAATATTATGCACATATGGTAACTCACATGGGAAGGGCCTATCTTTAATCTACTTCACCTGACACAACCAGTTCCTGTACAGACTAAAGTTCCTGGTGGCTCTAGCTTGGGCTTCAATAACCTGACCCACAGAACTAGGAGATGACAACTTAGACCTGTTGAGCTTTCTTCGTACCTCCTTAGAAACAGAGAGAAATGCAGAGCATCATAACCCTGAATTAGAAAGGCATATAGTGATAGACGAGATCCCAAAATTAGAAAACATAAAATATGAATACAAAGTGGAAATAGTAACATACTGAAGGAAAAAATAGTCTCCTATTAACCAACTATTGACAGGAAAAAGGAGTAGGATGAATAGATACGACAGCAAAGTTCATAAACCAAGCTGGTCTCTATCTGACTGAAATATATACTTGACATTATGGCTGGAAATCCAAGCAGGGTCCACATAGAAATATACCCAGCAGAGAAGACTAGCAAGGGAAAGGTATAAATATCCACACCTGCCATGTGCAGGCTAAAAGAACAAATGAAAATATCTGATGACCGAAAAAGAATGAAAAAAAAACCAATCTTGGACAAATACTGAACCTGCTGTTGCTCCGCAGAGATGGAAGCCGCTTACTAAACACAGGGTCACTGGATCGAATCCTGAGGAATGACAATGTGACATTTAAGCCCCACCTCTGGCCACAATCTTTTTTTGAATGGACTTTACAATGCTCCATTCCTTTTCTCTCTGGGTTTGCAGAACAGTCCAGGCCTAATCAGAATTATGATTAAATTGGTGTTGAACACTGAGAATGGAAAATGTTCGTAAGTTGAGAGGGATAACACAAGGGCCCAAACATTTTTAATGGTTGGTCCTGTAAAAAAAAGGGCGTCTGTTTTGAGGTCCTTGAAGAAAGGAAGCCCAGTCAAGTTGGGTAAGATCTTCTTTGCTAATGGATGTTGAGGAATTTTTGAGGACTCCCCTCCCAAGGGGAACCTTACTTTTAAACAGGAAGGTGGGGAGGGGGGGTTAATGCAAAGGCTAAAAGGATAAGGAGATAAAACAAACATCACTTCTTCAGTTCTGGGTGGAAAAATGTAGCATGCAGGGGACTCAGTTTGATCTTGGCTATGGAGTCATTTTTCTTCCATGCAAATCTTACCCAATGAGATTGTCACACTTGAGAGTAAGGGAATCAGGTAACAGGTAGGTGAATTGGGTAAAAGGGGGTTAGGAGAGCCTAATCTGACCCTGATGCTTGGGTCCCTGGCTCGCCCTGATCTCAGAGGTACCTCTGATGGTGAGGAGCTCCGAGCTACCACCCTGTACCCTAAAACTCCTGATTAGCCCTAGGCTACCTCCACCCACGGGTTAGGATTCACAGCTTCTCCCAAGGAAAGACTTTAGCCCAGCAGCTAAGCATCAGCACAGCACAGTACCAAGATCTAGAGCACATAGCTATCAGCAGCACATGACAGAGGAGAGGGAAGGCTATTTAAAGCCAGGGGGAGGGGATTCCACGTGAGTCACACATTAACTCCTGAACCAGAAATTGAACATAATAGTGAATGCAGTTCTGGAGCACAACACAGGAGGCAAGGACCTTCACAACCATCAACCATGCAGCTCTTAAAGCCAAACCACATACACAGCAGCATCCAACAATGTCAGCGCCATCTAAGCGCTTGACTGAGATGTCTGCACATACAATGATGTGTTCAAAGGGACAGAATCATTTATTTTTGTAAAGCCGATAACTAAAAAAAAAACTACACTGGCAGAATACAATACGACACAACAGATGAGGAAAAAGAGCAGTCACATTTGTATTTTTCTCACTGCGGAAAGAAGAAAAAAACGTGAAGGCATGTTATCCATCTGCAATGGTCTGTGAGAGCCTCCACCAGCCGAGACAACCTGTCAGTGTTTTACATGCTATTTAATTTCAATTTCTTCACTTTATTTCAAGGTCATTTCACAACATAAACAAAATGTGGTCTACTCTATTACAAAGGCAATCACTTAACGTCGGGGAAAACAATTAGCCGAGCTTAACTGGAGGCCGCTCTGCAGCGGATACCTATAGCAGAGGCTTTATATGGAGGGGACGGCGGGGAAGGAGCATTCATCTGAACAGGAGCAAAGGAAACATTCAAAAAATCACATCACACAACCCATCTATGGGAAAACCCTCTGAAGCTAAACAAGAAATCGGATTTATTACTTTCATCAACTGCACTGAATAGTGAAACACAACTGCAATGGCTCATGTCTGTCAGCTCATTTTTGCTTTCTCATCTGAGAGTAGCATGATTTAGACCAAGAGACCCTGAATCCAGTGATGTATCACTTAGTTTACTGGCTGCAACAATTCTGATACAATCAAAAATGTTAGATTTAGCAATGCAACAGAGCTGAGCAAGCTGCCTTTCCCCCACAACAGGCTCTGTATGTACATTGTCTATAGACAGTGAGCTGACCCTGCTCACACCAGGCTCTGTATGTACATTGTCTATAGACAGAGAACTGCCCTGTTCACACCAGGCTCTGTATGTACATTGTCTATAGACAGTGAGCTGCTAATCACAACAGGGAGTATACAGGACTTTTGCTCACATGCTACTTGATCCAATGATGAGCCATTAAGGTACCGTCACACGGGAAGACATCACCGGCGATGTCGGTGGGGAATCACGGGAGCGCGTATCCCCGCCGACATCGCCGGTGAGATGTCACACGCTGCGATGTCGCCGGCGACGCAACAGCGATGTTACCGGCGACATCGCTGCCTGTGTTAAAATCCACCCTGGTGGCGTTGATTATAATGGGAGCCTATGGCTCAAGTCGCTGGTAACATCGCCGTTGCCATGTTACACAGGGCGATGTGTACACATCGCCTGGGAGTGATTGCCAGGTTTCACTACATTGCAGTGAAACATGGTGATCACTTTCAGGCGATATATCGCCCAAATATTGCCTTGTCACACGGGGCAACTCTCCGGCGATGTTGCCGCAATTAGGTTACGCCCCTGTGTCACCGGCAATATCGCCGGCAATGTCGCCCCGTGTGACGGTACCTTTAGTGATAAAAGAAATATTTCAGGTACACAACAAACACAGTGTGATACGAGATGCATGGCTGAATTCTCTGTGTTACAGCATGGTGTATTGAAATTACATAGCAAAAACCTGCTGACAGATTTCTCTTAACTCACAAGTGAGCTACAATTGTAAATCAGCTCGTTGAGTCACTGTTTACATACATTACATTACCGATCCTGAGTTTCCTCCTTTATTATACTCCAGAGCTGCACTCACTATTCTGCTGGTGCAGTCACTGTGTACATACATTACATTACTGATCCTGCGTTACCTCCTGTATTATACTCCAGAGCTGCACTCACTATTCTGCTGGTGCAGTCACTGTGTACATACATTACATTACTGATCCTGTACTGATCCTGCGTTACCTCCTGTATTATACTCCAGAGCTGCACTCACTATTCTGCTGGTGCAGTCACTGTGTACATACATTACATTACTGATCCTGAGTTACCTCCTGTATTATACTCCAGAGCTGCACTCACTATTCTGCTGGTGCAGTCACTGTATACATACATTATATTACTGATCCTGAGTTACCTCCTGTATTATACTCCAGAGCTGCACTCACTATTCTGCTGGTGCAGTCACTGTGTACATACATTACATTACTGATCCTGCGTTACCTCCTGTATTATACTCCAGAGCTGCACTCACTATTCTGCTGGTGCAGTCACTGTGTACATACATTACATTACTGATCCTGCGTTACCTCCTGTATTATACTCCAGAGCTGCACTCACTATTCTGCTGGTGCAGTCACTGTGTACATGACTCACCGTAACCGTGTCTTCACATCGCAGGCGTTTTCTTCTCCCTGTCACGGTTCTGCGCCTGCAGCTGTGGGCTCGGTGGTCCAGATCAATAGCGGTTGGCTGAACAGATAAGGTTTTGTTATTCTTGTCGTGACGCCATCTGCAGGAATTCCGGTGATTTCACTGGCGCTGCTTGGGCCTCCGGGGATGTAATGCAGCAAGATGGGACGCTCCCCACAGGACGAGCGGGAGTCTCCTGAACCAGAAGCTGCACTTGATGTTGTACGGTAGCTTAGTTACTCTCAGCATGCGGAGTTAAACAGTTCTGAAGAAATACAGACACCAGTATTCTCTGTAACAGGTCTTTTACTGCAAACGGTAGATGATACATGGTATGCAGGTAACGGGTAACGGACTGGGTGGTCCCAGCAATGATTGGTGTTGTTTCAGAGCTCCACGGTTTTCCTCCGTTCTAACTTGTTCTAGATGGGTTGCTGATGTCGCCTTAGTGTGCCAAGTTCGGGTACAAGGGGGCTACTTCAATTTCCCTGCCGGTGTATACAGCCCAGTGTGAGGGAGCCAGATTCCTTTCTGTGGGTACTCCGCTGGCAAGACGGCTCTGATTGCGGCTGCGGTGGGGTGCTCCTATAGAGCGGTCCCTCCACTCCTGGTTTGCTAAGCAGTGGTGAACAACTTGCTTGCTTCGGAACCAGTGATCCGGTTGTAGATGGGCGCGGGTGTACTTTGACCTGTTTGATGGTCGCCCAGATTCCGGTTGTTAGGCATCGGGTAATGGCGCCGACCAGTAGGTGGTCTGCAGGGCTGCACGGAACTGTGCAGAGCCCCTTCCCTACGTTCCTCCCGACCACTTCTTTCTCCTTCCTCCTTCTCCTACATTCTCCTACACTCTACTCCTACACTCCACCCACCAGGACCTGATTGGCCCTCTATTCTGATGGTGCATGTAGGGTATGGAGCTCTGAGGTTAACCATATCATTACTGAGACGGAGAATATTGCATCTTCAGTCAGGGATGCAATACCCTCCTGTGACGCACTCGTTGCGGGGCGCCACATACATACATTACATTACTTATCTTGTACTGATCCTGAGTTACCTCCTGTATTATACTCACAGAGCTGCACTCACTATTCTGCTGGTGCAGTCACTGTGTACATACATTACATTACTGATCCTGAGTTACCTCCTGTATATTATACTCCAGAGCTGCACTCACTATTCTGCTGGTGCAGTCACTGTGTACATACATTACATTACTGATCCTGTACTGATCCTGAGTTACCTCCTGTATTATACTCCAGAGCTGCACTCACTATTCTGCTGGTGCAGTCACTGTGTACATACATTACATTACTGATCCTGAGTTACCTCCTGTATTATACTCCAGAGCTGCACTCACTATTCTGCTGGTGCAGTCACTGTGTACATACATTACATTACTGATCCTGAGTTACCTCCTGTATTATACTCCAGAGCTGCACTCACTATTCTGCTGGTGGAGTCACTGTGTACATACATTACATTACTGATCCTGAGTTACCTCCTGTATTATACTCCAGAGCTGCACTCACTATTCTGCTGGTGGAGTCACTGTGTACATACATTACATTACTGATCCTGAGTTACCTCCTGTATTATACTCCAGAGCTGCACTCACTATTCTGCTGGTGCAGTCACTGTGTACATACATTACATTACTGATCCTGAGTTACCTCCTGTATTATACTCCAGAGCTGCACTCACTATTCTGCTGGTGCAGTCACTGTGTACATACATGACATTACTGATCCTGAGTTACCTCCTGTATTATACTCCAGAGCTGCACTCACTATTCTGCTGGTGCAGTCACTGTGTACATACATGACATTACTGATCCTGAGTTACCTCCTGTATTATACTCCAGAGCTGCACTCACTATTCTGCTGGTGCAGTCACTGTGTACATACATGACATTACTGTTCCTGAGTTACCTCCTGTATTATACTCCAGAGCTGCACTCACTATGCTGTTGGTGCAGTCACTGTGTACATACATTACATTACTGATCCTGAGTTACCTCCTGTATTATACTCCAGAGCTGCACTCACTATTCTGCTGGTACAGTCACTGTGTACATACATTACATTACTGATCCTGAGTTACCTCCTGTATTATACTCCAGAGCTGCACTCACTATTCTGCTGGTGCAGTCACTGTGTACATACATTACATTACTGATCCTGAGTTACCTCCTGTATTATACTCCAGAGCTGCACTCACTATTCTGCTGGTGGAGTCACTGTGTACATACATTACATTACTGATCCTGAGTTACCCCCTGTATTATACTCCAGAGCTGCACTCACTATTCTGCTGGTGCAGTCACTGTGTACATACATTACATTACTGATCCTGAGTTACCTCCTGTATTATACTCCAGAGCTGCACTCACTATTCTGCTGGTGCAGTCACTGTGTACATACATTACATTACTGATCCTGAGTTACCTCCTGTATTATACTCCAGAGCTGCACTCACTATTCTGCTGGTGCAGTCACTGTGTACATACATTACTGATCCTGAGTTACCTCCTGTATTATACTCCAGAGCTGCACTCACTATTCTGCTGGTGCAGTCACTGTGTACATACATTACATTACTGATCCTGAGTTACCTCCTGTATTATACTCCAGAGCTGCACACACTACTCTACACACATCTTATTTAGTCCCTTGCTACCATATTATAAGTTCTGAAATTGATGCAGTTCCTGCAAAGTTACAGAATAGTACTGTACTATACATCACGTTGACTTGCAGATACCGGCAGTATTTTACAGCCATCACCCTAAAGGCTGAATTTGGCTATTTAACTCATGTGATATAGAAGTTAATGTTGACCACACAGTCAACATTTGAGCAGTCAGAAGACAGCTTGCTGTTTTTGGATGGACCTACTTAAGATTAAAGAGGACCTTGATGGATCTATTTAGGCTTGGAGGAGACCCTAGTGGACTTACCTAGGATTGGAGAAGACCCTGGTTGACCTATCTAGACTTGGAGAAGACTCTGATGGACCTATCTAGACTTGGAGAAGACTCTGATGGACCTATCTAGGCTTGGAAAATACTCTATTAGACCTATCTAGGCTTGGAGAAGGCTCTGGTGGACCTATCTAGGCTAGGAGTAGACCATGGTGGACTTATGTAGGCTTGGAGAAGACCCTTGCAGACATAACTAGTCTTGGAGAAGACCCTGGTGGAGCTAGATTGATCTTCCTGCGAAGTGATCACCCATCAAGTTGCCATGGCTCCAGATGAAGCTGAAGTTGATAGTAATGCAATAAATAGGGTCTGTAGGTGGTCTGCCTATGCCATACTGTTCACTGGTCTCTATCATCCCGCCGTTCTTCCTATATCCCAATACTGTATTTACAGTAGCGGATGTCATGGGGACTGAATGGTAATTTTTGTGCTGGGTCCTTGTCTCTTCTAGTAATGCCCCAGGGAGTGGATACTCGGAGCATAGCACATTGTGAGTGTCTTCGTCAGGCCTCTGAGCTGCTAATTATCGGAGTAATAGAGATCTGGCTGCCAGTAAGACCAATTGCCGTTACTAAAGCTCGCTCTGTCTCGGCGCTCGGAATATTCTCTGAAGCTGATGGGATTTCTCTGGTATCTGAATAGCTGAATTATAGCAAGCTCGATTTCAGCTGCTTATCAGAGCTATTAAATGTGAGATCTAGCTCCCTTATTATCTATCAGCAGCTTGGCGGAATTACCCCTTTGCAAAGGCTAATAGCTCTGATTAGGGGATGATCTGCCCTCACCGCGGCGGCTGCCAGGGGAGCTCCATATACAGAGCTGCCGTACAGAGGAGGCCAAGTAAAATATAATCATAGCGTATACAGATGATATCCGGGATAATACCATCGCACATAGTATATACTCAGCGCCAGCAACGCAAAATAAGCTGCAATTGCAGACAACCTCCTTTTCCCGTACAATGCTGCAACTGCATGTATGACCAAAAGCAACATACCTGGGGGTGGACATATCATGGTGCAACCACAGAGGCCCAAGAGGTGAGAGGGCCCATGTCTACCTCCAAAGCAGGAGGAGTTGTACATTAAGACTGCAATGGGCCCATATACTGTTTTTTGCACAGGTGCCTCTTTTTTTTCTATGAATTTACCCTAATGATCATAGAGTAATTACAATATGCTTTCATTTATAGGGTGTTTTTTCGTCTTTATAGTTGTCACGAGGGTCTTCTGTCCTTGGGAGACTTGTGACATGTCTGGGATTTAGTTTTGCATTGTCTTGTCTGTGAGACTCTGGATTTTAAATGTGGTTGTTTCTTTTGGTGCAGCGAGAGTTAATGACATTTTCATTACTGGAAGCTTCTGGGTCAGGTGATGCTGGTTTGTGACCACTCCCCTTCCCTTTAAATACTCACATCTTCCATAACCTGATGCTGGCAACAGATTCATTCTATTCTGACCACTATGGAGGGAGGAAGTCTCTAGTAGCCTCTGGAGTTCTGGTATTGGCGCCGTGTAGACTGCAGTCCTAGTGTTTGGCTGCACAATTGATGTTTGTTGTATATCCTTTATTGTCTATGTTCCCCTGTCTATCTTCCCCTGTTTTGGGATTACTGTAGAGATGAAAGCTAGTTCAATCACTGGTCTACACACTAAACAGATTAGTTGGGGGACAGAGCAGGGACTAGGCATGTGATGGTGGTGGGGGAAGGACCCACTTATGGATGATAGGGGAGCTCAGAGGTCAGACACAGTTTAGTTTTAGGAAGTGACCCCATACCCTGATCCCTATCATCATGGTCTTCTTTTCCCATTCCATGCCATTATAACTTCTCTGTTGCGCCGTGAATCGGACGTCTCCAAATCCGTGCATGACGACCATTTGTATTGTTAGATAGTGTTTATAAATACAAGCACTTTTGCAATGTATTGCTTGGTAAAATTTGCAGCCGTTATTGAGATATAAACATTTTTCTTTTGTATACAGCTCGTTGCTTAAGAAACCGACCACTGCTATTGTGTAGTTTATAAGCATTGCACTGATGCAGGCTGGGATTAGGAGGTAGCAGCACGCTCCGGCGCTCCTGACCAGCTTCCAAACAATGTTTACAAGCTCAATATCAAAGAGCTTGTAAGCTCTGCACATGTTTTACTTTCTAGCAGAAGCGGTCAGTTTCCCAGACAACGTGCTGTAAATGAAAGTATTAATATCTTAAGAAAGGCTGAGAATTTTTATAAGCAGTAGATAAAACATTCATTTTTTTACAAGCTTTATCCAATAATTTTTGTCTATGAAAATGGAAATAACCCTTTAATAATACACCCTGTTTATAGACGTCCTATAGCTCATACTTCTTACTAAATGTGGACACGATCCTCATCGGGAGGGCTGTCTAGTGTTTCGCTGTCTCTGTCTCTCTCCTCTATGTGTACTGTCTCTCCTCTCTGTGTGCTCTCTCTCCTCACTGTGTACTGTCTCTCCTCTCTGTGTGCTCTCTCTCCTCACTGTGTACTGTCTCTCTCCTCTCTGTGGCGCTCTCTCTCCCCTCTGTGTAATGTCTCTCCTCTTCGCTGTCTCCTCTCCTCTCTGTGTACTGTCCTCTCCTCTCTGTGTACTGTCACTCTCCTCTTGCGCTGTCTCTTCCTTCCTCCTCTGTGCATCTCTCTCTCCTCTCCTGTGAACTCTCTTCTCCTCTCTGTGCACTTTCTCTCTCTGTGCTCTCTCTCCCATCTGTATCTGTCTCTCTCCCTCTGTGCACTTCCTCTCTCCTCTCTGTGTGCACTCTCTCTCTCTCTCTCTGTGCGCCTGTCTCTCCTCTGCGCCCTGTCTCTCCCCTGTGCCTAGAAATATGAGAGACAAAAGAGCTCATGGGGTCTTATCTCGTGGCAGAGAGGGGCGGATGCCTGATGAAATGTGCTCACCTGGTCAGGTTGTGTAGACCCACAACCAGTATTATTGCTTGTACAGCTGCCGCTGGATCCACACTCCCACGTGCAACGTGGCAAGCAAACTGGAGAAACAGGACGAAGTGCTTGTGCTCCGAGCTGCTCAAATGATGAACCAGGACCAAAGACGTCTGGTGCAATGGTGTTCTTTATTCTGACATGTTTCTGAGCAGCCTCTGCTCCTTCCTCATTGATTAACTGGATTAATCCCTGAGGAAGGAGAAGGGGCTGCTCCGACACGCGTAGAAATAAAGAACACCATTGCACCAGACTTCTTGGTGCTGGTCATCATTTCAGCAGTGCAGATTTCCTTTTCCATGGGTGGAGGTAGATGCTCTTAGCTGTGGGCAGGTTGAGGATTTGAGGGATAGAGTGGTAGCCCGAACCTCCTCACCTTCAGAGGTACCTTCGGGAACAGTGCTAGTCTGGGACCAGAAGTTTAGGGCCAGACTAGCGTCCCAGTCACCCTTGCCCATAATCCTTTCCTGCTCCATTCCCCTCATCCACTTCTCTAGGAGATGACAACTCGGACCTCGCCGCCTGAAAGGGCGTCGAACGTTTATTGTACTTCCTTAGTAACTGGAGAGAGATACAGCGCACTATAACCCTAAATCAGGAAGGTATGTACAGATAGAAGAGATCCTGAGTGAGAAAACAAAACATGAAAAAAAGTGGAAAACTTAAAGTACCACTGCAAGAAAGGAAAGCCTCCTATTACCAAACTATAGGCAGGAGAAAGGTGAAGGAAAAACTAGGCAGCAAGAATAATAAACTTAGCTAGTCTCTATAATAAATCCTTGGCAATATGGCTGGAATTTACGCAAGATACACATTTGAATATAGCCAGCTAAGAATACCAACAAGGGAAGGTATAAATAGCCGCACCCACAATGCGATAGGATAGACAAAATAACAAATGAAAACACCTGTTGACTGAATAGAAGAAAACAAAGATAAAAGATGAGAGAGACTAAAGTTCAGTGGAGAAGGAAGCCAATTATACAGTAAAGGGTTGATGGATTGAATCTCGAAACATTACATGTTGCTCGTGGAAAAAGGAGTACCCCAGAGTGTGAGCTAAATTGCAGCAAAATTTAGGCACAAAGTAAGAATGTACAAACTATGTGCAGATGCACAAATGTTATTAAGCAGCTTGGGTTGCATTTACAGACCATCTAGTTTAAGAATATGCTGTGTAAAGATTACCAAGTATTAGTAAATCTGCTCCATAGTTTATAGGGAGCGGTTTGGGGCAATGTTCTGCATGTTTCCACATTGTAGGGTTGAATGGATCTTTATTACTCATACTGACGAGTTTCAACTAAGGACTCCCATTTGGTTAATCATAAGCAGTTCCAGCTATTGGCCTCTGCCTATCTAACGTCTTACCTATTAGATGTAGGATACAACTCTTCTGATTTATGGAAACTATGGGCGCAGTGTCTTCTTGATCTTCCAGCTGCTAATCATTGACCCAAAGGAAGAAGGTACAATGCACTGTGCCCTGGTTAGTAGGAATATATAGAGGTCGCCCCTTATGACCCATTAAAACTTAGGTTGAGACCTGTAATGTCCCACTCTATAAATGTGATTCACAAAACCCTTCACAGGCTGCAACACACATCACAACCACCGGGTGGCCACATAGTGCATAAACATCTCCCAACAGAATATCATAAAATCATGTTTGTGTCTTCTTAGCTGCATTATGCCTGTGGGAATTAAAACACATATTATACTTATAAGAGGTGAAAAGGTTGCATTTCCATAAAACTCCTCTTCTTCCCCCTCTGCTTTGCCCATTACTCTGTGCCTATGACAATGTATGAATCACATGCTCATGTAAAGGTCAATGTAATGTCCCCCTGCTATGCAGATACTACATTATGTCTTCCCATGGCTGGAATTAGTGTTTCCATGTACATTTATATGTAAACGTGACAAATTATCACAGATCTCAGTTAACTCATTCATTTCTGGAATTGCCTACTGTTCATACAGACGCAGCAGCTGAAGATGATTTAGCACGGGTTGAGGTTGTACATATTACCCTCCCATTATTTCAGTCTGTCACACTCAGACCATTCAGAATACGGCACAATACAGAGGTTACAATGGTGATGGAATAGAAGGAACGCCCAAACAGTAGAGAGAGGTGAGACAGGTCACCACCTGACACTCACCTGTGTCTGTACCCTGAGCTCCCTAATGTCCCTATATGGGTCCTTCCTTCCATCGCCATTACGAGCCTATTCCCTCAATGTCCCTCTGCTCACCATGAATAGTGCAAAGGCTGATGAGCGCACTAGACTTCACCACTGCAATAATAAGACACAGGGGAGGAAGGACAGACAGGAGGACATAGACACACATGATACACGTCAAACTCAACTTTGCAGCAAAGTACCAGGACTGCAAGCGGCACCTCTTCAGCAATGGCAAGAGACTTGCTCCTTCCATGGTCAGCATAGAAATGATTCTATAACCAACATCAGAAGATGAAACACGTGACTATTTAAGATGTAGGGGAGTGGTCACAAACCAGCTACACCTGAGATAGGAGCAATAAGTAAGGAAAAGTCCTTAACTCTCACTGCACCAAAAGAAAACAAATACATTTAAAACAAGGCGGTGTGAGACTAGATCCCAGACCTGTCACACGTCTCCTAAGGACAGGAGACCCTCATGATAGTAATTTCACTTCTAAATAAATGTAAACCCTGATAATCTTCTCCACCACACAGTAAATGATTGATACATGCCACCCAATAAAGAGAAGGTGGTCTCTTTAGATCTTCTTCCTTGATTAACTAAGAATCAAATCATCATCCCTTTTTTTTGCATTTTTTTAGAACATCAAAGAATTTAATATAAGAAAATAACCTTGGTATCTTCCAGCTGAATCTTAGGATCCTAGGCTGAACTCCTGTGGAATATTATCCAGTTTTGATCTGTAAATCGGAACCAAAGCCCCTAGGCTAAGGTTATGATCTTCTAACCAGGATGGAAGCCCCTAGGCTGAAGTCATGTAGCATATAACTACTGGTGACTGAAGCCATTCCTTTTATATACCCTGAAACTTCACCTCAGGATATATTATGTTGCTACAGCATTGGTGGGATAAGGCTGTTCTCTTATTGAACGGCAGTTTAATCTGAGTGCAAAATTTTCCTCAGAATGATGTAGATAGAGGTGATTGAGGCAATTTACATTTAGTTAGCAATCCATGACCTAAGACAATGGGGGCTCCGAGCAGACTGGCAAGAAACAATGAACTACTTTTTATGAGTTAACAATACGTCTGGCCTAATTAAGAATATTTAACCCACGACACAGATGGTAATATGCTGTGTCGTCACAATATGCATGTATCATTTTGTCCATGCAGCTCCTATGCAGAGCGATATATCCTCACCATTATACATGACACATAGTGTTTAGTCTTTTTGTCTGATAATCTGAGGCTGTTATTCATTTGGCCCCTTTTCTGCTGATTCTAGGTTATAAAGAAGCAATAAGGGAAGGGGCAGAGTAACAAACGTCTGCAGGATCAGACTGCGGTGTTGTGTGATTTGCTATTATAAAGGCCTCTTAGGCCCTGTGCACACAGTCTATTTTTATAGCGGTTTTGATACATTTGTAGCACAGGTTTGACACAAATCTACATGCAAATCCTTTTGTCAGCAAAGTCAATGAGAATCCTGGAGTTTGTTGAACATCAAAAATGCATGCAAATACACATCAATAAAGACTGCATTTTGGTGCATTTTTTCTGAGATGCAGATTTGGTCCAGAAATTTCTGCAATCAGTTACTCATCGTGTGCACATAGCCCTACACTGACTGGAGCTGTAGACACTAATTGATCCATACTATTCACAAAGTTGCTTTTTTTTTGCAATTTTAATTCATTGGAGCAAAACAAAAAATGTCGACATACGCAGCGATTAAAAGAAAATTTACTTTATAGTCACTAAAGCGTGTTTGTTAAGCCATGTTCACACATTGTGTCTTTCTGTAGACAAAACCTTCTCTGTCAGAAGTAAAATAGCTACTTCCAAAAAGCAGGTTCTGCTGAATTTCCTCAGCTTTTTAGCTGCACTTTTGTTGCTTTTTTCAGCTTTTTTACTATTTTTGCTGCATTTTTGCTCCATTTTTGCTGCAATTTGTCTATAGTACATGTTTAATAAAAATTAGCTTTCCCGGCTCCAAGACTCCTCCTGAGCTGCACCAATTTTCTGGAATGCTCTACCCAAAGAAATTAGAACCATCCTCAACTTACACAGTTTTAGGCGCTCCCTAAAACCACACCTTTTTAAGGCGGCCTATCACGCCCCCTAATGGAAGTCCTTTATATATAGCCCATTCACTATTTCTCTGATCGTAACTCTCCGTCAAACGCCACCAAACCCAAAAGCTGTACACAGACTGGCTGGTGATGACTCATGCAGCCTTTAACAATCCCTCATTTCTTCAAGATGGCTGGACCATCATTGTAAATAAGCCCCTGTACTTTGCGTCACCCCCACCTCATTGTAGATTGTAAGCTCTTATGATCAGGTCCGTCCTAATTTTTGCTTTTATAATTGTATTTTTTGTAATTGTCACTCATGACTGTTCATACATGTCCCCTGTGAATTGTAAAGCGCCACGAAATATGTTGGCGCTATATAAACAAAGATTATTATAATAATATTAATAATGTTTATTCATTTATATAACACTATCGATTCCATATTGCTCTCTCTCTCTCTCTACATATATATATACATATATATATATATATATGTATGTGTATATATATATATATATATATATATATATATAATATATATATAATAATTATATTATATTTTATACTTATGTATATATTGTATTTATATTTCCTTAAGTCTTTATTATATTATTATTATTTATTCACCACAAGGAAAATAAAAAATGTAGCGGTTGTGTTTTTGCCCTTCCTCATTACTTACAATGGTGAAAAACACTGCAAAAATGCTGAAAGAATTGACGCTGCTTTTTAATAAATGTGGGAATTTTTTTTTTAACCAATAAACTTTTTATTAGACTTTTTGCAATACAGTAACAATTACATAAGCACTTACGTTTGATACATTTGTACAGAATACAGTTACCTAAACTTTGTGGTACTCTGTCACTAAACGTCTATGCCATATGTGGACGCCTAGTGGTCGAGATGTGAATTGCAGCTGGTTTTGCCCATACAATGTAACGTTGTATTGAATTAGGATTGTAATGCACTGCGGTATTTAGCAATATTTGTAGAATTGTAAGGATGAACTTGTTATAATGTGAAGCTCAAAATGCAAATGAGGACATGGTCGTGCTTTCCTGTAGCCATTTCCAGCTTATTGTAAGATATTGAGCAGCCGGTGACATTGAGATGCTCTCTGCGAGCGTGCGCAGCTTTGCCGGGCCGAGGGATCTGCATTCCGATGCCAAAAAGCAGCATTCTTCAAAGTAGGTATTACAAAGCTGTCATCTCCGGCAGCACTGATACAAAATAAACCCTACTTCATATGTATGGCCTGACTCCTCATTGTTTAATGCCACGCATTTCATTTCTCTTCATTGTTTTCCCTCATTTATGAATAGCTGCTTGATCATTTCATAATCCGAGTGCAGTCACCTTCACAAGCTCGCACCGTGTGCGCTCCGCACCGCTATGGATTAGGCTGGTCAAGGTGCTCTTGCATTAAACAGATCTCCATGGTGGAGGCAGAAGAGGCACCAACAGGTAATTAGGACTTTTCAGTGAGTATTTTAGGCATTGGTTAGAAATAAAATAGAAAATAAGAAACTCGTATTAGCTTTTTCATTTAAAGGGACACTGTCAGGTCATTTTTCAGTATAGTACTAATATTACCCTTGAATAGTGGCTGGCAGACCTTTTGCAAGCATGTAAAACCATTATTATACCATTTGTAGTTTCCTTGCTATAAGCATTTTCACATCCTGCAGGCAGCTCCTGCATTAGTCCTCTCCATTATATTCACAGCCGATTAGTCTGGTTCTGTATAAGTGTTATTTAAATATCCACACCCACCCAAGCTGGTGCTCTGTCCCTCCTCTCTGTGCTGGGAGGGGGGAGGTGTTTTGTGCTGCACTGTCTGTATGATTTCTATTATATGAACATTGGTTTCCCTGCTGATAAAATGATGAAATGTTCTTATAATCACATAGAAATATCTCAGACTGCACACTACACACATCCCTATACACACAATGAAAATCTCTAAGAGCACACACTGCCTCCCCCTCTTTTCTGCTCTGCAATGATGAGCCACACAACATACAGACCCAGAGGAGGGCAGGGCTGTGTACTGTTGCATGAATATTCACTCCTTGAGGAGTGCAACTCACCGAAGTTTTGACACTTTTTCTACCCCTTGCATCTAGCAGATGGCTGCAGATTCCCCCAGGAGGTGACACATGCGTCCAGACACCGGTGCACAGCCCCCTGCAACCCATAACATGGGGCGGTTTGTGGCAACCAGGCGACCAGTCATGCTAACAAGGAGGGGGCTGGTGGTGAATGCAGACACATGGACTCCACTAGGCCTCTGCCACTCACATCCAGGTGATACATAAGTGTCTGTGCAGCCTATTGGTAACGCCCCCAGACCGGGCGGGCCGCTCAGCACTGAGGACATGCATCACTGTGACAGACGCCCCCTAGAGGAAAACAACCTCAACTGCAATGGATAAAAAGATGCATGTTGACACTATAATAAATGATGTAAGGTGTAAGTTTAGTATTATGGCCCCAGAATATCGTAAGCTCGTGACCCATCGTCAAGGGCCCTTACACTCACGAGTACCTAGCCACCTGTATAACACATGTATAATTTATCTTTAAGCAAAAAATCACCGAATTGGTACTAAGAATTATATAGAAAAACTCACCGAAGTTTTGACACTTTTTCAACCCCTTGCATCTAGCAGATGGCTGCAGATTCCCCCAGGAGGTGACACATGCGTCCAGACACCGGTGCACAGCCCCCTGCAACTGATAACATGGGGGCGGTTTGTGGCAACCAGGCGACCAGCCATGCTAACAAGGAGGGGCTGGTGGTGAATGCAGACACATGGACTCCACTAGGCCTCTGCCACTCACATCCAGGTGATACATAAGTGTCTGAGCAGCCTATTGGTAACGCCCCCAGACCGGGCGGGCCGCTCAGCGGGTTACCGGCTCCGGATCTGCAGCCTGCATGAAAAATCATGCAGGCTCCAGTTTTCGGAGCGCTTCTCTGACCTGCAATGCGGTAACCGGATTGCTCCGGATGTGTACTGCTGAGCAATGCGGTTACTGTATAGTTTGCTCATCCTTGCTGCCGCAGGGATGAACAAAGTGTTCAATCTGTAATAAAAGATTAAATATTAATAATAGTTGTGGGCAACATGTCTCTAGGGGGTGCCCCCAAGAGAAATGCTGACCACTCAGGATGGCATGTCATGGGTTACTGCATAATTTACAGTAAGCCGGCTATTGTCGGCTCTGTAGTATTTTATCAATGAAGCCGCGGCTTCCCTGTCAGCTGCGCACATAGTATATGACTCACCGTGGCCGGGACTCCGGTTTACACAGGCGTTTGCTTCTTCCTCCTTCTTGTCACGGATGGACCACGCCTGCCGGTAGTGGGGCCCGGTGGTACAGATCAAAAATGATGAGACGTCTTGTGGGAACAGATTTAGGGGTTAAATTGTTTCGTGACACCACCTATGAGAGTTTCGGTAACTGTACTGACGCTGCAGGGCCTCCGGGGGATGGAATGCAGCAAGATGGAACGCTTCCCACAGGCTGAGCGGTGATCCCCAGAGCCAGGAGCTGCGCAAGATGTTGTGAGGCAGCTGCGGTTACCTTGACATGCGGATAAACAGTTCATAAGAAGGCACGGACACTGTAAGTCTCTGTAACGGGTTCTTTATTGTAACCAGCAGGCAGTACATGGTATACAGTTTGTAGGTAGTGGACCGGGTGGACTCAGCAATGACCAGTGTGTTCTCAGAGATCCGCGGTGTTCCTCCATTCTATCTAAGTACTGTGCCGTTGTCGCCCAGGAATACCAGGTCGGGTACAGGGAGGCTGTTTGAATGCCCTATCCGGGGTATACGTTCCAGATGCTTTGGGGAGCCTTGGGTCCCTTGGTGGGTACACCGCTGGTTAGACGATTTGGTGATGGCGGGGTGCTCCTGTAAAGCTCCCTCCACTCCTCTGGTTCGCATAGCAGAGCTGGACTACTGCTAGCTTCGGTACCAGCAAACCGGCTGTAGATGGGCACGGGATGATTTTGGACCCGCATTTTGATGCCCGTAGTTCGGTTGGTAATGCACCGGGAGTAATGGTGCTCAACCGGGTGACGGTAGGGAGATGGCCGGTAGAAGGTGGCCAGGGGCCGCACGAAACTGTGCAACCCCCTCTCCGAAGATGCAGAGCTGGGAATCTGCAGAGGTCTTCTCTGTTGCTCTTGCACTTCCAGACTTCCAATTCTAATTTTACTGAACTTCCACTACACACTACCCTTACACTCCGCCCACCAGGACCTGATTGGCCCTCTATGCTAGGTGATGCATGTAGGGCATGGATCTCTGAGTTAACTGTGTGATTGCTGGGTCAGAGAATATTGCTGCTGCATTTATGGCTGCAATACCCTTCTGTGACGCTCTCGGTGCGGGGCGCCACATATACGTAATTATATACTCTATAAATCCCATGGAGCACTAACAGCGGCAGCGCACTGCCATAATCTAATGTAAATGCCTACAGGACCTCGGACAGCGGCAGATACTATACGTACATTACATATAGTATTTGCGCAGCTGACAGGGGAGCCGTGGCTTCATTGATAAAATTCTACAGAGCCGACAATAGCCGGCTTAATGTAAATGAGGTATTAACCCATGACATGCCGTCCTGAGTGGTCAGCTTGTCTCTAGGGGGGAAGTGGCCACCCCCTAGAGACATGTTGTCCACAACTATTATTATTATTTAATCTTTTATTACAGATTTAACACTTTGTTCATCCTTGCGGCAGCAGGGATGAGCAAACTATATAGTATTTGCATTGCTCCGGATTACAATTCCGGAGCAATCCGGTTACCGGATTGCGGTTTACTACACACATTTTTCATTAAAAATGTGTGTGAAGCCAATTGCGTTCACCGCATCCGGATCTGGATGCGGTGAACGCAATTGGCTTTAACAGTGTGACCCCAGCCTAACTCAAAGTCTCCCCTGAAATTGAGCAATCACAGGTTGAAGGGGAGCTCCACACTCCTATACTACTACTCTTTTGCATAATGTAGAAGAGCAGTTGGTTATGAGCCGTTACAAAGCTGTGCTGTTCTGTCCTGTTCTCCTCATTTACAGTTTGCAGTCTGCTCTCCTCTCCTGCTTTCCCCTATTGTATTCTGTTGATTCCTCCTTTGGCCATCTGATCCATTTGTCAGTTTCCAAAAATGTAAATGTGAGAATGAATGAGAACAAGACTAAAAGGTAAACAGCACAAAATACAGAAAAATCATATTCTCAATGCAAATAATAATTTGAAAGTTCCTATGGGTTCACCTGGAGAAGTGGATTCTCTAAGCTGCAGGTCAAGGTTGATAATATGATGGCAAGGGCACGACTTACCGGAACAGGAGAAGAAGACAACAAATCCACCTAATACTAGGACACACATAGGAGTCTGATTTGGCCTTAAATGCCTTATGTGTTCATGTCACATTAGTTCACGGGAAACATATAAATCCTACTGTGGAGCACAATAAAGGGTGCAGCCATAGAGTAGGCTAGGGTCACGCTTGGCATGCGTTTATTAAGATGTTTTTTGGCAGCCTGCGTTTTTGCATGCGTTTTTGCTGATAGGTGTGGGGGACCCTTGAAACACATGCAAAAAGGCATGCAAAAGCGCATGCAAAAAACGCATGTACCATTTAGTGCCATATAAAAACCCATGCGTTTCCCATAGGGCCTCATGTTAACAAAAACGCATGCGTTTTTGAAAAACCATGCATCATGCAGTATTTTTTGGTGCTGAGCCAAAAACGCATGGTACATTTAGACATGCGTTTTTGCTATTGAAGCATGCGTTTTTTGCATGGGGGCCTATGGATGCGTTTTTCCATGCGTTTTACACAAATGTCAAGTGTGAAAAATGCATGGAAAATCTGCAAGTGTGGCATTAATGTGGCACCCCAGGGGTTAATGTGCCACAGTAACATCACACGGGTTCCCTCCCCACAACACACTGACAATACACTAGCACCTCTGGGCCAGGAGGGGGAGCTAAACCAGCTCCCTTATATACTCCAGGTCAAGAGGAAGTGGCTAGTTCAGTACGAGACAGTACTGAGAAAAAGTCCAGTCTAGAGGAGAGCTCTAGAGAGAGACCAGTTCCTGGGAGAATAAAGAAAGGAGTCGGGCACAATCGTCTGTATAATCGCTAGTATAACCCTCAGAGTGTGCGATTCCTGTGTCGGCGGTGCACGTGTGCTGAAGATCCGACAGTCAGTAATAGCGATTCCAAGAAAAGAAAACACGGCACTCACCATAGGATGAATCTTCAACGACTTTTTATTCCATGCGACTCGGCAAGGCTAAAACGCAGGGAGGGAAGGGGGTGCTGAGACTTGGTGACGGTTTCCCGTTTCGCAGCGCGACTCGCTGCTTCTACGGACCAAACTAGTCTGGCGTCTGACGTCACATCCGAGGTTTTCAAGCCCCGGACGAGTCCGCCCACGCCAGCTCACAATGTAATCAGAGTGTTCTATATGTGAAACATAAATTGAATTAAAAATACATACATATCATACAAACAAATGTGTCCGCTAGAGAAACCTTAGAAATATTAGCATTAAACTTCCAAAACTTTAAAACAATCAAGTACTATACAAGAGTAATGAGTGGCATAGGAAAGAAGAGGATTTTAGCGTTTTAACAAAAAACGATCATATCCATATTAAGGTATCTAGGACAGTAAAACACTATCTAGTGTATCATATCAAAAAGACGAAAAGGAAACGGTAAAAACCCGGGGAAAGAGGGGGGGGGGGGGCGGATGCAGTCGGAGGGATAGGACGGGAGGCATGCAAAAGGCGAGGAAGTTAAGGGAACAGGAGGGAAAAAGTAACGGAGAAATAGTAAAATAGTAAAGGGGGGGGTAGTAAGAGGCTCCCATACGAGGTCAAGGCACCTAATCAAGAACTAGGCAGCTCTAATAACTCAAAGGCACATACTAGAATACATACAGAACAAAAGGCGGCACAGTAAATCCAGGAGTGGTGGAGTTTCCAGATCAACACTGTACCAGTGCAAAACAACACGGCGTGGTCAGCAGTGCATAAAAGACTCAAGTTGCCTAGCCAAGGGGTACCAGAAGGGAGAGAAAGAGTGAGACAGTGCCAGCAGCTCAGCTAGAAGCAGCAGCAGGGCCACACACAGTGCAGCATGAGGAAGCTGAGGACTCGAACAGGGTGGGAGCAACCCGGCCCCAGTACAGACTCTGTGGACAGTCTGCTACAACATCTGCAGTAAAGCTTTGGAAACTACAGAAACGTGAGTGTGTGTTCCTTCACCCGTCTCCTCTATCCATCCCTTATTACCACATCCACCATAGACTATAACAACCACTGCCCCGGGGACCTCACCTCTACCTACGGAGAGCAGTACTATCTAAGCTGCCTATCATCATCCCCGGAGGTTCTGCAGCAGCAGTGGTCCCATTCCTGACCACACACCGTGGGTGGCGTCACAATAAACTATTATCCCCTGTAAATATTCCCCTTTTACTTGCCAGGGCCCGGGACATGGTCCGGACCAGGCCCTCCGTGACATCCCCAGCAGCAAACCCGGTCCGGTTCCGAGTACCCCGTCCCAGTGGGCTCGACACTAGCCTAAGGAATGGAGCGTGGCTGTGTACCAGAGACAGATGAGTGTTAGTGATGAGTGAGCACTATCATGCACGGGGTGCTTGGTTCTCGAAACGAGAAGGTCAGGCGCTCAGACAGGTGCGACTCAAGTAACAAGTATAAGGGGAGTCAATGGGAGACTCAAGCATTGATTTCCATTATACTTGATACTTGAGTCATGCCTGTCCGAGCAATCGACCTCCTCGTTTCGAGAACCAAGCACCCCGGGCATGATGGTGCTCGCTCATCACTAGTGAATACACAGGTGTCATAAAGGTCAAGTCTCAACATTTTCATATATAGAGAATTAGCTGATAATATTTTACCTACCGCCATCATTAGAAGGAGCTTATATTGTACTACTTATCCATTAAGACAAACCCCCAAATCTCAAACAATTTAGACCAAGTCCAGATCATACTTGTAACTGCTGATTTAAGCAATTTTGTTTGATATAAAATCAGTTTTATTAGTTATGTAAAGGAGGAGGCTGGGTGCACCTTTGTTGTGGCCATGGGTTTGGTGCGCCGTTCCGCCCCCTCCATTAACATCCCTTGCATTTCCACTTATGATGATTGACAGTCCTTGCTGTGTCCCAAATCCCTGACACTTTAAGTCTGAAGTACACACACTGTGTCGGTGTGCGTCGTGCGTCCTCATCCCTTTTCCTGCGTATACCGACTGCCCTCTGCACACAGGATCATAAATCAGTGGGCGGCCGATGCCAACAGGAGACTTTGATGAGGAATCCTACAATCGGGCACACTCTCCTGGGTGTTTTGAGTTTGTTCCCAGAAGAATTAGAAATGTTTATTTCGCTGGCACTACATTGGGGTCCAAACAACTTTTGATTACTGTTCTTATCTATAATTGATTCGTAATTGCTACAAATCAATGTAAATATTTAGTATTTCACATTTCAATTGATTAATCCTATAAATCCTCCAGCGGTCAAGACAGACCTATCTGTGGAGCCCGAGAATGAAAGTTTCCTTCCTGGCGGGCGCCGAGGTGTCGTGCATCTCTTCTCTTTCTGCTTAGGAATTATTGTTCACCTGAAGGGAACGTCAGAAAGTGCGATCCCCGCTGAGCGCGCGCTGATTGTCTATATAAACAATATTATAGGAGAGGACGGCTGACTTATTAACTTTGTGAGCGAGATGGGCTGTTTAATGTAATTGGGGCAGGAGGAGAATAACCTTGCGCTGAACCTTTTTATCTCTCCAGAAACAGTCTGCTATACGTTCTTATTCCGCAGAAACGGTTGTATCTATTTTCTGCCAAGCTTTACCTGGCTTCCAACAAATCAACACTTTCCTTAGAAACGAACTTGGGAAGGTCATAGAAAAAAGCCAAAACTGCAAGTAATAAGTCATTTAACTCAGGGGCGGACACAGCGGGTAGAGGGCCCTTACCTGCTCTTGTTTTATCTGATTGTCTATCTATCTATCTATCTATCTATCTATCTATCTATCTATCTATCTATCTATCTATCTGCAAATATATACTTTTTACAAGAGGAGAGCAAACTGATTCAGTATGGATGAAGTTCAGGCATACTTGCAGTATCGGTGTACGAAAGTTAGTGGACATGATCAGCTTAGTTATTAGGCCTAATTCGCTTCCCTCCTTTCTAGCTATATTGTGGACCTGTTTGACCAATGCCTGCATGTTGGCGTTGTCTTCTTGCAGCACACCGCTTGTTATTCATTGCCTTGGTCTGTGGGTGTACTTTTTTAGCAGTGTCGGCAAATTAATCAGAAATAGTAGTCATGGTGGACAGCTTAGTGAGTGAGTGTGGCCAGCCTAGTAGACATTTCCTGGTCGAACGGCTGCTTATTGGGGCTCACTCGCCTTGCAGCGTGTCACGCTGGGAGCGGGAGAGACACCCAGCGTAGGACAACGACGGGGGGGGATAAGGAGTCCCTAAAGCTATGGGCACAAGAGGGAGAGGGTGACCCCTAGTCTTCCTGGGGCTGACCCTGTCTGCCCTGACGTCCCTATACAGTTTCCTCAACTGTCGCCGATCACGAACCTCGTCCCTCTCTGATCCTAGCACTACCTTATCTAAGGATCAGATGGGGAGGTTCACTAGACCCCTCCACTAACAACTAAAGACAACACAAGGAAAACAGACAATGGGAAAGAAAACACTTATCTTGCAGCAGAGCACAGCAACCTCCACAATCTCAGCTTCTGCTTGGAGCAAGGATAATGAGTCCACAAGGAAATATCACCTGCACCAAGGGAGGGCAATGAAACTCCTTATAAAGGAGGGAAGAACCTGCTGGGTCCTAGAGACCCAGAATACTGGTGTAGAAACCAGACCGAGCACAAGACCTTCCCAGCCGTCCTCCCATGATAGGGAGATCTTATCATACCTTCTCTTTATCTACACAGAAGGTAAATGCCCCTGAAAGACGGACCGTCCTCAAACCTTATGGCTGATTGGCCAAACGCTGGGACCGTCTGCGCGTGGCCTCTACCCTGTCATCCGTGCCACCCGTGACACAGCGTCGGGAGATTGAGTCGTTGGGCAGGAGTGGTGACCGGGCTTAGCTGAAACGACCATCCAAAGGGCATTAGCCCGGTAGAGAGTGTGGAAGGAACTGCTGGGCCATGCCCCCTAATGTGGGTGTCACACACATCAACTAAACAGGTCACTCCCACTAATGTCTGGTCCCCAATACTAGGGATGGGCGAATTACTCGCTACTATTCGGGACTCGCCCGAATAGTAGCGGACTCGGGGGACTCGCTACTCGCCGAGTTTCCTTAGGAATTACTCGAGGGTAACGAGTCCCTGTACTTTTGCAGTGTATCTATACAGATACACTACAAAAGTACCTTAAAAGTTAATCTAAGGGGTTAAAAACAATAAACATTAATACTCACCTCCTGTACTCCTGTACCTTATGTACTGGGACCGGTACCGAAGACCTCCGGCTGTTACAGGACCTCCGAGACCACCGGGAGAAGATGGGGAAAAGGACCTTGCAGTTCAGCCAATCAGCATGCGGCTAGCGGTCACATGGGTTTGGCATGTGGCCGCAGTGCAGCCGCGTCACAACCCATGTGACCGCTAGACGCATCCTGATTGGCTGAACTGCAAGGTCCTTTTCCCCATCTTCTCCCGGTGGTCTCGGAGGTCCTGTAACAGCCGGAGGTCTTCGGTACCGGTCCCGGTACATAAGGTACAGGAGTACAGGAGGTGAGTATTAATGGTTATTGTTTTTAACCCCTTAGATTAACTTTTAGGGTACTTTTGTAGTGTATCTGTACACATACACTGCAAAAGTACAGGTTACTATTCGGACTCGCTGGACTCGCAAGGAGTACCGAGTCTCGGACCCGGACTCGTTAGAGTCCAGCGAGTCCGAGTATTTCAGGATTCGCCCATCCCTACCCAATACTAAGCATGCCTTAAAGGGGTTGTCATATGTGTATCTATATACATCCTGTCAGCATTTTGCAGGATTACCTAGATATCACACATTTGCATCAGCCAGAGAACATCCAATGGGCGTGTTTGTATTGGAGACTGCATGGAAATGGGAAACTGGTTATTTCCTCCCAGTCTCCTACAAAAACGCCCCATCCCTCACTCTACACTATGGCTAGCCACCCCCAGGGCTATTACAGGCCCTCTCCAGCCCCTAATGTCACCACCCACAATCATTGTACACAGTGGTCCCCACTGCACTGACACACTGTGGCGAATCTGCTGCTGTGAAGGAGATTCAGCGCAGTGTGTCAGCGCAGGGGGCACCGCTGCATGTGCTTGCGATTACCCTGTGGTCTCTGTGCATGGTAGCCGAAGTCCACACTCCACAGCCCGGAACTCTGTGCTGTGGAGCCCAATGCTTCTCTCCATATCTCCCATACCATAAAGCACAGAGACGGTGGTGTGGTCCTCTCTATATCGCTTCACCGCCTCTGTGCTCTATGATACTGGAGGTATGGAGAGACGCATGGGGCTCCACAGTGGAGACCCCAGGCTGCAGAGTGCGGACCTCAACTCCCCTGCACAGAGACCACAGGATGAGCGCACACACATGCAGCGGTCCCCACTGCACTGACACACTGTGCTGAATCTCCTTCACAGCAGCAGATTCGGCACAGTGTGTCAGTGCAGTGGGACTACTGTGTACAATGGGGGTGTGTGGTGACATTAGGGGCTCAGGAGGGTCTGTAGGATCCTGGGGATAGCTGGCTATAGTGTAGACTGGGGGAGAGGGTGTGTTTGTAGGAGACTGGGAAGAAATTACCAGTTTTCCATTTCCATGCAGGCTCCAATACAAACACGCCCCCTGGATGTTCCCTGGCTGCTGCAAATATGTGATATCTAGATAACTATGCAAAATGTTGACAGCATGTATATTACAAACTATCAACATTTTGCAGCCTAGATACACATATGAATTGGAGCAAAAGCCCGGACAAGCCCTTTAAATTCATATAATCATTTTAGAATTCACTAAAAATAGCAAATTTGAACAATTTGTGACTCGCCTAAAAGAGCAGCACATTGCAGAAGGTTGCATAATGCAGAGAAGGTTATCATGGCTGTAAAGTTTTTCCTATAATGTCTTGCAGCTATCACATTACATGGCATAGGATGGCCAGGTCTGTCTAAGTCAGTATAAAAGCAGAGGCAGGGAATGCAGAAGGTATTTTGTGGTGAATATTGATGGTAAGAAAACATTTCAGCTCAGAGCTTAGCCATAGATATAAGGAGATAAGTATGTAAAACACTCAAGAAACTGTACAGATAGTGTGTGACAGTACAGCTGTAAAGAACAACTATTATCCATTTACCCATAACCATACACGTTAAGGTCACTTTGACTTTACTAGTTCTGCGTTTGCATCCAAGAAAAAAATAAGTGGTTGAAAACAGTCCTAGGAGACCTCAAACCTTTACACCCTCCGCTCAGTCTCTTGGATCAGTGAGTGACAGTTTGCTGCAGTATGTTATGTGGGATGTGCTGAGCTGCAGATTGGTGAGTGACAGTCATTCGTCCAAAATGGTGCTGGGGGTGTGCTGAGCTGTCGGTGTGTTGATTGACAGCTGGGCCATCCGAACTGAAACTGGAAGGTGCTAGGATTCTTCAAGCATTCCCTGTTGTCTGTGATTGAACAGCTAATTAACTGAGCAGTTAGTCCCAGATCATTACCAGTTGTAACATTTGCTCATAGTGCATGTTGGCCCTGATAATCTGTGCTCTGTGTTCTGATCTATTGCTGTCAGTCGTTGCACCTCATCTTTCCATCTGTTTGCCTTGTCCCTTTGTTTTTATGCACTATCCTCCTCACATCTTGTCTGTGCAGTGACTAACTTCACAGGGCATAGTCCAATGCTTCACTTTCCTGTACATGCACTATAAAAAGAAAATAGGACACTAGCTCCAGATTCCTTCACCGATTACTATTGATTAGTATCTTGTGCTGAGCGTATCATTGGAAGACCCTAGCATCAAAATGTGTCTACCTTAGCATATTGTCATCTGCAAAATAAGGGTTTATATTTTTTTAACCACTCCCATCCAAAGGTTTTGCATTACATCTGTCAGGCTGGCGCATACAGCGTGTGGCACAACACAGGGGTGATAATGAAGATAATATAGTAGGAAGGCCCTGAAAATAGGGAAAGAGGGTCACCTCCTGACACTCACCTGAGGCTGAACGCTGCGCTCCCTAGCATCTTTCCCCCTGTTGCCATTGCATGCTTAGGCCCTCACTTGCCCTGGACTCACCCTGGTTAGTGTGAAGGCCAGCAAGAACACAAGTCTCACCTCTGCAATAATAGAACAAAAGGTAAGGGACACAGACAGAGGGTAAATTAAACACAAAAAGAGATAATTCAAACTCCTCCTCAATTGCAGCAAAGCACAGCAGCTACAATTCTCACAACATCAGCTTCTACCAGAGGACAGTGGTCAGCATAGAAAGGCGTAGATGGTAAGACTTATAGCGAGTGGAGTGGTCACAAAATAGCTGTGCCTGAGATTCAAGACCACAAAAAAACAGCCAGCAAGGTTAGCGTCATTAACCCCTGCAGTGCTAAAATAAAGTAGATACACCTGTAGAATGTACGCCTGCAAGTGTCCTCTCCCCTCTGCATCGGTCAGTCACTGTTAGTTTGTTCACTGTATTGTTCACTTGTTTTGTATGTAACCCTTTCTCATGTACAGCTCCATGGAATCAATAGTGCTCGATAAATAATATTAATTATTATTATTAATAAGCTATACAAAATATTATTTATAAGCTATTAATAAGCTATAAAAATAAAATAAAATAAATAATATTCCGTTAATGAACATGTCTAAAATGACATATGTGATGGATAATGGTGGGGGTATGGGATGTTATGGATCACATGGCTTTTTTTCCCCCCAAAAAAACCCAGAAGGATGGATTGTGTTTTCAGCAGCGAAAATAAACTGATTCTCAGGAACACATAAATAACTCCTCGAGCCTCATAAATATCCCCACTGGCATTTTATGCATAATTAACGGCGAGCGTTGACTGATAACACCATTGAATAGTAATGACACGTGGAGGGCGATCTTTCGCCGGCGTCAGCTGTCTGAATAACGACGTTGGGATCCGTGCAATCAGCTGGACGCCGGCTCGGTCATTCTTAGCTACTGAGTCCTGGTGAGATCTTAAAGGTCTAATTAACACAGACTGGGATCCTCGGCTTCCTCCATCCTTTATATCTCCCAGACAAAAATGTCCTGTTTAGAGTTAAGTGAAATCTTCTTGGTCTTACACGGTGAATACTAAACAGACCGGTTCTTGCAACCCACCCTCCAAACTTGCCTGCCGGACATGAGCGCGGAGCGGTAAATTTCCTTCCCTCCCACCACTCGGTGGCTTTCCGAGATCTTTTAACATTCTAGTCCCGACAGAAATCCTTACTGTACACATCAAATGCTCACCCGAGAGAATGAAGGATGAGTTACAATCTACGAGGAAAAACTAATAGACTATAGGGCTGACTCAGAGGGATGTACAATAAGTAGTGAGTCTGGAGGTCCACCAAGGTTAGAGCATGAAGACCACCAACAATGCTTACCACTCTGTTTAATACCGCATGATTGAAAGGGATTAATGCCTTCTTCATCGATATAAAATATGTAAATGTTTATGCTTAATTTTGCAACCATTTTCTTTTTCCAATTAATCGTCAACTTTGCAAATAATCTTCGTTATAAACCAACCTTCTTCTGCAAACTTTCGAGTCTCCACAGTTCCAGACCATAGACAAACCCAGGTAGTCTGATCCTGCAATTCAAGCAGTCAATGTGTTCCCAAATTGTAAGAACACACTTATGGGTTAGATAAGGGGTGTCCACCACACTGGTACCTGTAAGGTTTCATTGTAAATTGTCTCTTGAGCAGCTCACAGCTCTGCAGTCTCCTTCCTTCCTGACTTCTATGGAGCACAATATAATGTAACTGTTGATGTATATGAAGCCTTGTCCATCGGCTTCCCATCATGTGCTCCAAATGGATACAGACTGCAGACTATCATACACCTGTTTATAGTCTTTTTTATTATAATTTACATATTTTTTGGACTATAAGATGCACTGGAACATAAGATGTACCCAAATTTTAGAGAAGGAAAATAGAAAACAAAATGAAGCAAAAGGATCTGCTGCTGATACTGGGCCCATCCTGGTATAAATGTCCCTATAACATGGGTGCATCCTGCAATATATGTCCTATTATATATGTCCTTGATCATGGACTCATCCTGGTATATATGTTCCCCATCCTGGGCCTATCCTGGTGTTTATGTCTCTCACCCTTGTATATCTGTCCCCCAACCTGGTATATATGTCCTCCATCTTAATATATATATGTCCCCATATATATGTCCCGAATCACAGGCCCATTCTTGTATACAGTATATGTCCCCATCTTGGAATATATGTGTCTCCCATTCTGGTATATATATCCTCCATCCAAGTATATATGTCCTCCATCCTAGTATATATATATCCACAATCATGGGCTCATCCTGGTATATATTTTCCCCCATCCTAGTATATATGCCCCCATCATGGGCTCATTCCAGTATGTGTTCCACTTCCTGGTATATATGCCCCCATCATGGCTCATCCCAGTATGTATGTTCACTTCCTGGTATATATGTGTCCCCATCATGGGCTCATCCTAGTATGTATGTTCACTTCCTGGTATATATGTGTCCCCATCATGGGCTCATCCTAGTATGTATGTTCACTTCCTGGTATATATGCCCCCATCATGGGCTCATTCCAGTATGTGTTCCACTTCCTGGTATATATGCCCCCATCATGGCTCATCCCAGTATGTATGTTCACTTCCTGGTATATATGTGTCCCATCATGGGCTCATCCTAGTATGTATGTTCACTTCCTGGTATATATGTCCCCATCATGGGCTCATCCTAGTATGTATGTTCACTTCCTGGTATATATGTCCCCATCATGGGCTCATCCTGGATATATGTCCACAATTCTGGTAGATATGCTAACCATCCTAGTATATGTGTCCCCAATCATGGGCCCATCCTCGTAAATATATCTCATAATATGTCACTTTTTTAACACAATTCTACTTACCGTCCCTTGGCATCCTCTACTGATGCCAGCAACTGACCTCAGAGTGTAACCAATGACATCATTGCCATGCATCCCCCAGTCGAAGGTGCACTAACATCAACTTCTGGCCAAGCAGATGTTAATCCAAAATGAATATTCACTGCTCTCCACACCCATTATCCTGCCCAACTGTCAGTGCCAGCATCAGTGATAATAAGATTCTTCACAGTTATTTACTATCACTCACCTCAGTGCCAAGAGATAGGTGGGATTATGGGCGTGGGGAGCAGTGAATATTCATTTTAGATTAACATCTGCTAATGCTGGTCTGTCTGTGACTAATCGGGGGGGGGGGGGGGCATGGTAGTGACACCAGATAATTCTTTCAGACCCATCTCAATTTACCTCCCATATTTTGGGGAAAAAATATAGTCCAAAAAATTTGGTACTAAGAAAGTAGTAAGAAATTTGCTCAAAATGGTTTTCCTAGTATTGTAGGACCATATACCTAGTATACTCCAATGACCCCTACCATCTAATGATAGACACCTTCTAAGATTGTAGAACATGAGCACTCCAGCATTCTGTGGGTTAAAGATCTCTCAACACCGGTGATAAATTTGGTTCATGAGTCACTTGGAACACGTATTAGCTTTGTTTAGAAATAATTACCAAGCTGCTCTTTCATAATTGGTGTCCATTGCTGGAGCTCCCATAGACATTAGATAGGAAGCTTTGTAGAATTTTCTCAGTGGTATTAATTAATTTGAGATCATAGGCCCCGGTAGCCCTTTGAAACTCAACATGTGTGTGAGGCTTAGCTCTAAGAGGTTGGAGATTGTGCTTTCAAAAGAGTTTACTAATTAATAAAGATTTTCCTGTAATTGGGCAAAGATAGGCTATACCCGGCGCTTAGACATTACCATAAAACGGTTGCATTTAATTTGTTACATATCCTTTTTCTTCTTTTTGAGGAATTATCCTATAAAGAAGCTTATTTACCTGTCGTGAAACCAATGCAAAATCCTATTATAACGAGATTTTAGGAAAATTAGAGTAAGACGAGAAGACTTATTGTGAGGGCCATGCAGGGTGGATGCGTCAGATGCTCAGCTGCTTAGATACTAAGTGGGGAATTTGGGGAACTATCTCCTACAGTATATAATGACCTTTTATTCTACTTTGTTTAAAGGGAATTTGTCAACAGAAATCACCTATTGTTTAAATCAGTTTTTGTGTTGAATGTATTTAAAAAAAAATAATGCCAATTTTTACAAAGTCCAAATTCTCATGGCGCGTGCACTGCACATGTGTCGCCCCAGGGTGTGGGGTACCTCAGGTATCAGGCGGCAGAAGGGGTTAGCTGTGTCACGGGAATGGCGGACGCGCCTGATCCCGTATCCCGGGGGACGGTTTTCTTGAAAAGGGGAATTATATACAAGGGATTATTTACAAGTCTATAGTTGTCGTGATGCCACCTGCAGTTTCTGGTGAAGTAGCACTAGCGCCGCCACAGTCCTCCGGAGGTCAGTGTATTGCGGCTGAGATGTTGTACTCCTCTGCAGGCAGGACTGGGACCTCCGGGGCAGCGTAGTGAGGAGGGAACAGATTGGAATGGAGCTGGGATTGTATATGGAGAGAGTTGGAACAGTCTATGGAGGATGCTGGGAGTAGAAAGGAAGGATACACACACGCAGAAAGTCTCTTTTACCTTTTACTGATGTTGAACAGGTAAAACGATCCAGGGCACCGACGGGTGACAGGGTTGCACAGTGGGTCCTCACAGCAAGTGGGTATAAAGCCTTCTCTGCTTTGTAGTAGAATCTGAAGCACAGCCTGCTTGTAGCCTGACTTGCCTCCTCTCTCTTCCTGACTGTAGTGTCTTCCTCTCCTCCTGGGCGGTCTCCGGGTTACCTTCTCCTGAACACTGCGGCTTTTACCTTGCTGTGTCTGATTCCCTCTAATGACCCACAGAGGAAACCAGGTAGCCGAAGCCTCCACGGTGCAACGGGGTTTTCAGTGGTTCTATAGTGTCCTACAGGTGTGGATCTCCAATATCCGGTGTTTCTCCGGGCACAAACTCCTCAAGTTCCTCGCTCCCTTTTGTTGCTCTCTCCTCCTAACCTAATCGCAGCACCGACCACCAGGACGTCCTTGCAGCTCTCCTAGCGTCTGCACACTCTAACTAACTCCGCCCCTAGCAGCAGTATTTATAGGGGATCTTGCCTAAAGTCAGCAAGTGAATCTCCCCCTACTGTGCCGTGGAAGGTGTTGTATGAAGTAGGTGCCTGCTGTGGAAACCAAGCTGTGCATTAGGGAGATCTGTGGTTACCTGCGTGAGCTGAGAGCCACACACACTTTCAGGATTCTCCCATGTCAATGGTAAGATTGGACGGTCATGTGAACACAATTTGCAGAGGTGTATCTAGGTTTTCTGGTACCCGGGGCAAGGGTCCAGTTTGACGCCCTCCCTATTCCCCTCCAGTGTCTCAAGAGACGTCATGTGACCAATCATCCATATGTGATTTTTACACTTACAGGTACAGTGACTGCTGGAACCAGCAAGAGCTGTTTCTGACAGTGAGTATATTACATGTTGTTAGGAGTGGGCTAAGGTGTTTAATGTTATAATTAAAGGGCTTGTCCAGGTTTCAGATGAGTCTAGGTGACTGCAGGCCTCCGAATTCTCATGGCGCGTGCACTGCGCACTTTCAGGATTCTCCTATATCAATGGTAAGATTGGCCGGTATGTGAACACAAGTATGCAATTTATATACTTCTGACCACATTCTAACTAGACGCGTCCGGCCTTGCTCAATTCATTTAATTGATCGAAACCTCACATGTCTAGTCAGCACGCGACTGTATGTATGTATACTTATACATGTATGTATACTGCATGCATTGCATACTTATAGTTACGTGACCTTCCACTCTTACCAGACAATCCTGACAGCAGGCAGTGTGCGCTCTGTGAGAATTCAGAAGTCTGCAGTCACATAGAGACATACAGAATGACTGCAGACTCATCACAAGCTTGGGACAACCCCTTTAATGCTTCAACAAATAAATACATAGAACCCTTAACTTGTTAGAATACTCAACACTTTATTAGCATAGCCATGTATCAAGAAAGCTTACAAGTTATGGAATGTTAGATGTGTACAGTATCAGAATAATTAACACAAAACTACATCACCAGACCTACCAGAGGTACAGAAATACATCAATATAACCCCTATCAGTACAGAAATACATCACCAGACCCACAAGGGGTATAGAAATACATCAATATAACCCCTATCAGTACAGAAATACATCACCAGACCAACTAGAGGTACTGAAATACATCCATATAACCCCCATCAGAACAGAAATACATTACCAGACCCACCAGAGGTACAGAAATACATCCATATAACCCCCATCAGTACAGAAATACAAAGTCAAAACCCTCATCAGTACAGAAATACATAACCAGACCCACCAGAGGTACAGAAATGCATAAATATAACCCCCATCATTACCAAAATCACAACCCTCATCAGTACCAAAATTCAACATCAGAACTAGGGATGAGCGAGTCTACTCGCTAGGACTCGTTACTCGCGATTCTTAAGGGACTCGCTGGACTCGGGAATCGGCGAGTCTTTTAGCGAATACTCGCTCAGTAACGAGTCCAAATCCGGCGAGTCGGTTTGCGGCAGGCGGGCTGCTTCGCGGCTGGAGGAGGTAAGGTCAGCTTCGATAGCCCCCCCCGCTTTTCAAGGCCGCCGGGTCCAACAGCACCCCCCCCCCCCCCCCCCCGGTTCTCAAGGCTGCCTGGACCCGACAGCACCCCCCCCCCCCCCCCCGGTTCTCAAGGCTGACGGGACCCGACAGCACCCCCCCCCCCCCCCGGTTCTCAAGGCTGCCTGGACCTGCCACCCAGGGGAAGAGGCTCCAGCCAGCCCCTGAGTCCAATGCTCCGAATCCTAGCGAGTCTGCGATTCCGAGTCCTGTATTATCTATTCGGGACTCGCGAATCCATATTCCCTATTCTTTAACATTGGACTCGCTAGACTCGCCACGAGTACCGAGTCCTGGGCTCGGACTCGTGCGGGTCTAGCGATTCCGAGTAATTTAGGACTCGCTCATCCCTAATCAGAACCACCATCAGTATATGGTAAACGAAACGTAATGTCAGGTCAGACCCATACACATTTGTACTGCATGACCTACAACTCCTACTACATCAGTAGCAATGTGAGGACATACTGGGAGCTGTTGTTACCAGCCGTCAATAAAACAAAGTATTCACTGATCTCAGGGAGACCAGTTCAAGAAAACACTGCGGGCAGCCGGCTAAAGCGCTCAACACAGTGAATTCCTAGGCCTATTGCCCCCTGGGAATTTTGAATATGCAAATAGAGTCTGTGGAGCCTCTTTTAGGAGTCTCAACACAGGACTAGCCAGATCTTCCTCTAGTGAAGGACCTAGCCATGATAACCACCATATTAAGTGGCCCTTTGAGTCAATATCCAGCTCTTCACAAGCTTAAAGATATGACAAGAGAATACCAAGGCCAGGTATCCATCCACAGAAAGCTGTTTCGGGGTGTTGCCCCTCATCAGTGTGAAGTAGGATTCTGGCTAGGTGGAAGCAATGCCTAGTAGACCAACAAAACAAAGTATTCACTGATCTCAGGGAGACCAGTTCAAGAAAACACTGCGGGCAGCCGGCTAAAGCGCTCAACACAGTGAATTCCTAGGCCCATTGCCCCCTGGGAATTTTGAATATGCAAATAGAGTCTGTGGAGCCTCTTTTAGGAGTCTCAACACTGGACTAGCCAGATCTTCCTCTAGTGAAGGACCTAGCCATGATAACCACCATATTAAGTGGCCCTTTGAGTCAATATCCAGCTCTTCACAAGCTTAAAGATATGACAAGAGAATACCAAGGCCAGGTATCCATCCACAGACAGCTGTTTCGGGGTATTGCCCCTCATCAGTGTGGAGTAGGATTCTGGCTAGGTGGGAGCAATGCCTAGTAGACCAACAAAACAAAGTATTCACTGATCTCAGGGAGACCAGTTCAAGAAAACACTGCGGGCAGCCAGCTAAAGCGCTCAACACAGTGAATTCCTAGACCCATTGCCCCCTGGGAATTTTGAATATGCAAATAGAGTATGTGGAGCCTCTTTTAGGAGTCTCAACACAGGACTAGCCAGATCTTCCTCTAGTGAAGGACCTAGCCATGATAACCACCATATTAAGTGGCCCTTTGAGTCAATATCTAGCTCTTCACAAGCTTAAAGATATGACAAGAGAATACCAAGGCCAGGTATCCATCCACAGAAAGCTGTTTCGGGTGTTGCCCCTCATCAGTGTGAAGTAGTACACTCCATGTACTGTGCTGCACCCATCCCCCTGTCACTCTTCATGCTGTGTCCATACCATACGGAATCCCCCTCACTACATATACTGTGCCGCATCCATCCCCCTTAATCCTCATACTGTGTCCATTCTGATTCCACCTCACTACATATACTGTGCCACATCCATCCCCCTTAATCCTCATACTGTGTCCATTCTGATTCCACCTCACTACATATACTGTGCCACATCCATCCCCCTTAATCCTCATACTTTGTCCTTACTGATCCCCCTCACTACATATAGTGTGCCACATCCATCTCCCTTACTCCTCACACTGTGTCCAAACTGGGTAGCTCCAATGTGGGCGCTGCTTGGCACTGAATAGTCAGACATGTCCACCATTCAGCACCGTCCACACACTACATGCAATGGCCTGCAGTCTAAGCATCAACAAGCCACCACTACACTTAACTGGGAAAATGGCACGTCTTCTCCCAACAGACCACACCTCCTCCTGAAACAGCCAATCACAAGCACCACACACAGGGCTGTCCGGAGCCAATAGCTGAGGCTGTCCAATTAGGTTGAGCAAAGGATATGGAAGTGGAAGGGGGACGAGTGCCATCGACCAACCTCCGCTCAGGATAAACATGGCTGGATGCCTGTATGTACCGAGGGGCGGCACGGGACGTGGTGTGTAAGTTATGGGCAATCAGAATCATTCCTGCAGCAGAGGGACAATGCATCCTGCACCAGGGGTCTACATAGAAATCATGGGGCCCTTTCGTAGAAGTTCTTATTGACCCCTCAAAAAATATTTGCCTGGGTCACATAACATATCTCACAACTTTGCAGTCTTTACAAAGTAATTTTCCTCCTATTGAAGCCCCTTGATTCCCCTTTCATTACAGCCATAAAGTGTGATGCCAACAAAAGTGTCCCCCAAAGACTATATGATGCCCCCAGTGAATTCCTCCATACGCACAGTATGATGACCCTACTGTAAGCCCCTCAACTACACTGGCACAGTATGATCTCCAACAGCCACCCCCATACAGCCCTCCTTGCAGTGTAATTGACCTTCATACAGTATAATAGCCCCTATATCTCACCATGCTGTATAATGACCCCCAACACAACCCTCAAACAGCCCTGCATAAAGTATAAAGGCTCCTCACAACCCTCAAAGTATTATCATGCCCCCCACAGAGCCCTCCACCTAGTACACACTTAGCTCTGCTCCGCACGACCTGTACACACGTCCCTGTACTCCGGACACCTAGTACATGCTCGGCTCTGCTCCGTACACCTCGTACACACATGGCTCCTCTCCGTACACTCGTACACACATGGCTCCCCTCTGTACACCTCGTACACACATGGCTCCGCTCCGTACACCTTGTACACATGTGGCTCCACTCCATACACCTCATACACATGTGGCTCTGCTCTGTACACCTCGTACACACGTAGCTTCACTCCATACGCCTCGTACACACACAGCTCCGCTCCGTACACCTTGTACACACGTGGCTCCACTTCGTACAGCTTGTACACAAATGGCTCTGCTCCAAACGCCTCATGCACACACGGCTCCGCACCGTACACCTCGTACATTCAGCTCTGCTCTGTACACCTCGTACACACACACGGATTCGCTTCGTACACCTAGTTTACACTCTGCTCTGATCTGCATGCCTCATTCACACGTGGCTCCGCTCCATACACCTAGTACAATCTCAGTTATGCTACATCCACACTATAAATCCCTCCTGACCCCACACATAAACTTTATCTAATTCAGCATCATGAAGACCAGCACAGCTGCATACACTGAGGAGCTGATCATGTGACCCCTGACTCCTTCCCTCCATTGACATCACAGGTCCTGTAAGCACAGAGCACTTAGCACAGTGTGGGGCTCTACAGGTAGAGAAGAGAGCCGGTTCACACTGCCGGGCTGGGGGAAAGGAGAGGAGGCAGGAGGTGGCTGAGCGCACCCCCCTGCCTGCTGCGCCCGGGCCAGATGCCCCGCCAGCTCCCCCCCCCCCCAGTACGGCCCTGCCTTTTTTTGAGTGGTGGATCCTGTGATATCAACTGTACATAGAGGTTTATCAGTCATTGTACAGGAGGAGGTGAGCTGTGATATCATCTATTCTGAATGGTAGATCCTGTGATATCTACTGAATATAGAGGTGTTATCATTCATTGTACAGGAGAAGGAGGTGAGCTGTGACATCACCTATTGTGAATGGTAGATCCTGTGATATCTACTGTATATAGAGGTGTTATCAGTCATTGTACAGGAGGAGGTGAGCTGTGATATCACCTATTCTGAATGGTAGATCCTATGCTATCTACTGTATATAGAGGTGATATCAGTCATTGTACAGGAGGAGGAGGTGAGCTGTGATATCACCTATTGTGAATGGTGGATCCTGTGTTATCTACTGTATATAGATGTGTTATCAGTCATTGTACAGGAGGAGGAGGTGAGCTGTGATATCATCTATTGTGAATGGTGGATCCTGTGTTATTTACTGTATATAGAGGTGTTATCAGTCATTGTACAGGAGGAGGTGAGCTGTGATATCACCTATTGTGAATGGTGGATCCTGTGATATCTACTGTATATAGAGATGTTATCAGTCATTGTACAGGAGGAGAAGGTGAGCTGTGATATGATCTATTGTGAATGGTGGATCCTGTGTTATCTACTGTATATAGAGGTGTTATCAGTCATTGTACAGAGGAGGTGAGCTGTGACATCACCTATTGTGAATGGTGGATCCTGTGAAATGTACTGTATATAGAGGTGTTATCAGTCATTGTACAGGAGGAGAATGTGAGCTGTGAGATCACCTATTGTGAATGGTGGGTGGATCCTGTGTTTTTGATCCGTCCATGAAAAGTTCTTCCAGCCCGCACTTTTCTTTCTTCTTCTGGTCTTCTCTATTCAAATCTTTAGCTTCAGAAAACAAAATCAAATTCTATATGGATCAGCTATATTTCATCCGATTTTTAAAGGTAAATTGCAATTTTACATTTAGTCTTGAAAGTTTTAATAGTTGCAGATATATAAAAACTGATCCCATTCAGAAGACAATGCGGGTGGAAAACTGTTTTTCCTGGATGGAAATGGAATGTTTTTAACTTTTTATCATATTCAAAGTGAACTTAGCATTAGAGCCATGCAGGATTAATACAGAAAGACTTATCAGGATCCTAAACAGATGATTTGCATCTTTCAACAGTAACAACAGTTACTGGGAAATACTGATACATGTTAGTGTTCTGTTCTCGCTACACGGGCCCTGGGCATATAAAGCTAAACAGACAGCTAAACCGCTACACTGAGTCCAATAAGAAGACTGTTGCTGAAGTCTGTGTTTTATTGAACATGGTAGTATGATTCAGTGAAACTGGAGACAATAGAGATACAAATAATAAGAGCAGGTGATACAGCAGAAAATACAAATCACAGATAGCTATGCAATATTCATAGAACATCTAGCAAGCTTGTGTCTAATCTGAAATTCAAGTGACTAAGCTGGGGTAACATTTAGAGCAGTTAATGGCTGCAGACAACATACATTCTTACCAGCAATGATATCACAAGAGTGATGAAATGATGGATTCCTGTATGAAACATAGAGAGAAAATGGAGACTGAACAACCTTAATGTATTGCAAAGTGGAGGGAAAACAGGGACATAAAAATAGAAAACTGATGTTGATAAAAAGCTCAGCCACTAGAGGGAGCCAAAGTACTATAACCCAACTAAATAAGGGATATTAGCTTTGCAAAGAGCAGAACACTATAACAACCTAGTGAAGAAACATACTGGAGACGCACAATAAGAAATACAGATGCTGGGAGGCAGGACAGTTATTATGTGTGTATTTTATATTTTTTTCTTGGTGCAAAGACAATCCTTAATTCCAGGTCTGTACTTGGTTATTCTGTTCCGGCTGGTGATACGTTGCCCTCAGATGCATGTCTACATCCATGTGAACAGGATTGAGTGTACTATCTCACATCCTTGGCAATGAACGACACTGGCCTACAGTATAATAACCCATCAGAACTCATCCATGACATCTGTCAGCTGGGGCGGACTCTGCGGGGCATGAATCCAGGGATAGAGACCAGTTGAGTGAAGTTCTGAGATATATTTTCAGGATGGGCACCCAATCTTTTCAACATGACGTTAAAACTTGCACTATGGTAATTTGATAATTATTAGATCAGTGAGGTCCGGCTATCCGCACCCCCTTTGATCAACTGTTAGGAAAGGCTGTTGCCCTTGTGTGAACATTGCAGCCTCCTTCTTAAATGATTATATGGTATATCTGCTGTGGTGATGCAACCCATGGCTGGGTGCATCACACGGGTAGTCGGTATATGGCTCTGTTCACATTTATCCGGTTTTACTGTGGGTGTGCTGTGTTAACCTACCCGGAACACAGGGAGTTAACAGATGTAAGTGAGTGCTGTAGACCTGACAGATTCATGAGCCTGATGAGCGGCTGTGTCAGAACCTGTGTGTATGAGTGCTTTGCTGGGCTAAACCTAAATGGTGCACAGGGGGTTAATCACATCTCAGGTCTGTGTGTGAGTGAGATGGGCTGATTGACTCACTGTGTTGCAGCTGTGGGTGAGGCAACCTGGATAAGAACCTGCCAGGTGTCTAAGTGAAGAGAGGACGATGGAATCAGAGCAGTCCAGACCACTGCCATGTGAGGATGTGCTGGAAGTGATCCGTCCCCGGTGGGGAAAGTGAAGGGAGCCTGCCAGCTCCATGCCGGTGGCACGTGATGCGTGCATGCCAGCCAGTGTCCAGGACCGAGGACAGCTCAAGGGCCAGGCGGTCAGATGTGCGGTATGAGAGATCGAGTACGGCTCAAGGGCCAGGCGGTCACAGCCGACTTTGGGACTGACTGAGTGAGTCATGATATGGTCCCGTTGATCCAGATGTAAGTGTCCCGGATCCCGGTGGATCCTTGGAGGTCTCGTGTGTACTGAGTGACAGGGTTCCTGGTACTATTGTGGGCCCTGAGTATGTAGCATATTGGTTTATGTAAAAATGCCATGAATGCTGTTTCATGCGTGAGTCATAATGGTTCATGAAAAAAGTACCCTTGTATGATGACTCGTGTGCAATAGGATGGGGAATGATGGGTGTTAGGCGGAAGTAACTGCCATTGGGACCCATAATAGGTCATGATATGGTCCCGTTGATTCTCATGCGAATGTCCTGTAATGTCATGTGATGTGTGTGTACTAATGTGGAAGTTATGTCATATGAAAATGTAAATACAATGTTATGTTTTATGTGATGAAAGCGGTTTATGACAGAAAAACAATAAATCCGCTGGTTATGTTCCGTTAAAATGTAGTCGCTAATGTCATATCCCCGTGCCTCACACTGCATAAAAAATGCCTTAGGGTATGTGTGCAAGTTGCGTTTGGGAGGCAGAAATTTCTGCCCAGATATGCATCTCCTGGCAATAAAACGCTTCAAAAATGCAATGCATACTGACGCGTTTTTGGTGCATTTTTAATGCATTTTAGGGTGAAAATTCGCTGCACCAAGAACTGAGAAGCTGCAGATTTATTTCTGCACCAAATCTGCAAAGGAAAAAATAAGCAGCATGTGCACTAAACTTCAGGATTCTCATTGACTTTGTTGACATAAGTATAGGCATGCAGTTGTCAGACAATACTGCACTAAAAAATGCATTACCATACACACAGTGTGCACAGGGTCTTACGGCATGTTCATACGTTGCAATTTTTCTGCAGCCAAAACCTACTCTCTTGCTAGGCGAAAACTTGATTCCAAAAAGCAGGTTATTCTGCCTTTTTGCTGAATTTTTGCTGAATTTTTTTACTATGTTTTTGGTGACATTTGTCTACAGAACACATTTAATCAAGTTAGTTTTATTGCCCAAAAAAGTAGCAGAAATGCAGCAAAATGGTGCAAAAATGCTGCAAAAACGCTTAAATACTTGATGCTGCTTCTTTTAAAAATGCAGCAGAATTCAGGATCAATCATATGCAGGAGATTTCTGAGATCTCAAAGCTTTTGCTGGAACTGTAAAAGAACTGACAGCCTTATAATTATCGCCGAGAATCTCTTGGCCTCTTTAAGCTCAGTCTGATGTCTGTGAACATCGATCCGATCTCGGACCACAATGCATGGACGGGTTGAGGCTCTCAGGACTAGAGTGTGACAGCTTTGTGTATCGCTAAGAGGCTGTCCTGCTCGGTCGAGGGAGCCATGACCAGTCCGAGCATTGTGGTCCGAGATCGAACCGATGTAAACAGACATCTGAATGACCCCTTATTCCCAATAGTGCATCTACTGGTTAAAAAATAAACTTAGGCTAGGGTCACACTTAAATATAGAATTGCTTTCACCTCATCCAGATCCAGATGCGGTGAACGCAATTGGCTTCACACAACCAGCAATCCGGGAACTGAATTGCTGAAGCCGCAATCCGGTAACCGGATTGCTCAGGATGTGTAATCCTGAGCAATTCAGTTACCGGATAGTTTGCTCATCCCTGCTGCCGCAGGGATGAGCAAACTGTTCTGTGTTTGTTTAAACTGTTACTTTTATTGTTAAATGGTGCTATAATGTCTCTAGGGGGTGCCCACTCCCCCTAGAGACCTTCCACCCACTCAGCATATAATGCTGGAATCACTTATGTACAGCAGCTGACTCCTGTCAGCTGCTGTACAGTTTTATCAATGAAAGTGCCGGGCTCCTCAGAGCGGCGCGCATACTATTGCTATTGGTATAGTATGTATGCCGCTGTCTGAAGTCCTGAAGCCACTTACAGTAAGATCTATGGGCAGCGCTGCCCATAGATCTTACTGTATAAGGCTTCAGGACCTCGGACAGCGCACATACTATAGCTACAATAGCTATAGTACGCGTGCTGCTCTCAGAGGAGCCCAGCGCCTTCATTGATAAAACTGTACAGCAGCTGACAGAAGTCAGCTGCTGTACATAAGTGATTCCAGCATTATATGCCCACCTGAGTGGGTGGAAGGTCTCTAGTGGGCACCCCCTAGAGACATTATAGCACCATTTAACAATAAAAATAACAGTTTAAACAAACACAGAATACTTTGCTTATCCCTGCGGCAGCCGGGATAAGCAAAGTATATGCGGTAACCAGATTGCTCAGGATTACACATCCTGAGCAATCCGGTTCACGCATTGCGGATGTTAAAACCGCTCCGAAAACTGCAGCCTGCATGATTTTTCACGCAGGCTGCAGAGCCGGAGGCGGTAACCGGATTGCTTGTGAAGCAATCCGGTTACCATAATGGGCTCCTATGAGGAGCGTTTCCTGATCCGGTTTTGAGCTTTTTAAAAGCTCAAAACCGGATCAGGTTTTAAAAAAAAAAAAAGGATGTGTGACCCTAGCCTTATCCACTCTCAGGAGCCTCTGCCTTTCAGTCATAGGGGCGTGTACAGAGCAGTTACTGTCACCGCTTTCATCCTATAATGCACAGGTGCACTGCAGAGCCAGCTGTCAATCAAAGGGCTGGGGTATTTCTTCCTATAATGGGTCTAAGAGAGGGTTAATATTTACTGATGAGCGAGCACTACCTGCTTGATACTCGAAGTGAGCAGTTGGATGCTTGTTCAGGCTCGACTTGAATACCGAGTATGATGGAAGTCAATGGGGAATTCGAGCATTTTATAGAAATAATAATTTTCATTGAACTCCTCCGGAAACATGCTCGAGTTCCCCTTTAACTTCCATTATACTTGCTAAGCCCATCTAAGCATCCAACTGATCCTTTTTATACCAATCTCAGGTGAAGCTGGTTTGTTACCACTCCCCTCCACCTTAAATAATCCCATTTTCCAACACATAATGCTGGTTAAAAAATTCATTTCTGAACTGACCACTGTGTAAGGAGGTAGGCTCTGCAAGCTGCTGGAGTCCTATTGTTTGTAGCAATGGTGTTTGGCAACATCTTTAGCGTTGGTGTTTATCCTTTATTGTCTATGTTCCACTGTCTGTCTTCCTTTCCTTGTGAACTCTCATTACAGTGGTGAAGTCTAGAGCACTCATCGGCCTTTTCACTATCCAGGGTGAGTGGAGGGACAGTTAGGGACTAGGCATGTGATGTCAATGGAGGGAAGGACCCGTATAGGGACATTAGGGAGCTCAGGGTACAGACACAGGTGAGTGTCAGGAGATGACCTGTCTACCCTCTCCCTATCCTTAGGATCTTACTACCCTTTCCATCACCGTTGTAACCCCTGTATTGCGCTGGGCATTCCCTTGCTCGAACGTGACAAGTGCTCACTCGTCATCACTATTGATGGTGTGCTAGGAAATATTTCAATTTCTTAATAAATGCAGCATAGATGTCTGGTTGGAAAAAAAAAACACTGCATTCCTGTACCTGATGCTTTAGGCAACTTACCAAAAGCAAACAGGATGAGAGAAGCTAATGCTTTCTGGCTGAGAAGCCTCAGCTCAGTGACTGGAAAGCCAATGTAGATTCCATTTCTTTCCCTGTGCGGATAATACAGAAGATACAATGACAGATGGATTCATACTGACCTCTGCCGGAAGGAATGGGCTGAATGAGTCTCCTGCCAAAGCTAACTTGTTATCATGCTGTGCAGCAAGGCAGGGGGAAGACGAAGAGGAAACCGGATAAAGAGACATTGAGCTGCGACATTCCCTTACTGTATTAATAATTGATCGGGATGAAAGGTGGTTGTTAGTATTGTGCACGGAGTTGGCACTTTCTGGTGGGAAGTAAAATAGGAAATTCTGGACATAAATAATAAAGCAACTAATAAAAATAAAGGAAATAAACAAATAGCATACTGTCACGAAGATAAATCTATATCCTAGAAAAAGAGATGTCGAAGGAGTATTCCTATCCTTAAAAATTATCACATATCTGAAAGACTGGCTGATTTGCAGGAGGGCGGGGGTCCGACCAGTGGGATCTCTACCGTACTGGACAACTGAGCTCAGAAACCCTACATGAGTGTCACATCTCCATTCATTCCTATAGGACTGCTGAAGAAAGATGGAGTCCACAGTTTGGCTTTTTCTGGCGATCACATCTGATAGAGCAGGTGTCCCTAACCTATAGCCCGGGGGCCACATGTGACTTGTGGGCCATGATGTGTGGCTCGCTGCTGTCTACCAGCCTGGTGCAGAAAAACCAGGTCAAGCAAACAGATATAAAGAGGAGGTCTAATGATGGGGACTTTGTGAGTAGCCCCAAATAGAAGAGCAGGTCTGAAGGGAGGGTAAGGTAGGAACTCCTAGATCTTGATATACTACCACGGTGTGATTTATATGGAAAAGCTTTGGCTGTCAATATATCTTTAATGGGGGCTCTGGGTGCCACTACTGTGAAGGGGTGGTAGCTGAATGTGGCTCACGACCCTCTCTCAGAGCTGAATGTGTCTCACAACCCTCTCTTAGAGCTGAATGTGTCTCACAACCCTCTCTCAGAGCTGGATGTAGCTCACAATCCTCTCTTAGAGGTCAATTTGGCTTGTGACCCTCTCTTAGAGCTGGATGTGGCTTCCAACCTCCTCTCAGAGCTGAATGAGGCTTCCAACCTCCTCTCAGAGCTGAATGAGGCTCGTGACCCTCTCTTAGAGCTGGATGTGGCTCATGACCCTCTCTTAGAGCTGGATGTGGCTCTCAATACTCTCTCAGAGCTGGATGTGGCTCACGACCCTCTCTCAGAGCTGAATGTGTCTCACGACCCTCTCTCAGAGCTGGATGTAGCTCACAATCCTCTCTTAGAGGTCAATTTGGCTTGTGACCCTCTCTTAGAGCTGGATGTGGCTTCCAACCTCCTCTCAGAGCTGAATGAGGCTCGTGACCCTCTCTCAGAGCTGGATGTGGCTCTCAATACTCTCTCAGAGCTGGATGTGGCTCGCAACCTCTTCTCAGAGCTGAATGAGCCTTGTGACCCTCTCTCTGAGCTGGATGTGGGTCAAAACCCTCTATCACACCTGAATGTGGTTCACGCCCCTCTCTCAGAGCTGGATGTGGCTTGTGCCCCTCTCTCAGCTGAATGTGGCTCGCAACCCTCTCTCAGAGCTCAATGTAGCTCTCGACCCTCTTTCAGAGCTGGTTGTGGCTCGCACCCCTCTCTCAGAGCTAGAGGTGGCTTGAATCTCTCTCAGAGCTGAATTTGGCTCGTAACCCTCTCTTAGAGCTGGATGTGGCTCATGACCCTCTCTCAGAGCTGGATGAGGCTCGTGACCCTCTCTCAGAGCTGGATGTGGCTCGTGACCCTCTCTCAGAGCTGGATGTGACCCTCTCTCAGAGCTGGATGTGGCTCGTGACCCTCTCTCAGAGCTGGATGTGGCTCATGACCCTCTCTCAGAGCTGGATGAGGCTCGTGACCCTCTCTCAGAGCTGGATGTGACCCTCTCTCAGAGCTGGATGTGACCCTCTCTCAGAGCTGGATGTGACCCTCTCTCAGAGCTGGATGTGGCTCGTGACCCTCTCTCAGAGCTGGATGTGGCTCGTGACCCTCTCTCAGAGCTGGATGTGACCCTCTCTCAGAGCTGGATGTGGCTCGTGACCCTCTCTCAGAGCTGGATGTGACCCTCTCTCAGAGCTCAATGTGGCTCTCGACCATCTCTCAAAGCTAGAGGTGGCTGGCACCCCTCTCTCAGAGCTGGATGTGGCTCATGAATCTCTCTCAGAACTAAATGTGGCTTTCAATGTCAGAAAGTTGTGGACCTCTGCCATAGAGGGTAAAAAAGCTTTCTCAGCATCAGAGGAGTCCAACTTGGGTTACTTTTAACAAATAAATATCTTTAGGTGACCATTAATGATGAGTGGGCACTATAATGCTTGGGTGCTCGGTACTTGAAATGAGCAGGTCGGATGCTCAGACGAGCGGACCAGTGTACTGAGTAGAATGGAAGTCAGTGGGAAACTCAAGCATTTTTCTGGAAGATCGTCCGGAAATATGAATGAGTTTTCTATTACCGTAACTTCTATTTTACTCGGAACTTGCGTTGAATTCATCCGAACGTCCGAACTGCTTGTTTATATCACCGATCACCCGAGCATTACAGTGCTCACTCATCATTACCGGACACTCATTTTAATATTTAGTCAGTAAAAAAGAGAGTTTAGAGCTGCAAAACTTCTCTGCGAAATAAAATATGTAACTGTCTCTTTAGAGAGAAAGTAGACTTAAACTCCAGCGCCAACGATTGGAAGTAGCAATCCTACAAGTGAAAAGTGACCCATTATCGAGACTTGTCAGTCACTCTCCATAACGAGGAACCTTACACCTTAGACCCCACTCAGCCTATCATACCATCAGATCAGATCTCATACTCTACACTGACAGGGAGCAAGCACTCCAAAACACCGTGTCTGCAAAGTGTGTCTCTGATTTGGTATAAATTCTAGGTCATATGACAAGGTTTGTTAAATGGTCACTTCTGACTTTTAAGATTGCTACTTCCAATAGGTGGTGATCTGGATTTCAAGTTTTCTTCCTCTCTGAAGAGAGAATTGAATAGTATATCTAGTCAATAATGCTCCCTGCGTCCAGGTATTTTCCCCTGCAACAGTACAGATGTATCCTTCTTTAACTTTACTTCTCTTATGCCTCAACAAACTGTGTCTCTGAAGGAATGAATGCATAGTTATGAATACACTGAGATGCTTATGATGCACCCAGGGCTGTGGGTACTCGGAACCGGGTTGTAATGCTTTTGGGGAGTCACAGGAGTCTAGACCCGGCTCTGTGACCCTGGGTTCAGCGTTGACTAGTTCTTGGGGAGTATATAGGGATAGGTTGGTTTAAAGGGAGAATTGTTTGTGACGCCACCTGTTGTTTGCAGCTATGGGTAGCCGCTGCTGCTGCAGAACCTCTAGGAATGATGGACGGGCAGCTGGGATGTAATGGCTCCCCATGGGTAGAGCGGTTCCCCAGGACTGTGGATGAAGTAATTTGTAGTCTCTGACAGGCAGGGTTTAATGTTAGGCCTCCTCACTTTGCTCAATGGCCTTCACAGCCGGTTACCGCACACATAACACAGCCTCACACAGTTCTGCCACTCTGTACCCAGGTTTACTCACAGCAAACTTTAAGTTTCAACAGGTCATAAATGTTACACTCTCTCAGACAAGCTCAGGCCTGTGCAGTCTTTAAGAAATCGGGGTGGCAAGTATGAGATCCTCGGTGGTGTGTCTGTTCCTGCCTTTCTCTGGTCCTGTTCCTCAGCACCTCTCTCAGCGCCTCTATGCACAGAACCCTCATCCGGCAGCCACAGGTCTTAGTGGGCGACCGGTACCTTGTCCCCGGACCCTTGTCCAACTGTTTTCTCGGGAATGCACCAGGTGTGAGCTACAGCTCCTATGAAGCTGGTTCAACGGTTCGGATACTAGACTCCCGTGCCATGTTCAGGTCTGGTCTCTGTGTCTTAACCTAAACCCCTCTGTCTGGTATCACCAGTCCCAGATTCGGGCGCACAGGCCGCTTCAGCTCCACCGGTGCCCCTAGGGTTCCTTCCTCTCGGTTCCCGGGACGAGCGCAGCACAGCTCAAGTTCCCTTTCGCCTCAGTTTCGCACCGCTCTCCTGTCTCTCCTTCTCCTCTTTGCTCGACTTGAGTTGTACATTCTAGCTGTTCTCTATTTCACTCCAAACTGCAACTCTCCTGAACTCACTCTCTTCTACCTCTCACCCACACTTCTCTACCCTATTGGGCCTTGGACTGGGTCTTCCGTACAGCGGGTCCACCCATGTCCCTAACTAGGATCTATGTGTTGGGTGTTTGCTGAGGATCCATACCTACCATCACCCATCTCCCAACTACAGGAGAACCACACCCGTGGTTTGGGTGCAGTACCCCTCGTGGCGTCCAGACCTGTGGGGCGCCACACTTATGCTGTTAGTATCTGTATGTGGTCACCCAGTGGCTGTTATGTGGACTGCAGCATGTTGAGGGTTTTCCTATTATTTTGTGTCACCATTTTTCATGACACATGCTGCATACGTTGTTAAATAAATATATTGTGCCTGATGGCTGGTGTATTTACTCTGAAAACCTAGGACAGAATGGCAATAATCAATTATGGAAGTTTAACTCTATCGCTACCTAGAGTAAGTGTACCGAGTGTAATCTTTAATGGTCAGTGGTGTCCTCACTCCTGTAAAGTGTAAGCTGTTATGTTCAGTGGGTCCTCTCTCTCCTGTAGAGTGTAAGCTCTTATGATCAGTGGTGTCCTCTGAATCTTGTAGGGTGTAAGCTGTTATGGTCAGCAGGATCCTCTCTCTCTTGTAAAGTGTGAGCTCTTATGGTCAGCAGGATCCTCTCTCTTCTGTAGAGTGTAAGCTCCTATGGTCAGCAGGATCCTATCTCTCCTGTAGAGTGTAAGCTCCTATGGTCAGCAGGGTCCTATCTCTCCTGTAGAGTGTAAGCTCTCATGGTCAGTGAGGTCCTCTCCCTCCTGTAGAGTGTAAGCTCTTATAGTCAGCAGGATCCTCTCTCTCCTGTAGAGTGTAAGCTCTTATTATCAGTGGGTCCTCTCTCTCCTGTAGAGCGTAAGCTCTTATGGTCAGCAGAGTTTTCTCTCCTGTAGAGTGTAAGCTCTTATGGTCAGCACAGTCCTCTCTCTTCTGTAGAGTGTAAGCTCTTATGGTCAGTGGACTTCTCTTTCCTGTGGATTGTAAGCTCTTATGGTCAGCGGAGTTTTCTCTCCTGTAGAGTGTAAACTCTTATGGTCAGTGTGGTTCACTATATCCTCTAGAGTGTAAGCTCTTATGGTCACCCGAGTCCTCTCTATCCTGGAGAGTGTAAGCTCTTATGGTCAGTGGGGTTCTCTCTATCCTGTAGAGTGTAAGCTCTTATGGTCAGTGTGGTTCACTATATCCTCTAGAGTGTAAGTTCTTATGGTCAGCAGGGTCCTCTCTCTCCTCTATCCCACATGTATTTTCCAAGCAATTACTAGCTTTCCATTATTGAAATGTGCTCAATTTTATCTTAAATTTTTGGGTAAAATTCAGTGAAGTTGGCGAATTTGATCTTCAAAATATTTACTCCTCACTATTGGACACCAATGCTGTAAAATGGGGATATCACAGAGACAGACACCCCAGGCACCAAGCTTCAAGGGTGCAATTTTGCTCCCTCAAGGCTACCAGTAACAATGTTACTTTTTTATTTTTAACATTTTATGCTGAATTTAATCAAAAACCTGAATAACCTGGAAACTGATGGACAAATCCGAATGCTCCTGTAACGTTTGTATGGGGAGAGGTCATTAATACGTCCATCTGTGTTTCATGAAAGCAGAGAAGATGAAGAGGTTGAACAGTAGAGAATGGTCCGGTAGGGCACAAACACTATTTTAGTGCACATTTAATCACATTGCCGAGGGCGGCCGCACTGCTAAACACTGTCAAATCCTCTTCACCTATCAATCAGCCGGGTGACATGGAGTTTGTGCAGTGATGACAGGTGTTTTCAGCTTTGAGTAATGTGAGTCAGCCGTGTGATGCACAATGTGCCGCTGATGCTCCACGACTTCAGATGATAAATCAAAATAACCTTTAGGCGGGCACACGTGCCACCCCAGTGCCCTTTGCTAATAAATAGGAACATGCCACTGCTTTCTTTCCATCGAAGTTTAGATCTACAGTAATGTCAAAGAGGTTCAGCCATCATGCAAGAGTTGTTATTTTGGCATTTGCGTCTGTCACATCCCCAACAGATCCTGCTCCTGCGACATCTGCTTCTGCCATCAGGCACCGCCATATTCACCCTTTAGGTGGTGCTGGTGATAGAGGAGAAGTCAGAGCCGGAATCTCTGGAGAGCGCAGGCTCTGCCCATCTACTAAGGATAGAATGGCTGGGACCTGTAGTACTTCACATTCTGAAAGAGTGGATGTGTGTGTGCTGTTCAGCTGAAGTCGTGAGGTTCTGGCTTCAGCCTATTAGAACGCACCACACCTTACTTGAAGGGAATCTGTCAGGTCAAAAATCCATAAGTAACCGTTATAATTTTCTAATTCCTCTGAACAAGCTCTTTCTATTCATGTATTTTTATATTTGTCCTCCCCTCCTATCTTCTGTAAACTGAAAATAAAGAGATTCACACCATCTGTCAGTCAGAGTGAGTGATCACTTAGTTCTCTGCTGTGCACTCCCCAGGGAATGAATATTCATCTAGTGACATCATTGCCCTCCTTTGTAAGTATACAGTTAAAGCAGTGGAAATCACTCACATGGGGGAGCTGTATCCTCCTGTCTCTGCTTTCCTTGTATGCAGCAAAACAAATGTTCAAATAAACACATAAAATCTCTTACAGACAGCACGGGCTTCTTCTCAGAGCAACAAATGTAGGAGATTGCCTTACCTAGATGTGCTATCTGATATGTGCTTGCCATCTCTCTCTCCCTCCTCCTTCCCATGAGAAGCACCATGCAGAACAGCAAAATGTAAATGAAGCTAGCAGTGAGACAGAGCACAGGAGGAGGGGGGAATAGCTGCCTGGGAAGGAGTGGATAATAAATGAACATTTACAAACTGCAGACTATTCAGCAGTAAATGTAATGGACTGAATTAGTAGAGCAGCTTCCTGCTGGGTGTGAAGGTGCTTATAGCAAGAGAACTACAACAAGTACAGTAATGATTTTTAGCTATTCTGAAAGAGCTGCCCAGGCACCATTCAAGGGTACTATTAGCATCATGCTGAAAAATGAGCTGACAAAGTCCCTGGGGGAATCGGCTGTCAATCAACATGATAGCAACTATTCTGTCTTGTCTACAAAGTGCAGCGGATGAGAAGTTGCTGCTCTGTTGATGCAACATCAGCGGAAGCAGCTGAATCACCAGCGGAAGCAGCCTGTGACTGCTCTGTGCCAGGAACAATGGTGCCAGGCACAACAGGCAGATAGGTATCATCTACCTACCTGTTATTGTACTGGCACTTTTTTATTTATAGTCCCAAATATCCTCTTTAAATCATGCTCCTTTCCTTAAATTTGGCAATTCTTTTGCATATATTGCTCCAATGCACTCCTATGTGTCTCCATGGCTACAAACTACAAATACACTAATTTGTATCCACAGTAAATGAAGATAGATAAACCCTGCCTGACCATAAAGAGGTAGAATATATGCAAAGAGGGAATTTTCAGTAGAGATGAGTGAATCGATTTGATCTGAGATTAATTTGTGTAAACTCTTATGAACTTTGCAAGTCGAAGTGAATTAAAAAAAAATTGCAATTTCATTTGCACCAATCACCCTAAAAAATTCTTGCATTTATTTTACACATTATGGAAGTGATAAGTGGATAACCTGACCTCAAACAATCTTGCTGGATTCCCCATAATGCCTTACGGGTATCACATCACATCTTACAGTGCAGCCAATTAGTAGCAGCTACTGTAGCCTGTATAAAAGCCAAGGCTTGGAATTAAGCAGCCATGTTAAGGTGATATAGAATAGTGATAGGAAGTCAGAACTCACAGCTCAAGAATAGAGATAAGACGAGAAAGTCTTAAAACATTAACCAAACACTCCGGACGGTAATGCATTGTACAACTACAGCAGTTAAAAGAGAGCGTCATAGTCTGCAAATAATACAGAGATTCAATTGATATGGGAATAGAGAGATAGGAGAGGTGGCGGCAGCATTGTCAGACTCACTGAGACTGATATAGTGGAGCTGCATCTGTCCTGTTGCATTTAAGTCATTTTTAATGCACTAGAAAGCAGCAGCAAGTCACAGAAAGAAAATTACCCATTTCATTCTAGTCCTTTAAGACAACTGGACACGCCATACCACGTTTTGCTGTATGTACCTGTTCCCACTTACCTAGAGTTTCTTGCTTTTTCTTTTTCAACAAGGTTAAAATGATTGGGGCTAGAAAGACTGTGGATATTCAGTAGCCGGCCATGGCCACTGTTCAGTTGACATCGACCCAACCAAGCAGTATCGGCCAATGTCTGCACCGGGAAAGGGTGATCGGTAGAGTTGCCAATTGTCAATCAGACCTTGATGACCTTAAGAATAAGCCATCAAGGATAAAGTCACAGAAAACTCCTTAAAAGGATCAATCCACTCATCTCTATTTACTATTTTGTATAATTAGAGTTCTTTATCAGAGTTCTCCATTAGTTGGGTCTGCTCTGCTAATCATTAAATTATTCATTTAGATGATCCAACAAATGACTGATTTGCCAGTAAAAGTTCAGAATAGTTTGGGTTCAGCGGTAACATTGGAGTTTTTGGTAACGACAGAGTCTCAACACCTGAAAGGAGGATTGCAGAGGAGGGAGGATAGAGGTTTTCCCTTTGGCCGTCTCAATGACTAATATCTGTACTGACTCTGAGATATTATTAGGGGCTCCGAATTTTGTGAAATCTGTAATAATCTTGCAGGAAGGAACATCCGCTCATTCTCCATGACATCTACCTTGCCAATTCTTTACTGTAATAGCCTATTATTGAGAATATGTAGCTGCTGCTGCTGTGACTCAGGGCTCGTGCTCCCTGCATTCCCTCCAAGATTTCCTTATGTTGTGTGAGCATTCGTTAGGGTGACAGACAATGGATAAGGGTCGGGACATTGAAGACGCAGACAATGTAGCATGGCACGGGGCGGGAGTTGTGGGTGAAGTAGTCGTCTGTTGCATCCCAGCACGCTATGTGAAAATGGAGGTCCTGGATAGTTGTGTGTTTTTACATTAAGGAGGTGAAGGATGCGAAACCTGGACAATGAAAAATCAAGACAGAAGAGGAATCAACACCTTCATAATGTGGAGCTGGAGAAGGATGTTATCAATACCATGGATGGCAAGAAGAACAAACACATCAATACTGGAACAAATCAAGTCAGACATGTCACTGGAAGCAAAGATCACCAAACTATGACTTGTCTACACATCATACGAAGAGAGCAATCACTAAAGAAGGACATCATGGTCAGAGAGATAGAAAGAACAAGACAAAGAGAAAGACCAGCAACCCGATGGCTTGATACAATCATGATGGTGACAGAGAAGACTCTGGTAGACCTATCTAGGTTTGGAAAAGATCATGGTGGACCTATTTAGGCTTTTAGACGATACTGATGGATGTATCTAGGCTTGGAGAACACCCTGGTGGACCTATCTATGCTCAGAGAAGATACTGGTGGATGTATCTAGGCTTGGAGAACACCCTGTTGGACGTCTCTAGGCTTGGAGAAGATCCTGGGGTACCTACCTAGGCTTGGTGAAGACCCTGGTAGACCTATCAAAGCTTGAAGAAGACCCTGGTTGAGATATCTAAGTTTGGAGAAGGCTCTGGTGGACTTATCTATGCTTGAAAAAGATCCTGGTGAACTTATCTATGCTTGAAAAAGATCCTGGGGGACCTAACTATGCTGGGAAAAGACCCTGGTAGACCTACCTAGACTTGGTGAAGACCCTTGTGGACCTCTCTAGGCTTGGAGAAGACTGTGGTGGACCTCTCTAGGCTTGGAGAAGACTGTGGTGGACCTCTCTAGGCTTGGAGAAGACTGTGGTGGACCTATCTGGGCTTGGAGAAGACTGTGGTGGACCTCTCTAGGCTTGGAGAAGACTGTGGTGGACCTATCTAGGCTTGGAGAACCCTGCGGACCTATTTAGCTTGAACATGATCAATCTTCCTACGTTTATCCATGAAGTCACCATGGCTCGAGATCAATCTGAAGGCCATTAATAATGATAATAATGTAGAAAAAAAACAAATAATGTATCAGGTAGTAATAAAGCTAACTGTATCCCCAAAGTCCATGTAAATTGACCATTTTGCATTTAATCATGTTCTCCTCAACCTCATGCCGCTCCGGTTTCAGAAAACTTTTTGTTTGTCCTCCCGGAGTTTCCCCGTCGTACGTGCTAAACTGAAGTTTCAACAAAGCAAATAGCCTCTTTCTTCCATTTGTATTTTATTATTGTGTAAGGCGAGTCTTCTGAGCCCTATACTGCCAGACTCGGCGCTTTGAAGCTAGCACACTAGGAGGAAGTAAAGGAACAAAGGGCCGTAGCGAAAGAGTGCTGTGAGTTGGTTGTCTGGAAACAGAAGGGAACTGACAAGGAGCGCCACGTTTTCAGCAGGGGGGATTTGATCAGCAGTCAGTCTATTTGCCACAAGGCTTGAAATACAACCCGCTATTGTAAGAAGCAGCCTACATGAGCGTGATCCATCAATCTGCATTGTGTACCAAGGAAACCGAGGATCCGATCAGGAGCCAAAGTGCAACAAAAAAAAAAGCAATTGGATGTAAATGTCAGAAAAAGATTATCTGTATAAGCAAAGTAGCAATGCCCTTTAATGGCTCTCCCGCACAATGGCGGCTGCTCCATCCGTAGAGGGCTGTGCCAGAAAAAAAACAAGATTTTCTTATACTTTATTGCAAGCAACAGGTTTAATTTTGGGATCTCTGTCTATTATGCTTTAGTTTTTGATTTTCAGATTTTACGTAAAAAAGCTTCTTTTACCCTTGAAGAAGTCATTGGTCATCAGTAGTGTCCAAAACCCTAGAGAAGATGGCACAAGCTTTACCTCATTCTACCCCTTGAAACTTATCTAGAACTAAACTTTCATTGTGTTATGGTCATGCTAGCCATACAACCAGCAGTTTAAGAAGTGTCCTTCTAAAATTCTTAGACCTTGGATTGGTGGACCTTTGCACTTGTAGACCTATTGACCTGTGGCCCTCGAGTTATAACTTGAGGCTTCTGGGCCACAATGCAGCGTTTGTCAGTTATCATGGGACATGGGGGACTTGACCCCTCTATCCCATGCTCCAGGTTTAACTGCTGCCCCAGCATACTTTCGAGCTTTGCCCCATTCAACATATATGGATATGACCTTCCTGTCATGCCTCGGTCTTGGGACTCCTTCCCTGCTGAGCCATAGCCTTGTTGTTCTCTGTCCAAATGCTGATGGTTCTTTTATCTTTACTTTTCTCCTTTCCTGCTAGTAAGCTGTTCTCACTTTCTCATTTTGCCTAGGTCCTATCACATCCTGGGAAAGGCTATTTATACCCACCTTGCACCATTTTTCTTTGCTGGCTATATTTCTAGGTGAATTTCTGCTAAGGAGTTCTATCTCTGCTGCTAAGGGATTTTGCCTTTCCTACACTTTTCTTCTGTTCTCTATCAAGTTGGTCGAAGGTTTTACCTTGCTTGTATTATTATTCTCCTTTTTACTCTTGTGCACATACTTTGTTTGCTTACCATGGCTTTTTATCTACTTCTGCACTCTTTCCTTATTCTGGTTACTTGTGTGTAATGACCCCACTCAGGTTCTTCAGAAGAAATGAGAAACCGCCCAATAGCCTTTCAGGGAGCCAGGTCTGAGTTGTGTTTCTAGTTATGCAGCTAGGGACATTCTAATCTGTACAGGAACCAGTAGTCTGTGGCTGTGGCTTCAATAGTTTAGGCTTTCCTTTTCCTTATACCTGTGCGAGAGTTAATACATGCATAACACTTCCATAATGTTCCTTTTAGCTCAACATATCTTGAGATGAGTGACTCAAGATGAGCAACATTGAAAAAAGAAACATCTTGCAATACTATTAGGAGATGTTTGTGCTGTATGTGTCTATTTGTGGCTCACCAGTGGTTGTGATGTAAATTGTGGTCTACTGAGGGTTTTGTTAGGACATTGTAATTATTTTTTAAATTTATATAGTGAGAAATTGAAGAACTCGTTAGCAGGATTTCACCCTACAAACTATTGATATGTGTATGTAGTTAAAAAATAAGTCCTGCAATATGTTTACATGCACTGTCTGTTACTGAGAAATCAGCATTTGATTTGATTTACAAATGAGGCTGAAGAGCTCTGGTAGATCCAAAGTGTCCGTCACTCCAGCTCTATTCCTGCTCTGTACCGCCTCTTCCTGCTTGACTGACCGCCTCTAAGCTGTGTTACTTCAACCAAAGGAGCTGTTAGTTAAGCAGGAGGAGGCAGCGCTGGGTAGACAATAGAGCTGGAGTGATGGCGGCTTCAGATGTACCATAACTTTCCTTTCATTATTTATATACCAATTGAAATACTGATTTCCCAATAACTGAGGAGTGGATTGTCGAGGTGAATGTATTGCTCCCAGACTTGTATTTGTAAGAGGTCCATGCACATAATGACATTTGGGATGTGAAAATCTGCTTAGAGATTCTCGTTAAAGACATTCTCAGAAAGATAAGGGTATTCCTAAAGTTGTCAGTGGATGTCCATGTTGTAGGCCTGTCGAAAGAGGTGAGTCTTCAGGTTCCTTTTGAAGGTTTCATCAGAGTCTGATGTGTTGGTGCAGAGAATTCCAGAGTATAGGAGAAGCACGGGAGAAATCTTGTATGTGCTTATGGGAAGAAGAGATTAGAGGGGAGTAGAGAAGGAGATGTTGTGAGGATCAGAGGTTATGTGTAGGTGAGTACCAGGAGACCATGTCACAGACGGGATGTGGATGGCTTCGTAGGTCATGGTTAGCGTTTTGAACTGGAGACTCTGAGCAATGGGAAGCCAGTGAAGGGATTGGCAGACAGGAGACTCCGGGCAATAGCAGGTGTACAGGTGGATTAATCGGGCAGCAGAGTTTAGGATAGATTGGAGGGGTGCAAGAGTGTTAGAAGGGAGGCCAGAGAGCAGAGGGTTGCAGTAATCAAGGCGAGTAATCATGAGGGCGCACTAGTGTTTTTGCAGACTCTTGGTTAAGGAATGTACGAATCTGGGAAATATTTTTGAGTTTGAGTCGACAGAAGGTGGAAAGGGCTTGATGGAGGGAACAGAGTCGAGGGTCACCCCAAGACAGCGAGCATAGGGGACTGGGGAGAGTGACAAGCCATTGACGTTGATCGTCTCTTGGCGGACGTTGAGTTAACTGGATGAAAGATGATGCATTCCGTCTCATGTTACTATATGGATATCTATAGCATAATCTTCTCCCGACAGAGTGTCAAGAAAATAAATCTTTTTCTTAAAAAAAAGCTGATCATCTCCCACCACTTATCTGATGACATATAGAGTCAAGAGGAACGATGCACTTTACTTAAGAGTCTTACTTTCACTAGGGCTAATAGATACTTCTTCTCTTATGTTTTTTAGGTCCTTCGAGATTACATTGTGCCTGGGATTCCGTCAGCCAAAGAAGAAGGCAGAAACAGGTGGGAAGTGTTCATTTAAATGCAGAGGTACAAAGCATGACTTTTTGTTGAAATAATTGTCTCAGGCCCTTAGACAATTACCATCCATGCTAATTAGAGAAAGATTAATTCATCGAGCTTAGCGAGAGCTAAGAGAGACATCTGTTAGCTCAGAAGTTTTATCTTCTTCTTCCCCCCACAAACTGTAAATATAAAAAAGGTTAAATGTGTCCAAAAATAGAAAATCTAAAAAATTGTATCATCGTGTCTATAATTGAAATTTCAAATTTAAATTCCATTAAAAAATGAAATCTATTTACTTATATGTAGAAAAACGCCATCATAATATCGTCTAAAAGTGGAAAACAAAGGACTAATTATTGTATAATTATCTCTCAGCCACGGATGGGAGAATATATTGTTTCAGCCCATAATGTATATTATTATCCCCCTATCATACTGTGGAATTAAAAATATTATTTTTTTTGTGTGTGTCTGAAATTACTTGATAATAGCTTTAAAGTAAAGGGAATGAGATGATCATGATGAAAATAGATAATTACGGAGATTAACTCTCGAGCTGCTGGAGAATTCAAAGTCTCGTTTTCTAGATTTTTATTATATTTTCCGCTTATTTTGTTGTGCAATTTATTTGTCATATTTTTTTTTTCTTCGCTTTGTTTATTTTAAGACTGAGGGGTTGCCTATTCCTTTTTATAAGGTCAAAAAAAATCATTAAAGGGAACCTTTCAGCAGGTGTTTTGCTATGTAAGCTGAGGAAAACAGGCTGTAAAGGTTAAAAAACAAAAGTCGTCTGTGTCTCTCTTTTCAGTGTGTGTGCTATTGTTTACTTAAACTAAAGGTTTTATCATCTGGTGATTACCATTACAGGAGTAGAAACTCACCCCCAAGGCAGTCTGACACACCCCCGGCTGTGATTGACACCTCACTGTCAATGCGCAATCTCTATAGAGAGCCTGGTGTGGGCGGGGGCAGCTCTCCCAGCTCTGCTACAGGTCTACAACAAAATGCTTTGATTGTGTGAGAATGCCTGCAGCCAGTAATCTATGTGATATATCGCTGAATTCAGGGTTTCTTTGCCTACATTATGCTGTATTCAAATGAGGTAGCAAAAACCTGCTGACGGATTCCTTTTTAAGTCTCCTATATAGCCTCAATCTTTCCAAGGCACACAGGATGGCACCACTAAATTAAATGGTCACAGCCAGTGATTGGCACCACAGTCACATGTCTAGTGACCAATGAAGCAAGGGGTCAACAAGTGGGTACTATTTTTTTTCTCATAATGGGACACATTAAAACAATATAGGTTTTCCTCAATCCAAATTTCATAATCATTATTAGGTATATAGGCTCCATACAGAAAGACTGTGATCCCCTCTAAAGTTACAGCAGAACGCCAATGTACAAATGATCATGTGTTACACACTTGTCACCCGGCTGCACTTCAGTGATACCGGCCCATCATGGGTGATGGCTCAGGTGCAAACAACGGTCTACAAGGCAGGATATCCCCTTAATGGTATATTAAGATTCATCAGATAAGGATTCATATCTTTTGGATCTCATGGTTCTTGCTATTATTGGACAATATAGTGTGGAGTCTTTGGTCACACTTTATAAACTTGGTTCCTTCTTAGGTTAGACTGACTCTGTTGAGTTGACTGCATAACTATTTTATCGTGTTACTTTCCACATAGATGTCACTGACCTTCAGGGCCGAAGTATTGATTCATACCATGGATCAATGTTCTCCTAATAGAGCTAAAAGGAGTGTAAACATACTGAGTGATTAATAATATATCATATATCTGTGTCCTTACTTGACTTTCGTCTTGGGTTGAAATATACTGAGATCACTAGCTTTAAAAAATATATAAACCATATAATATAAAAATAAAAAAGAGCGGCCAGCACTGTGTCACTATCTATCTATCTATCTATCTATCTATCTATCTATCTATCTATCTATCCATAGAAAAACTGGAGCAGCACTTCCTTAAGCTTATAAGCTGGGTGCAAATTCAGTCTCAAGTGGGGTTCAACCACTCCTATATACAGACCATTTTCCAGAAGAGCTAGTAGTGTTCAGGGAGTAGACAGAGGCCTAGTCAAGTAACGGTCCAAGGTCTGGTTTCCAGGAGAGCACAAAGAGAATTCAGGGAGTCAACTGAGGCATAGTTAGGTCATGCTCCAGGTTCAAAATACCAGGAGATCATATCAAATACAGAGAGCAGACAAAATAATAATCAGACAACGCTTAGCCTCCCCAACACCTCCCAGAACCAGAATGGAAGCCTGCGCTGTCAATCAACTACTGACAGCTCCGCACACCAGATACCAAACACAGCAATAACTCTTATTGCATCCTAGATGAACTGCACTTAGGAATCGTGACAACTGCTCTCTATAGTCACTTCTTTGCTTCCTCTCCAATTCTTTGTAGAGGATTGTGTCAAATGAAATGGAGTAAAGGAGGATCAGACTACACAAAGGATTGTTTTGTAGTCTGTAACCATGGCAGCATATCAGTCTGCACAGGAGCTGGAGTCGTAAAATGGTGCATGCATATCGGCAGTGATAAACGATTCTTGGAGCACTGTCTAACACATGCCTATAACCAGAATTCTGGAATGTTCTCGATGTTTTGGTTTTCTTTGTATTTCACTCCCTGTTTGCTGTGATGTAGAATGCAATCTGCACAAGAAGCTCAAGAATATTTTACAGTTTTGCAAACAATTCTCTGGTAATTACCATCTAAGGCGGATTAAAATCAGCTTTCTTGCTAATAAACATAAAGCTCCTTCTTTTTTTCATCATGATCAGCTTGTATAACCTGATATAATTACCGCGACGGAGGACGCCTCCCTAATGTTTGTGCACTGGGGATGTTCGGGACACGTGAAGACGTTCGCAGTCCAGTGAGCGCACACAACTGTACAATTCACCTTTGTTGGTGTTAAGATTCCTTTTGATGTTCAGAAGACGACTCTCTTGAATACGTCTTTTCCCCCAGGCGGTACAATCTTGCAGATTTAACTGCTTTACAATCCTTCAGAATTTATCAGATGCTCTTTTCGTATATGGAACATTTCATTTTATAAGCAAAAAAAAAAGACAAAAATAAGATTCTTGGTGACATAAACATTAAATAAACAGATAAGGCTCAGCGCACATCACACAAGGGCTTTACACATCGGAGGTTTATATTGGGAGTATTCTGACATTCGGCTGTGTCCTTTTGATTTTTTCTCTTGATTCAACATTTCTGAGATGAGTGCAAAAGAATGACTAGCATTGAAAAAAATATGGAATTTCCTGGTGCTCTGTCGGGAGATGCTTATGAAAATGTGTCTGTATGCGGCCACCCAGTGGTAGTGTTGTGCATTGCAACCTGTCAAGGATTTTGCTAACATGAAATGGTATTGAATTAGGTTTAAATTCAAGAAAAGAAAAAGTTGAACATAGTCCACATATTTGGACATACCATAGGTTACAGTGTAGAAATAAATTGGATCAGCGTCTTTAGCATATACGTTAATATTTGATTGCCAATCATCAGTTAACACACATCACTGTAGAGAAGCTCAATTTCACCAGCATCATTCCCGCAACAGCATAACCTGTCTATAGTGAACAAACAAGTCTAATACTGTATGCCCATGAACTCCCTAGAATATTTTTATAACTTATCAACAGTAAAAAGACAAAGGCTCAACACCACTTCTAGTAAAAAGACAAAGACACCCCCACTTCCTGTAAATAGACAAAAACACCCCCACTTCCTGTAAGTAGACTAAGACACCCCCCACTTCCTGTAAGTAGACTAAGACACCCCCCACTTCCTGTAAGTAGACTAAGACACCCTCCACTTCCTTTAAGTAGACTAAGACACCCCTCACTTCCTGTAAGTAGACTAAGACACCCTCCACTTCCTGTAAATAGACTAAGACACCCCCACTTCCTGTAAGTAGACTAAGAAACCCCCACTTCCTGTAACAAGACTAAGACACCCCCCACTTCCTGTTTGTACACTAAGACACCCTCCACTTCCTGTAAATAGACTTAAACCCACAACCATGTTCTTTAGAAAGTCAAAGACCCGACACCACTTCCTATTAGAGACAAAGACCCACTGCCACTTTCCGAAAAGAGACAAAGACCCACCATCACATGCTATTAGAGACAAAGACCTGCCACCACTTGCTATTAGAGACAAAGACCTGCCACCACTTGCTATAAGAAAGAAAAACCCACCAATATTTCCTATTAAATACAAAGACTCCCCACCACTTCCTATTAGAGTCAAAGATCTGTCCCCACTTCCTATTGGAAGAAAAGACCCACCACCACTTGCTTTTAGAGACAAAGACCCACCACCACTTCCTTAAAAGTGACAAAGACCTGTCACCACTTCATATTAGAGACAAAGATTTACCACCACTTCATATAAGAGACAAAAACCTGCCACCACTTCCTATTAGAGACAAGGACCCACCACAACCTCCTATTAGAAAGAAATACCCGCCCCCCCCTTCCTATTAGAGAGAAAGACCCACTGCCACTTTCCGGAAAGAAACAAAGACCCGCCATCACTTGCTATTAGAAACAAAAAAACACCAATATTTGCTATTAAATACAAAAACTCCCCACCACTTCCTATTAAAGACAAAGACCTGCCAGCCACTTTATATTAGAGAAAAAGATCTACCCCCACGTTCTAATAGAAGCAAAGACCCACTACCAATTGCTACTACAGTCAAAAAGACCTGCCACTACTTCTTATTAGAGACAAGGCCTCACCTCCACTTCCTATTAGAGACAAAGACTCACCACCACCAATTACTATTAGAGACAAAAACCTGCCACCACTTCTTATTAAAGACAAAAAACCCTTACCACTTCCTATTAAAGACAAAGACCTGCCACAACATCCTATTAAACACAAAGACCTGCCACTGTGGTACCCCTGAATGTCCAGTTGCCAGAGAGGTACTGCACCTTAGCCAGAGGTGTGCTACTCCCAACTCCAGGTAGACAGTGGACACTATCCAATACCCATAGACCGCACGCACCATTAGGCACTTCAGACCAGAAAGGAGGGGTCCGGTCAAACCTCCATTCCTGGCTGGAGATGAGACTAAGATAGGTGGTGGGTGGAATTGTAAGAAGAAGAGCCACTTGGACTCAACTAACGAACTGAAGGCTGCTACATCTCCTGGAGCAGCAGCTACAACCACGTCAGTCACTGCAAAGGGGGCCATATAGGGCCAAAGAGGGGACCGAGAGAGAACGTCGCCCGGGAGGGTCCTTGGCCACTGGCACAGGATACTGAGCGTGAGGTGCAGGGCCAGAGGGAGTGGGACAGCACAAACAAGAGAACCCAGAAAAGCTAGACAGAATGGGGTGCAAGTCTCTTCTAATCTACATGGGAAGGACTGGATCCCCTGTTCATAGGACACAGCACCCAGTTGGATGTGGCTGTTAAAGAACTGTGAGTAAACGAGTGAAACTGCACCAGCTGTGTCCTTAAATTATCTCGGTGTGCCCAGCCCTGCACTACAAAGTCACCACCCTTTATGCATTCTCTTTCATTACTGCTACGGGGTCCCGCTCCACCTACAGGAAGCGACAACACCTGGCTGCACCGTCATCTGCCCGGAGGTCTGAACTGCAGCGTCGGCCATCCCTGGCCGAGCACCGTAGGTGGCGCCATGACAACCATCCCCCCAAAACCAAGCACAACAACTTACCCCAAATTTTTATTGACTGCTCCGAGGCCACGGACGGGGTCACGCCACTGTGACATCCCATTCCCCGACAACTTCATCAGACCCGGCTTAGAGTATCCTACGACCCCCATGGGGCGCGTCACCGCCACTTCCTATTAGAAACAATGACCCACCACCATTTTCTATTAGAGACAAAGACCCATCCGGCTTCAGTACAGCAAGTCATACAGAAAAGAGACACTTAGTGGTCGTCTCTCTAAAGGGATTTATTCCGGTGTAAGACAACACAATTCATATACAATGTGTCTATTTATTGCATTATCTATCAAATCACATCAGATTGTCTTAAAACACAGGGACCATTTAAATGGAAGGAGCTTTAGTACCAGGTAAAGCCAATCATACGAATGAGTCTTTTAAGGAAAAGGTTAAGGGACCACGACACATATGATCTCTATGTTATCTGGAAGGATTTCATGAGATCGAATCCCCTCCAATAAAACATTAATGTCCAACAGTCCTAAAACGCTGAGAATCAAAATCCCTTTAATCGAATGTCTAGGATTATTACTTTAATCTACTCTGGAGATACACCTCGGGCTTCATTCACCCAACTGAACCAGACATTATTAAAACACATCATAATGTACCAAGCCCATTGCTGTGATTTACCGTCTGTACCAGGCTGAAGGTCAGAGAACAGTCTCCTCACCTCGCATGACCCGACTTTCTCCGCTTTATCTATTTTTTATAATATCTTTTGCGGTGTATTGAGTAACGGCGGACGGTGGGACCGCTTCCCTTCTGCCCACGCCGGCAAGGCTGTTGGTTTTGAAAAGGATTTTACACTTCAGCAGCTAACAGCAGATGAGCTGTTGCTTTTATGTCCATCGAACACAATTGGGGATCTGATGAAAAGGTGCAGTGGAAACCGAGCCAGGGAATCATCGCTGGAGACTGTTGATGGGAGGACTGTAGAAAGGCTTGATATACGCGCACATTCCCCGAGTCTCTGGCCAGTCTGCCTCGTAATATCTACAAATGATTGCTGTTTTATTTCATTCTTTTTATCGGAAGGAGAATTTACGATATCAAGTATCATTTTCAACAGACAGATAAAACGCTAGTGGTGGCAATAAACGTAGGGAGAATTATTAGGTTCCCGCACACATAAAAGTAGAACTTTGTGTTTTGCTTTATTATTAGAGATCATCACATGCATCTTGAAAAGATTTATGTGTGAAATAATTTAAAAGATCATAGGTGCACATATGATAACACCGCCTTTTTCAAGCGAGTCATAGTTTCATATTCTTAATTAGGCCAGATGTGTTGTTCTTTTGTTTGATAACTCATGAGAAGTAAGCCATTGTTTCTTATCAGACTGCTTGGAGCCTCAATTGTCTTAGTTTGTGAATTGCACGCTAAATGTAATTTATCTCCGCCCCCTCTGTCTACATCATTCAGTTGAAAATAATGCAATCGAATTGACAACTAATGATGTGACAACACAGCCTTTTTCAAGTGTGTTGTGGATTAATATTCTTAATTATAGAGTTATGTGAAGTTGGGCTCAACCTCGTTTGGTGCTCTGAAGTAAAAATAAATGCACAAGTAGTAGTATATTTCAGCACACCAGGAAAATGACAAAAGTTTTGCTTGACAAATTGTTGGATTTTATTGGACAACATCCGGCATAGTGTTAAACAAAGAATAATCCCGATTATTAGGGATCTTTCTTTTTCTAACACTATGCCAGATGTTGTCCAAAAAAATCAAACAATTTGTCAAGCAAAACTTTTGTCATTTTTTTGCTGTGCCGAAGGATACAGTCCCTGACAAAAGTTATGTCGCTTATCCATATTTTGGAAATAAAAGCTTATAACCTGAAAATTAAATTCATCCATTGGTTGTATAAATTACTCTTTTGAAAGCTGAAACCCTCCCAAATGTGGTTTAGGCTAAGAAAATAAATTGGCATCAATGCTGAAATATTGATCATTTAATGAACACAGAATGGTCAGATTTTGGCAAGACAAAAGTTTTGACGCCCACATAAAGTAATGTGATATTCAAACAAATAATTAACTTAAAATACAAATATATGTTGCATAACATTGATGAATGAAGTTGTGGTGCTATTAGAGTCATATCTAATATTTTGTGTGACTTCCATGAGCTTGAAGGACTGCATCCATGCGGTTCAACAATGATTCATACAATTTATTAATGAAGTCATCAGGAATAGCAAAGAATGCAGTCTTACATGCCTCCCAGAGTTCGTCTAGATTCATTGGTTTTATCTTCCAAGCTTCCTGTTTCATCCTACCCCAAACATGCTCAATGATGTTCATGTCTGGTGACTGGGCTGGCCAGTCCTTGAGCTCCTCAAACTTTTTTCTCTGGAGGAACTTTGTTGTAGAGATGGATGTATGAGATGGAGCACCATCCTGCTGCAGAATTTTACCCCTTTTATGATTTGGTATATAAGAGGTAGCTAATACTTCTTGATATTTTAGGCTGTTGATATTGCCTTCCACCTTGCAAATGTTTTGCACACCCCCATACTGAATGTAATTACAGACTATGATCTTTCCACCACCAAATTTCGATCCATACGTGCTCCAGTAGGTATCCTCCAGTATTTACGGCGGCTGTGGTGTTATTCTACTGAAGATTCATCAGAGAAATCAACCTTCTGCCACTTTTCCAGTGTCCATCTGTTTAGCAGGCTGTGGGACTTTGCAAATACCACACTTTTTTTATTTGCCTTTTGTTTAGTGCTGGCTTCTGGGCACTGATTCGACCATGGAGGTCATTTCGAGACAGAATCCTGCAAATGTTCTACTTGACACAGGGACTTGAGGTGACCAGGCCTTTTGGAGCTCTGCTGCAGTGGAAGAGGGGCTGGCTTTGAATTTTCTAACCAACACATGTTCCTCCTGAGCAGTTGTCTTGCGGGGTCTGCTGGACCTGGACTTGTCAAGACATCTCCAGTATCTTCAAATCTTTTTTTAAATCTATGTACTTGATGCAGAGACACATTAAAGGTGCCAGTCACCTCTGCAGTGGATCTGGTCTTCAGCCTCTTGATAATCAAGGCTTTGGTCGCAGGGTGGATTTTTGGCATGTTGACAGAGCTCAAGTTGTAGTTCAAGTGATGGTCTGGGGTGCAGGGTTTCTTTTTATACACACCCACTAATTAACCGATCATTTACAGAGCACAGGTGAGGATGTAAACTAGGATTGTGTTCATTGTATGTCCTGGCGAAAAAAACGTTTGTCTTGCCAAAATCTGACCATTCTGTGTTCATTAAATGATCAATATTTCAGCATTGATGCCAATTTATTTTCTTAACCTAAACCACATTTGGGAGGGTTTCAGCTTTCAGAAGAGTAATTTATAAAACCAATGGATGAATTTAACGTCAGGTTATAAGCTTTTATTTACATAACATGGATAAGCGACATAACTTTTGTCATGGACTGTACTAATACTTGTAATATTCTTAATTAGGCCAGACTTTTTGCTCTTTTGTTTGTTAACCCATGAGAAGTAAGTCATTGTTTCTTATCAGACTGCGCAGACCCTGCATTGTCTTAGTTTGTGGATTGCACGCTAAATGTAATTGACCTCAGCCCCCTCTGTCTACATCATTCAGAGGAAAATTATGCAGTTGGATTGAATTGACAACTAATAATGTGACAACACAGCTTTTTTCAAGCGTGTCGTGATTTAATATTCTTAATTAGACCGCACTTATTGTTCTTTTGTTTGTTAACTCATGAAAAGTAAATCATTGTTTCTTATCAGGCTACGCGGAGCCTCTATTATCTTAGTTTGTTGATTTCATGATAAATCTAATTTACATCAGCCTCCTCTCTCTACATCATTCAGATGAAAGTTATGCAGTCGGATTGAACTGACAACCAATAATGTGACGACACAGTTTTTTCAATGCATGTCGTGGTTTAATATTCTTAATTAGGCCACATATGCTGCAATATTCCTTAATCATACACCACAAGGGGCACGTTTGCCCTGAAATGCGTAAACGCAGCATATGTGAACTTTAATTCCATTTGATCTTTTCAATTTTCTAAATAAATGCCTGTTTTTAGAGATGGTATATCAGGGGCTGGATTGTATGTGTGAGCATGGGGCCGGCGGCCTTGCCCCCTGCCATGCCTACTCCCCATACAGAAATGTGAGGGGACGTGAATGTAGGATGATTCTGCAGCTTCCAGCATCCACGGCCCTGACACACCTCTTCTTCTCAGCAACAGCATGAGACTATCAGGCTAAAAATTCTGGGTTCCCTGAGGTGGGGGCCAGAGCAAAGGAGCAGGTATGATTTTATTGAACTATAAGAGATCTATAGATCCTAAAACTGCATTGTACAGCTCTGCTTCATCATGTAGCAGGGCACAAATTGTACTAAAAAGTTTTCTCTCACTGGAGTTCCCCTTCAATGGTATGAGTGTGTTTCATCCTGGGGCAACCTCTTGCAAGTCTGGTAAGAGAAGGCCACAATGCCTTGTTGATCATAGGTCTTCAATTGGTGTTCATATGTATTTGCTTTCTTTTAGCACTGAAGGGAATAAGAACTCTTACATTGCTGGATATTCCTCATAGCCTTAATCCTCAGGTGCAGTCTATTGTGGCCACTCCTCTCCGCTATAAGTAGTCACATGTCTTATCATCTGACGCTGGTGATAGAATCATTTCTATGCCATCCCCTTCAGAAGGTGCTTGTCACTGGAAGAAGCTGTGGATTGAAGTTTAATGCAGTTTTGGATTCTTGTTGAATTGGAGGAGTGTTTTTCTGTTTGTGTCTATTCCATTCTATCTGTTCCCCTTTCCCCTGTGTTGTATCATTTGCAGTAGTGAGTTTAGTGTACTTGCCGGCCTTCTCACTAGCAAGGGTAGGTTCAGGGCAAGTGAGGGCCTAGCCTGGTGACATCGATGGAGGAAGAACCCATATAGGGATGTTAGGGAGCACAGAGAACAGACTTAGGTGAGTGCCAGGAGATGTCAAATTACCCCACTTCTTATTACCAGGGCGTTCATTCTATTCCATCCCTGCTATCTCCTCTGTGTTGCGTGGCACACAAGCATGTCTATGCCCAAGCAGGACAGTAAATCCCCAGATCACCCTGTGTCTTGCTTGCCCTGAAGCTTATGCATGGACACAGAGTTATGAAATTTGGTAAAATCATTATTGCACATAAGCACCACTAGAGGGCACATGGGAGTTAATTGTAGAAACTGAATTCTGTAACTCCCTGAGCTCCCTCTATTGGTGACTACAGGTTATCAAATTTTATTATTTATATCGGTTTATTCAGTGAATCTTTTAAGAGATTTTATAAGAAAAATGTATATCCAAGTGACATAAGGAAATATTATGTAAATCGGTATAGAATTTGGAACTTATTAAGATATCTGAATCTCCAGACGGATAATTGCCAGGAGAATGGACTTAGGTGAGCGGGCAAGGACAAAAATGTCCATTTGAATATTGACAGGCTGAAAATGAACAGCAGGAACTCACTTTTGCCAGCAGCTGGATTTGGACAGATTGGCAGTCAAAGCATTGAAGTGGCAGATGAAGTTTAATATAGATAAATGTAAAATTATGCATTTTAGTAGTAAAATATACCTATAACATACACATTTAATGGCCTGCATGAATCCTTTATGTAGAAATATTTAAGAGTAATTGCAGAGAATTAACTTTCCATAGTGCTGAATGTCAATCATGGACTCGGGATGAATTCCTTCGCCCAAACTTTACAGATCTGAGTATTATTTGCTGTAATATGCAATGGGAGAAATCATGGGGTAAATGGGTTATTACCAGGTTGGCTCCGCACTATAATTTTTGATTACCCCTACACTGGTTGCAATGGGAGTTTGGATCACATGCAAGTTGGAAGCATCAGTCAATAGGACTTGCATCAAAATGCTACTGAATGTATTTCTGATTCAACCAGAGCTGGGGTGGGTGAGGGACTCGGACACAGGGGCTACTGTGTGGGGAGTCACGGATGGTCGGGACCCCGGTGCCGTGCCCTGGCGATCAATTATACCAGATGTTGATGGTAAACGGTGGGGGTAAAAGGGGTTATTTACAGAGGAACGTGACGCCACCTGTAGAGTCCGGTAAGGTGGTACCGGCGCTGCCAGCTGGCCACTGAGGTGATGGAGGGGGCAGCAGTGTGTGGTACAGCTCCACACAGGTGGAGCTTTACCTCAGGGCAGCTATGGTGGTGAGACGGTGAGGGAGGACAGTGATGGAAATGTGGTGCAGTTCTTACCCCTCTGCTGTTGATGTTGATGATGTTAAGTCCTTTGAGCTGCGGCAGGAAGAATAACAGAAACCATTTCCAGTTTAACTTTGCTTTACTTGGTACCGGCTGATGGCATAACAAGACACGGTACAGTTTGGTTTAGGGTGTTGTTACCAACTCAGGGTTTCTCTTAAGGAGTCTCTAGATGTCCTCTCTCTGTCTTTCAGGGTTTCTACTTTCTCTAGTTCTCTCAGTCTTTCCCACCTTTGAAGAGCTCACCCGCCAGTCCTGCAGTCTGTATCTAGTAGGCTTAGCTAGACTTATACCGGTCCAAATGGGAACAGCAGGAACGCACAAGTTTCCCACCTGACACCGGGTTTCAGTCTTCTCTCACTAGTGTAGGACCGTCTTTTGGGCTTGAGGGGTGAGGTACCTTAGTGGGGCTGTCAGCAACCCGGTTCTGTTGGGCCTGCAGCTCTTCGGCTTTGCAGTCAGGCTTGAACTCCTGGCTTCCTCGGTAGTCCGTGTCACCGGTGTCCCCTCAACATGACCAGCTGGCTCCTACCACTCCTGGTCCGTTGCCATCTGTCCTGGGCCCCCACATAAAGATGGGGTACCCTCCACTCAGCTGGGCTGCCAGGCCTGACCACTCTGTCTGCCTTCCCAGCACCGTCTGAGGTAAAACTGTCAACTGTCACTCTAACTCAGTCCTAAGCTCCGCCCCCCACCTGTGGAACCTACCATATTGCCAGTTCCCCCTACACTAAGTGGTGCGGTCCTAGTGCGTGCTAAAAATAGACTCCATAAGATTTAAATCCTAACCTAGCAACTTACAAGTATATTACATATAGATATTAAATGCAATACCACTCTGTGGCACATACCCGCAGGGGCGCCACATTTCTATGGGTAGTTTCTTCTTTACCCAAGCAGTCAGGGGCACTACGATCACTGCTGCAGGGTTCATAACCATGACCGGGCCCTGGGGTGCAGGGGGCCCGCCAACACCAAGGACACATTCAGCTGAAGTATGTAGTGACACAGAGGCCCGTTGAGTTCCTGTATTGCTATCCACTTGCTGGTCGCCAGTCAGAGACCAGCAGCTGACATTGGCGTTGCCCGTGACTTGGGTCGCTATAGAGCGCACGCTGATGTCAGCTGCTCAATACTGTGCCAGCTTTAGAAAAGGACTCTTGTTCAGCGAGGAAGCGGAGGGAGGCAAACAGGGTGTTTTGGGGTTTTTAATTTTTTTTTAATGCAGAACATGGAACATATAGATCAGGATGATGGAGGCGTATATACCAGGATCTGGAACTTTGCCTAATTCTACAAGTTTTGAAAAGAAAATAGTAAAAGTAAATATGGATTGAAACGCTACGGCTTCATCAACATAAGGTTGGTTAAGGAGTTCAACCATCATCCTGCCTCCCTCCGATTTGTCTGAGCACCACTACAGTATTGTCAGACACACCAAGTTTATAATTTAGCCAAAAAATAGTGTCTGAAGAATCTGATGAATGAGCGCTGAAGTAAACATTCGATTACGCAACAAAGATGAGAAAGCGTCATGTATTGTCCACCTTTTCTCGACTCGTTTTCGTGAGTTTATTTATTGCGTTTTATGGATTCCATGAAACAATGGAAAACACTTTTCCCATTGAAGCGATGGCCGAAGGACCACTGCCGTGCAGAGTACAATTATGGTACACAAGATGAGGTGGAAAATGACAAGGGTAGAATTTATTAACAGGCGAGAAAGGATAAAGCAGGTTCATAGAGGTTATGCGGTGGCAAAAGTACAATTAACAGTTACAGCAGTTTGTAGCTGGGCCGCTAAGCAGCATGGTGCTCCAACTATTACAAACAAATATACAACAGATATCTTTGAGAAAAAAGAGGAAACTTCATTATTACGCTATATTTACTTCACTGGCCTTTGCTATTCAGGTCACACGGCTCTGGCTACTGGGGCCTATGCTACGCCCTAAGCTGTGCACACACTGGTTAAGATTCTCAATGGTGCTGGGGACACAAGTCCAGTCCTGGGGCCCAATGCTGTGTTGCTCGGTGGTGCACACTTCTCTTTGTAGGGCAGGTGGGGGAAACTCCTCTTCTTCCTTCATAATCCTTGGGTCTCTTGGGTCATGAAGATGACATCTCTGGCCCTGTTTAAAATCGCCAACCTCTCAAACTTCTTAGTCTGGTGCTACTCGGTAGTTACCAAGGCTCTCTCACTGTTTGGCCCACAGTCACTTAGCCGTGACACCCCTATACTATCACAAAAAAACAAAAATAGAAAGATGAACTAGAACAAAATGTACCAAAACTATAAAAACACATAAAGGGAAAAACAAAAATCAGGCTGAATTCTAACCACTTTGTGACGGTAATGACTTTTCTTTAAGATATAACTAAGATTTGCCGTGAACATTGAACCTAATTTATGGATTCCACATCTGTACATGATGTAACGTGAACATTCAAAATCCAAGAATATATTTTGTAATTAATAAGAACCATAAACCCTTTAGCATAAGTTCATTACAGCCTGCAGTCCATTACACCATATTTCATCATAATAGGCACCTTAGGTGTCTGGGAGCAGAACGCAAAGAAATAATTGTCTCCTCTCTTGACCTTCTCGGCCTCACATCTCTATTTATTCCTAGATTCTTGTAGTAATTTCCGTGTGGATAACAGGACTTGGTAGGGTGATCTGTAACGCGCTGTCTCACCACTTGCACAACAGTTTATATTCAGTTCTGCAATATTTGCCACTGAAACTCAGGTTGCAATTTCTTTGCCCCGGACTTGAAGGGGTCATCTGGGCAATTTCCCAATGATTTCCATTTTCCCTCTGCTCTCTGCACTCCATGGTCCTGTGAGGGTGGTCTTGGGCAGTAGTTGCGGTAGCCTACTGTTGTCTGCACTCTGTCCCTCCTTACAGAGCAAGATCAGTTGTGGTGGTCCTTACTGGGAGTGTGGACTTCTGTAGTGTAGGCCATCTTTTGGCAGGCCGCTTGTTGCCGTTACATCTGATGACTCAGGACCGGACCGCAAGGGAGTCAGCGACAAAGACTCAGAGCTCTTCAACTGTGAGTTACTAAGCCATAGGCAAAGTTACTTTAGTACAACTTTGGGCACATAACTTAAGCACATTGTTTACAGTACAATTCACCTTAGGGCACCAAGTGAAATGTCCGGAAAGAATAGCCAGGGTTGTTGTTGCTTCTAGCTCTCCAGCCGATGCACTATCATACACTTATCATTGTCTCCTTGTGAACGCAATTTACCAATCTCTGCCCACATGGCCGCTCCGAGGAGATTTAGATTGATGATCAGTGTTGCCCTGTATATTTGAAATGGGTGTGTGATATTTTACGGCCCACCACTTCCGGGATCGTGGAGAAATGGAACCAACAAGCCCGGATATCTCACTTGGTGCATCCCACTTCCTGACATCATTGGACACCGTCCCTGTGTGGAATCCACCTGGTAATAATTTGCTTATCATTACTACATAAATAAAGTGCATAGTGGTTCAATTTCATTTGCACCTCATTTCACCTGAAGAAGCCACCTGTGTGGCGATACGTGTGGGGACACTCCCAACCCTTTTCTATGCCTTTTTCTTACATTTTGATTGTTGGTTCATAGGTGCTGCTTTGACACAGGTATTATACTGGTGTCATAACCATACATTTGTCGGCCTTCTTTTGGACCTAGGTCTGTAGTATACAGGGCTGTGGAGTCGGAGTCAGTGTCCATTTTGGTTGAATCAGAGTCGGATTCAGGGAAGTTGAAGAGTTGGATGTTTGGCTTACTGACTTCACAGACATGGTTGAGGAGTTGGAATCATGGAGTTGTTTTCGATGTCCATTTAGGTGGAATTGGAGTTAAGGCCCCGTCACACACTACGATATCATTAACTATATCGCTGCAAAGTCACCAGTTTGGTGACGTTGCAGCGACATCAAAACAACATTGTTGTGTGTGATATGTACCAACGACCAACGATAAGTTTGATCATCGTTGCTTGTTGGTAAATGACCCGGACCATTTTTTATCGTTGGTCTCCCGCTGGCCAGCTAGCATCAGCGTGTGTGACATTGGGAGACCAACGATCAACTAGCTTCCAGCGCCGCACAGCACACGCTGGGAGCTGGTAACCAGGGTAAACAGCGGGTAACTAAGTGCAGCGCTATGTTTAGTTATCCGATGTATACCCTGGTTACCAGTGTTCTTGCTGGTCCTGATCGCTGGTGAGTCTGCCTGTTTGACAGCTCACCAGCGATCAGATAACTATGTCCCTGCGACCCCCATCGTTGGTTGGATCACTAGGACATCGTAATGTGTAACGGGGCCTTTAGAGTCAGATTTATGGAAATTGAGGAGATAGAGTCAGAGTCGGAGTAGTGATGAGCCACCACCCTAGTGTTCTAGTTCGATTCGATTTGTCGAATTGGGGGGTGTTCGACGAATGTTCGTCGAATGTTCGTCACACACCATAAAACACTAAATAATGGGCTGTGCAGGGCATTTTCACTTCCACAATGTATATACATAAATTGCTGAAGTGAAATTAAGTAAAAGAAAGGGTTAAAAATAAAAAAACCTGTATGCTCACCTGTCCGGCGATCCACCGCTTCCTCCGGCAAGGTCCTGATGCTTATAGGACCTGTGGTGACATAACAAATCGGGTCACATGACCACAGTTACCACTGTAACTGCAGTCATGTGACCCGATTTGTGACGTCACCACAGGTCCTATAAGTATCAGCACCTTGCCGGAGGCAGCGGTGGATCGCCGGACAGGTGACCATACAGTTTTTTTTAATTTATTATCCCGCACAGCTCATTATTTAGGCGGGAAATGCGGCAGATGTGTTTTATTGTCCAGATCTGCCGCATTTTCGAACCAAAATCGAACATAACCTAGAACTGCCGAATTTGAAGAAAATTGTTCGAATTTGGCGAATGACTCGAACACTAACAAAAACAGCTCAAATTTGAGATTGGCGAACAATTCGAGTCGAACACCGCTCATCTCTAAGTCGGAGTCATGGAGTCAGAATCTATGTTCCTTTTGGTGGATTTTTGCCTTACTGTTTGTGGAGTCAGAGTCGGTGATCATTTTGGTAGAGTTGGAGTTGGATTCAGGGAAATTGTGGAGTTGGCCTACTGACTTCATAGCCTTGGTAGTATAGGTGATTTGTGGTGATTGATATTTGAGCTATAAGCACCTTTGTAGTTTGTTGCCACATTCACATTTACATTTCTTATGTGGCTATTTGGCTTTTTATAAATTGATCATTGGTCTCTGACTTAGGCCGCCTTCACAACGCGGTACAATCAGGTCCGGGGCTGTCAGGTTCACCCCGGTCCTGTTTGTAGCCGGAGTCTGCAGAGCGCATCTGAGGTAGTGGCCCCTGCTGAAATGGTGCTGAACCACTTCACAGGGGACAGCTCCCTGGTGCTGAAGTTCAGTGTAGCTCAAGCTCCCAGATCTGGGCAATCCGGCGCCATAGACTCCCATGTTAAGGAGCACCACATCGGGAGGATCCAATTTGGGCAGATTTTGCAAGCAATGTTTTTGTGTCCGGGAGAAAAATCCAAATTTTCCCGGATGCCATCCGGCTCCATCTGGCCCCATAGGGCTGCATTAGGACAAACTCGGGTCCAGGGCTGTCAGGTTCACCCCGGACAGCCCCGGACCTGATTGTACTGTGGTGCGAAGCCGGCCTTATTGTCTCCCCTTTGGTTTACAAATTTTTTCTTTATCTGTGCCTGTTTTGCCCCTATTAATTTACAAGTACCGTATATACTCGCGTATAAGCCGAGTTTTTCAGCCCAAAAATTGGGCTGAAAAGTACCCCCTCGGCTTATACGCGAGTACACCAACGCAAGTGCCGCCAAACCGCCCGCCCGCCACCATGAGTATACATGTGCCCCCCCCCCATCAATATCCAGGGCCCCCCCTTGCAGGCCAAACCTGTAAAGGAAGATCCTTATACTTACACCTGCGCCCGCCGCCGTCCCCGCTCTGCACCGCGCTCCTCCATCTTCTTCCGTCTTCCTCCTCGGTCGCACAGGCAATGACGTCATTGCCTGTGCGAGTCATTGCCTGTGCGACCGAGGAGGAAGACGGAATAAGATGGAGGAGCGCGGTGCAGAGCGGGGACGCCGGCGGGCGCAGGTGTAAGTATAAGGATCTTCCTTTACAGGTTTGGGCTGCAAGGGGGGGCCCTGGATTCCGATAGGGGGGGGGCGCATGTATACTGATGGTGGCGGGCGGGCGGCCAGTATACCCCTGGGGCTGCTGCCATGTATACCCCTGGGGCTGCTGCCATGTATACCCCTGGGACTGCTGCCATGTATACCCCTGGGGCTGCTGCCATGTATACCCCTGGGGCTGCTGCCAAGTATACCCCTGGGGCTGCTGCTATGTATACCCCTGGGGCTGCTGCTATGTATACCCCTGGGGCTGCTGCTATATATACCCCTGGGGCTGCTGCTATGTATACTCCTGGGGCTGCTGCTATGTATACTCCTGGGGCTGCTGCTATGTATACTCCTGGGGCTGCTGCTGTGTATACCCCTGGGGCTGCTGCTGTATACTCCTGGGGCTGCTGCTGTATACTCCTGGGGCTGCTGCTATGTATACTCCTGGGGCTGCTGCTATGTATACCCCTGGGGCTGCTGCTGTGTATACCCCTGGGGCTGCTGCCATGTATACCCCTGGGGCTGCTGCTATGTATACCCCTGGGGCTGCTGCTATGTATACCCCTGGGGCTGCTGCTTTGTATACTCCTGGGGCTGCTGCTATGTATACTCCTGGGGCTGCTGCTATGTATACACCTGGGGCTGCTGCTGTGTATACCCCTGGGGCTGCTGCTGTATACTCCTGGGGCTGCTGCTATGTATACTCCTGGGGCTGCTGCTATGTATACCCCTGGGGCTGCTGCTGTGTATACCCCTGGGGCTGCTGCCATGTATACCCCTGGGGCTGCTGCTATGTATACCCCTGGGGCTGCTGCTATGTATACTCCTGGGGCTGCTGCTATGTATACTCCTGGGGCTGCTGCTATGTATACTCCTGGGGCTGCTGCTATGTATACTCCTGGGGCTGCTGCTGTGTATACCCCTGGGGCTGCTGCTGTATACTCCTGGGGCTGCTGCTGTATACTCCTGGGGCTGCTGCTATGTATACTCCTGGGGCTGCTGCTATGTATACCCCTGGGGCTGCTGCTGTGTATACCCCTGGGGCTGCTGCTATGTATACTCCTGGGGCTGCTGCTGTGTATACCCCTGGGGCTGCTGCTGTGTATACCCCTGGGGCTGCTGCTATGTATACTCCTGGGGCTGCTGCTGTGTATACCCCTGGGGCTGCTGCTGTGTATACCCCTGGGGCTGCTGCTGTGTATACCCCTGGGGCTGCTGCTATGTATACTCCTGGGGCTGCTGCTGTGTATACCCCTGGGGCTGCTGCTATGTATACCCCTGGGGCTGCTGCTGTATATACCACTGGGGCTGCTGCTGTAACACTGCTGGGGCCTGTATATACCACTGGGGCTGCTGTATATACCACTGGGGGGGCCTGTATACCACACTGCTGGGGGCTGTATACCTGTGCTGAGGTCCACCCTCGGCTTATACACGAGTCAATAGGTTTTCCCAGGTTTTGGGGGCAAAAGTAGGGGGGCCGGCTTATACACGGGTCGGCTTATACACGAGTATATACGGTAGACCATTTATTATGAATTATTTGTTTCAATATATATTTATTTTATATATTATAAAATGTTATAATTTTTTTTTATATTTATATATTTATTTTCATGTTGGCTCTTGTTTCTATACACCTTGTGTCCTTTTCTATGTGCAGCTGACTGTATATATTGTGTATTGCATAGGATTCTTTTGGAAGGTTGGGTAGTTGCACTGCACATGATATATTTTGCTTTTGTAAAAGTTTTTAATGCCTGCCACCATATGTGCCACTATATGTTATGTTTTTATTTGATAAAACTTATACCTTGTTCATATTTGGGTGATCCCAATTTGTCCACCACCAGCCTTTCTTTTTCTTCGATTGGGTCTTTAATGTGTTTTTGCATCTAATGCAACTGTCTCGTGAGATCCGCACATTAAAATCAGCAAACCTGCAAAAGAAATTGACATGTTGCAGATTTTAATAATGCAAGGCCAGTTTCAGCATAACAATGAATCCCATCTATTTGGTGTAACTACAAGACGCTGTGCTCTTTCTGCAGCAAAAATGTGGGAATAAACTTACTGTGGGAACTTAACCCGAAAAGGTTGCAATATTTAAGGCTTAAATTTTAAAATGTCTTCCACTAAACGTGCTTGGTCTGAACCACAGGACCCAGTACAGATCTGTAATTGTCACTATGGTCTCTCTTACTTTGGAGACTTGTGACAGTTTCGGAACCTGCGTCCCACTGCTGTTTTGAGGTTTCATATTAAACGTGTTTCCTTTGGCAGTTTAGGAGTTAATGTCAGTTTCTGTTGCTAGCAAACTAGCTAGTTCTTTATCCAGCTGTGGCTACTTTGTGATCACTCCCATCCCCTTTATATACAAAAATACAAATGATGAAGGTGCCAGGAGAGGCGTCGAACCGCGTTGGTGGAATTAAGGGGATTGTTACTTTTGGAACCTTGCATTCCTTGTGACTTCTTGGAACCTTACATTCCTTGTGATTCCATTGAGGCAGCAGCGCGGACCGTGGCACACCATCTTCCCAAGATCTGATCCCCTTTATATAGTCACATGGTTGCAGCACCCTTTGCTGGTGATTGATCTCATTCCTGGCCAAGTTTCCTAAGGTGAAGGAGATTCTCTGGAGAGCTGACTACTGCCAAGCTGTCTGCTGCCAAGGAGAGTGGCAGCAGGAGTGAAGTTGCCTTGTTGTTTCCCTGTTATTGTTACAGTGATTGGGACTAGTGCTCCCCATGGCCATTTCCCTATTGAGGGCTACCATCAGGGCCAGTGAGGGACTAGGTGTCCTGTTTGGCAACAGATTGAAAGAACCTGTATAGGGACGGTAGTGAGATCAGGGCACAGGCACAGGTGAGTGCAGAAGGTCATCTCTCCCCCGTTCCCTATGAGCAGGGCCCTCGGCTGTATTTGTTTCCTCCCCAACTGTAATTTTGTGTAGTGCACCAGACATCGATGGTCCGTGCATCCACTGTCATGCACAGTAGCCAGCCACCCCCTTAGTCCAGCATGACAGTAATACTCCATAAGACGCCATGTTGGACCAGTACCAGTTTCTCTATTGTATGTTGCCACCCAAGGCAGTAAGAGTTAATTGTGCAATTACTTGTATCCAAGGTCAGAATCTACTTCCCATTAAAACCTCTGGTTATCTCCCATCTGTCCTGTCATGCGATGGATTGATTTGTACTGCAGCAAAGACATTTCCGTAGATAAGTCGGAGGGATCCGTGGGGTGTGTTGTACGCAGCGTTATGGCGCTCATAGTCGGCGGATACTATTCCCTCAAGTGTTTTGTCTGTTACTTTTGTTGCTTTGATTTGTGTTGCCACAAAGGGGAATTGTCACAATTATCTTGCTTCCTTTGATGTAAGTTCCTAAAGTAGAAGTGAAGAAGCGCGATTGTTACATTCCATTATCATATGTGTGTGAAGCCGCTGCTCTCCGGGAGGCATTTAAAGAAAAATATCCATCCAAACATGAAAAGGATGAGATGTATCTGAACAGATCGCAGCCATTATTCATGTGACTTCACGAACTTTACAAAGTCATTAGCCTGCACTTACCTAGGCATCTTAAGGAAGCAGAATATATACAGAATTTACACTGAATCCACACATCACGGTCCATGACTTACCGGCCCAAATTCAACAGGCTCATGATGTCCATACGTGAAGCAGCACCTGATGTCTTGGTCTTCATTTGTATTCCTTGCTTGGTATAGTATGGGTTGTACATTGTAGCAATAAGTATGTTTATAAAAAAGATGAGTGTTTACTCACTTCAAGGTTCGGGTCCGGTTGCGAACAAATTGTGGGTGTTTGGGTTTGCTCACTTTGTTCAGGATCCGAACTTGAACCCAGTCGGCACTGATTGGCTGTTAGGCTCTTTCCGCCCATGCACAGCCATCCACAAAGCAAGCACTTTCAGGGGTGGGAGGGCGGTGATTTATATTTTTCAACATCACTACCAAACTACAGAAGAGAACTCTTTTATTTAACCCCAGTGCGAGCCAATAAGACACTAGAAGCGACCCGCACTGGCCAAACCACCCAGCGTACCGGAGCACAGTCGTCCTGGCTGGAGCACTTTGGACACAAGGTCCCCCAAACTCAAACTCCAAACTTATCTCTATTTATAAATTACAAGCTAACTTAGAAAAACAGAGTTCTTGGACATTTACTTGGCAGATGTGGAAGAATAACAAAATGATGTGGAAAAAGTGTAAAATGATGCCCCTGAGCACTAATAATAAGTTGGCATCATGTGTTCTAGGGGAGAAAAACTAGGAGAGTCACTGGTAAAGAAAGATCTGCCTGTACTTCATTCATCACAGATTAAATAACAGCATGAAATGTCAATCAGTAGCTTCTAAAGCCTGAAGGATAGAAATATGTATAATATGTTTATTAGCTTGACAACAAATATCTAAGAGAAGACATGATTCACTTGATACAAATATATATAGACTGTGGGCCTATTAAGTAGGAGCCACAGCACCACAAGGACTAAATCCCAACCTCTGTCCCAAATTGGTCCAGGACACTAATAGGAAAAAGGACTAAATACCGGTGGCGGGAAGGTTCGCCTTACACAGCTCCCATCTGTACCGGAAAGGGCCAGAAGTACCTTTTAAGTAACAGACCTGGGGACCGGCAAACAGGCCCTTTAGTGTGGTTGAGAGCAGTGATCCAAGAACCACTGGGAGTAGAGACCAAGAAAGCCATTAGATGAACACCTCTGACAGACTCTGTAAAAGGCCTCCTGAGTCCATGGCTACCAACCCCGTTAAACTAGACTGTACCATGTACCGATTTCACCTGGTGCAGTAAAGAACTGTTTGAGCTGATGTGGTGTCTGGTCTTCCTTTCAACTGCTGCCCGGAGGGCCTCTACAGCATCACAGAGGTGAAGACTACTACTCCCTCATCCACCCTGCTGCCCTGAGGGAAAATCCACCTGTGGGGAGCTGTACTACCAAAGCTGCATTACATCACCTCAGCGGCCAGCCACAGCGCTGGTAACCCTATTACCAGGTACCATAGGTGGCATCACGTTACAAATCCCCATCATTATCACCCCCACCCGCCACTGAGGGCCAGGGCAAGGAACCGAACCGACCAGCGTGATACGCACCGAAGTGAACCCCCTGTCACGGTATCCAAGTACCCCCTACCCTGTCGACCGACTCAACTGCACCTGCCCCAACTGGTTCCTGTTAAAATAGTTCCCCAAGCTGCACAGTCCCTAGTGGTCCTTTAAATGTGGAATATCCCTAGCCCAACACTAGGAAACCACAACCCAAACTGGCTGCCTGAAAGGCCATTTGATTGTTCCATGTAACTTCTTAGGAAGCTAGAGAAAAGATAGCTGTACACTATAATCCAAAACAAAGAAAGAGTGCAGAGATAGGTAAGGATCCAAAGTGAAGAAAGAATATAAATGTGCACAGGTGGAAAAGGTGAAGCAGCAACTGCAAGTTAGGATAGCCTCCTATAACCTAACAATAAATGGGAGAAAGCTGGTCTCTATCTCACAGGCAAAAATCTATAGCAGTTGGGCTGAAACTCCATTGCAGGATCTTTAGAGAAATATAGCCAGCAAAGAGGCCAGCATTAGGAAGGTATAAACAGCCACACTTGAATTCTGTTAGGACAGAGAAAATGAGAAGATAAAACACACCTGCTGGTCACAAACTATAGGAATGGAATAGAGGGTAAAAGACAATCAGCGGTTGGAGAAGGATTGACCATGTGGTGGATCAGTGGGGAAGGAAACTGACCAAACAGCACAAGCCCACCAGATTGAATCCCTATGCAGGCACATACTTAAAGAAGGATGGATATATGTATTTTTGTGAAACAATATAAGTTTTAGCCTTCATCCATTTCCACTCCTGGCCTTGTGTGTCACATCCTTCCCAACCTGTTTTCTTTTAAGTTTTGTTTTTCATCATCTCTACACCTTTTTTTGGCTTCCTGACTTTGGCTAATATGATTTATGAGTAGAAGATTGCCCAATGGTTTATTTCATGATGCATAGGTCTCTATAAGAGCTGTACCCAATAAGTGCCCTAAAAACAACATTTTTTCAACGCTCTTGGAACTGTTTTCCCCCATTTTTCAGTACATTATGTAGACAAAGGAACAGTGTAATTCAAAGCTACAACTCATCCTGCAAAAAACAATCAACCCCCCCGAGTGGCTTTGGAAATACAAAACAGATTTAAAAAGCTATGATTTAAGAAAAAAAACAAAGTGAAAAACTAAAAAATTGTCCACAATGATAAAAGGGCTAAAGAGCTTTGAAGCCTTGTAAAAAGTTGAGCAAAAGTGAAAATATTGTTTGTGGCACAGGCTGGTAAAGGGAGTCAGGTAGCAGGATTGTAAATTGGGCAAAAGGCAAACAGGGGAACTAGGCTATCCCTCCCTGTTACTGGAATTACCTGTGAAGGTGAGGATGTCTGGGCCGCCACCTTTGTCCTTTGCTCCAAACAGCCCTAGGGTAAGTCTCCGTCACCTCCACCCACAGACTGGGATGTACAGCTACTCCCACAAATAAGGAAAACTTTAGGTAGGAACAGCAGGAAGGCATAAGCACAAATTGCACTATGCCCTTACAGCACACCGTCTTGGCAGAGACTAAAACTCTATCAATGACATCTGCTAGTAGAGGAGGGAACTATTTAAAGGCCAGAGACATGGTCACCTGACACACTTACAACATCCCACCTGCAGAACCGCCTCAGACAAAGACGACAACAGCAGCTTCTCACATTAACTCAGAATGTGCCAAAGGAAATTTACTCCCATTTTATTACAGCAGAACATTTCATGTGGCCTACAGAGCAATCAACGTGACAGTTGGTGAATAGATGGATCATATATTATTCATATCGGGATTTGTATCTTGAATAGAGATGAGCGATGTTCGACTCGAATAGTTCGCCAATCTCAAATTCGAGTCGATTTTGGCCCTATTCGAGTAATTCGCCGAATTCGAACAATTTGGTTCCAATTCGGCGAATTTCGAACATGTTCGATTTTGGTTCGAAAATGCGGCAGATGCGGTCAGAAAACCGCATCTGCCGCATTTTGAGCCAAAATAAACATTCCCTAGAAGAAATAAAGTGTAAAAAATAAAAAATAATGTATGCTCACCTGTCCGCGGTCCACCGAAGCCTCCGGTATGGTCCTGTGTCTTCCAGGACCTGTGGTGACGTCAGTTCTCGCGGGAACTCCGGTCACATGACCGGAGTTCCGCGAGAACGTGATGTCACCACAGGTCCTGGAAGCACCGGACCTTGCCGGAAAGCTTAAAATAGATATTTTTATGTTTCGGACCCTTTCTTTAAGTAACTTTTACTTAAAGAAAGAGTCCGAATCATAAAAATATCTATTTTAAGCTTTCCGGCAAGGTCCAGTGCTTCCAGGACCTGTGGTGACGTCACGTTCTCTCCGGTCATGTGACCGGAGTTCCCGCGAGAACTGACGTCACCACAGGTCCTGGAAGACACAGGACCATACCGGAGGCTTCGGTGGACCGTGGACAGGTGAGCATACATTATTTTTTTATTTTTTACACTTTATTTGACTTTATTTCACTTCCACAATGTATGTATATACATTGTGGAAGTGAAACAGCCCCACAAGCCCGGTTTTTTCGTGTTCCGGGATGTTCGACGGTGTTCGTCGAGCATTCGACGAACATTCGTCGAACACCCCGTCAATTTGGCGAATCGAATCGAACATGAATGGCGGGGTGGTGGCTCATCTCTAATCTTGAACCATAAAACTAGAGAAAGATGCTTTTAGGAGGAAAATCTTCATATGATAACCAAAGGAGCTCCCCATGTTTTGTCAGAGAGAGATAACCTTTATAGCCCCATAGACTTCCATGGCTGCAGCATTATACTATGTTTGGAGCAGTCTGACATCTACATCGCTCTTCGTCAGCAATAACCGCCCTTCGTTACTACGTTACTATTTGGCAGCTGGATCCATAGCGCAGCTCCGGCCAGAACTCTACTTTCTGACCTAATTCAATTCCGGATACATGAAGACGCAGATATGCAAATCAGATGTAAAGCTTTCAGGGTTGGAATAACGGGGAACTGTTTGTGCAGTTCTAACAGATCTTAATTAAAACCTTCGCAGAGTCGATCAATACCGATCAATATGCAATGATGCCACCTGACAATGCTAATTTAATTTGCCAGATTTAACTTCAAAGATCCGGACATGAAAGTCTGAAGCAAGAATGAAAGCTGGAAACCAAAATAAGATTACGTGGCCTTGATTCACAATATTGAGATGGATTTATTAATCATTTAGATCCCAGTCTTATTTTATTTAATGTGAGAATGCTGCTAATTGTGGTTACATTTCTAATCACTTATGGCCACTTTACACACGGCAACAGGAAGATAGAAACCGGCAGGTGTCGGAGACAATTGTACCTTTTACCTTCAAAACACCTTGAAGTGGCTGCGTGTAATTCAGGTATCTGCAAGGTGTTTTGAAGGTAAAAGGTACAATTGTCTCCGACACCTGCCGGTTTCTATCTTCCTGTTGCCGCGTGTAAAGTGGCCGTTATGTGTGTTAAAGGTGAAAAAAATCCCAAACAGTTGTACTTGGCCACCTCCGCCAGTCCCATAGAGATTGAATTAAGTCCGGTTATAACTTCATCCATATCGGATCAATGAGGGTCCTAGATTAGATTATTGGTCTTCAGCTCGATCTTGAGCTATGATGGCTTGATGGATAAATGCTCTGTATGAAGTTGAACTTGTGCAGCCTAAATAGGTCCACCAGGGACTTATCCATGCCTAGACTAGATAGGTCCACCAGGGACTTCTCCATGCCTAGAGTTAGGTACCACCAGGTCTTCTACAAGCCTAGGTAGGACCACCAGGGTCTTCTCCTAGCCAAGATTGGTCCTTGAGGGTCTTTTCCAAATCTAGATAGTTCCACCAGCATCTTCTCCCAAGCCTAGATTGGTCAACCAGGGTCTTCTCCGATGTTATCTTGCGTTGCAAAGGAGAAAAAGATCTGCATTTATCCGGCTCGACCACAAGAAGATCCAGGATAGGAAAGACACACTTTATTCACACAAGGAACACACAAATTGGCAACGCGTTTCGTGGCCTCCTGGCCACTTCTTCAGGGCATGAACTTACAGTCCAGCTCACCAGGAGCCATTAAATACACCTTGTTGATGACATCACTCTGACATCAGCTCCTGAAAGGAACGCCCACTCAAAATAAAACCAGTTTTAAAATATATAAATTATTTAGTAAAAGTCTTATATACAATGGAAAAGTAAACACTAAAATCAAGGATAAAATCAGATACATTTTGAATAATATAAAATCAAATAAATCAATATACATTTAACAAAATACAAGTGTATGAGAACCCCATGATCTAAGATAGATCTAAAAGATTGCACGTCCTATTATCTATTGTATCCCCTTCAGTGCAACAGTCATTCAAATGCTTTTAAACCAGGACCTGATCTCCATAAAAGTTTTTTTTTAAATAACTAATAAAAAAAAAAAAATATAGGACTTGAACTCACAAAGTCTGGGTTGAAGTCAATGGCTCTACCACTAGACCAATTAATCTGATCGGAGGAAATCTCAAGTCTCCCCAAAGGTAAACCACTAGCTTGGGTCTGTTAAGAGTCGTAAACCATCTTTCTATAAAAATATATATGTAAATATAGATAGAAGGATAGGAAAGGAAGACACAATATATGCACCTGTCAAAAAAACAGTTTAAAATTAAATACAATATTATATGTTACTTCGAGAGGACTTTCGTTCAGTTTAACTCCATTGGTGATCACAACTGCAGGAGACTTGCTGTGGAAACACCTCAGACAGGATGGTTTGAAGGAGGAGGAACCACACACAATCGCGCTGTAAGGATAGTGTAATAAAAAGCAACAATATCTTAATATAACACACCAGATTTCATCACAGCAACAGGACACCTGACACATCATCTGATTTACACCCCAACAATTACCACAGTCTCTTTCACTGTATCATCTGCCTTGGGGCCCTGCTCCACTGTGTCATCTTTGCTGCGTCTGACTCACCCAGGCCAGGGGACTCAGATATCAGGCGCAGGCTGGAAGTCACGGGTGGCGGTGCCTGAGGCTGTGGCCCTGGTAGTCAATGAAAAATGTGGAAAATAAAATAAATAAATAAAGTTTGTTTGTGACGCCACCTGTAGGTCCCGGTGATGATACTGGCGCTGCTAGAACCTCCGGGGGATGGGCAGCAGCAAGATGGAGTGGCTCCCTACAGGAGGAGCGGGGTCCCCGGGGTTGTTGGAAGTAGTTTTGGATGGTGGAGCACGGCAGCACAGTCACTGTGGAGCAAGGCAGGTAAATCACAGTTCAAGGAAGAAATCACTGACACGTTGCTCAATCTGAACGGGAATTTTACTCTGGTATTCTGCAGGGTTACAGGTAATGCAGTTCTCTTTGCAGAGTAGTGGACCGGGTGGTTCTGGCAATGAGCAGTGTCCCTCTGAAGCTCCACTGGTGTTCCTTCTCTATCACACTCACTGTCCCTTGCTCTGCTGCCCTGCACGGATCCCGCTTGTTTGACCAGGTCCGTCGAGATATATGAGATCCCCTTATCTCTCCAAGGAGGCCCCAACTCAGTTTAGCGCTTCTGGTGAAGACCGTGCTTGGTGTAAGGTGGTTGGGTCATGCTCCTAGAAAGTTATCGACTACTCCAGGTTTGTGGTTCAGGGATGTAGCCGGCTGGACCACTTCGGAGCCGGTACTCCGAGTTTGGACTGGGCTAGGATGTTCGGTTACCCGTTCTGTTCTTGGCCCCTTTCTCGTCTGGGTCACCAGGTTGAAGGTGCCCTCCCTGTTAGCTTCTCTCTGCCGTTCTGTAGCTCTCCACTCTGCTTCATCTGCATCTTCTCCTTCCCGCTTCTTCCACTAACTTCTAACTCACTGCACTCACTTCTAACCAACCCCTTGATGCTTTCCCCACTGCTTTATCACCTAGCCTCTCCTCCCACCAGGACCGGATACCCTAGTAACGGGACATCTATCACTAGATGTTTTGCATATGGTGCTGGACCTTCCGGAAATATACTGTGCCTTATGAAAGTATTTGGCCCCTTGAACTTTTCAACCTTTTGCCACATTTCAGGCTTCAAACATAAAGTGGGGCATGAAATGTGGCAAAAGGTTGAAAAGTTAAAGGGGCCAAATACTTTCACAAGGCACTGTAAGTGTCTGTTAACCCTTGCCTGGTACCATTGGTGTCAATTTGACCCCTTGCAGACTGCATATGTAGTGACTTTTTTTCATGGCACCCTAGTTAATGGGTTAAGCACTCCGCGGCACAGCTACTGTTTGCAACCGGAGGACAAGTTGACGCTATGTAAACGCAATAGGAAACGTTAATCAAAAGCTGACGGTTCCAGACGGGCTCCACTTTTCCATTTTCTGTGATATCATAATTTTTTACTAATGTAACTTTTAGTTCTCTCTGTTCTTTGTTTCTCTGAGATTCTGCATAAAATGTATGAAAATTAACATCAATGATATCTTATGCTTTAAACATACGCCTTGGGGCGATCTCTGCAAATGTTACATATTCCAGATTGTATCTTGAGGAATGCTAAATTTTTAGTGATCACATTAAAATATTTCTCTTTTTTTGAGGATCTGGGCTGCTACCGTAGAGTCCAAGAGCAAAGACCTGACCCGTTTCTTCATTGGGGATTTGCATAAAATCATGTTAATGAATTTCCGAAAAGTCCTTAAAGGAAGGACGGTGGATAAAATGTGGAGCAAGAATTACAATGTTACCAGATGCAAATAACGAGAAGTTAACCACAAGGGATTTAATGGATTAGATAGATTTTTTTATTAGGACGAACTAGATGTGGTTTCCAATGTCAATAGGTTCTCGTGTATCTTCAATACCATGTGTCTTAGGGGTCATTTTAAGACTATTTTGGGGAATTATTATTTTTATCCAATGCCAATTCTTATTAGTAACCTCGTTACCTATGTATGAAATATGTAATTTGGTATTTTTAAGCATTAAGCCTTCCTTCTCGCTCCTCTTTTCTATGACTATGCTTTATGTACAACCAAAAAGGTGGGTACTCTCTGGTACAGGGTGGCTATTTGACACGCCCACTCCAAGGCAGGGGGGTACTCGGGAACCGGGCAGCTGTTGTTCTTCACTTCTTAGTTTTTTTCACGGGGACAGACGGGGCCCGAGACCCCGTCCGGTGACCCTGGCGGTGTCATTTTTAATAAACGGGGGTAGGGTAGATGAAAGGGGAATGACTAGGGAAAGGGGTATTCGTGATGCCACCTGCGGTATGTGGCCATCCTGGATGGCCGATGCTGCTTCAGAACCTCTGGGGACGATGACCGGCAGCTTGGATGGTTCTGCTCCCTGCAGGCGGAGCGCAGTCCCCAGGGCAGTAGGATGGAGGAGTCAGTTCGTACCTTGACAGGTGTTCATTAGGTCTACAGCACTCCAGTGTCTCATGCGGCCTCTGTGGAAAAAAAAGAAAGTCTCACACACCACAGCTGGAGTTTCGTTACTTTTACTCGGTTGTTTCAGCATGGGCGCCGGGCACTTCCTTTGCCAACCTCTGGTTCTTCAGAACCGGGTCAGTGCAGTCACGCCTCGATTGGTGTCCCTTTCCCTCTCACTAGGTGTTTCTGTCTCTGATGGTCCCTTCGTACTAAAGCTCGTCTCGCCGCTCCTCACTTCGCGCTTCCGCAGCACAGAGCTCAGGTACCGACAGCCACGGGTGCTCTGTTGTATCCCTTCCAGGCACTGCTCCCTAGTTCGGCCGCCTTCTCCAAGTTATGTCAGGTGTTCGGCTTCAGCTCCTCTTAGAAGCTTGGGGCCTTTGGTTCAACGGTTCGGGAATGAAGCATGTGCGTCGTATTCAGGGCCGGGTCCCCGTGTCGTCCACCAGCCCCTCTGTCTCGCCAGATATGGGCGTACGGGGATCTACATATCCTTCTGTACCCCAAGGGCTCCTTTCCTCCTCTACACCTCTCTGTCTTTCCCTCCTGGGTAAGCGTGGTTGTGCTCCAGCCCGCGGGAGTCGGCACCACACCGCCCGTACACTCCCGACTTCCACTCCCCTCCTCTCCAATGGTCTCTCTCCTTCTCCTTCTACTCCTGTACTTTACTTTTTAACGCTACACTTTCCCTTCTGGCTATGCTTGGGTCCTCCCCCTGGGTCCACCCACCATACCGAGGTCCAAAGTGTTGTGTGCGTGTGTGAAGCTTAACTCAAATCCCAGTACCTGGAGACCAGAGGCACAACTCTCCCTCTAATCGAGGAGTGCAGTACCTCTGGTGTTGGCCTACCTGGTGGGGCGCCACATACTAGTGTTTTGTCTGGGGTGTTGTATGAGGGCAACACCCAAAAAGTGAAGTGTTTCCTAATATTTCAATCAGTAGTTTCATGTATAAAGTAGTTAAATGCAATCAGAAATCGTGAGAGTCCTGCTTACCCCACCCACTAAAAGAGACTGTGAATCCTCCTTGGCCAATTTAGAAAACACATGAAAGTCCTGCTTACCTCACCAACTGCAAGAGAGACTGTGAATCCTGCTCCTCGGCCAATTTAGAGAAAGTATGAGAGTTCTGTTTACCACACCCACTGAGAGACTGTGAATCCTGCTCCTCAGCCAATTTAGAGAACATATGAAAGTCCTGCTTACCCCACCCACTGAGAGAGAGACTGTGAATCCTTCTCCTCGGCCAGTATAGAGAATGCATGAAAGTCCTGTTTACCCTACTCAATGAGAGAGAGTCTGTGAATCCTGCTCCTCTGCGAACTTAGAGAACGTATGAGAGTCCTGCATACCCCACCCACTGAGAGAGAGACTGTGAATCCTGCTCCTTGGACAAATTTAGAGAAAGCAAGAGAGTTCTGTTTACCCCACCCACTGAGAGACTGTGAATCCTGCTCCTCGGCCAATTTAGAGAACTCATGAGAGTCCTTCTTACCCTACCCACTGACAGAGAGACTGTGAATCCTTCTCCTCGGCCAATTTAGAGAACACATGAAAGTCCTGCTTACCCCACCCACTGAGAGAGAGACTGTGAATCCTAATCCTCTGCAAACTTAGAGAACGTATGAGAGTCCTGCATACCCCACCCACTGAGGAGAGACTGTGAATCCTGCTCCTAGGCCAATTTAGAGAAACATGAGAGTTCTGTTTACCCCACCCACTGAGAGAACTGTGAATCCTGCTCCTCGGCCAATTTAGAGAACACATGAAAGTCCTGCTTACCCCACCCACTGAGAGAGAGACTGTGAATCCTGCTCATCGGCCAGTATAGAGATCGCATGAAAGTCCTGTTTACACCACTCACTGAGAGAGACTGTGAATCCTGTTTATCTGCAAATTTAAAGAAAGTATGAGAATCCTGCTTATCCTCGCAAACCAGAAAAAGTTCAACCGTTGAGATAAAACGTTTGTCAGTAATTCCCTCACTAATAAAAAAACGTAATTTATCCTCAATTCCCTTATTTACACAAAAAGAGAACATCAGTGAACCCTGCTTCCTCCAGCCACACAATGTAGAAAACCTTACAGTCCTACTTACTCCATCCACTCATAGAGAAAGCCTAGTGAGTCCTGTTTTCTCCCCCACTCAAAGAAAATGTCTTTGAGTCCTTCTTTCTCCACCCTCTTAAAGCGTAACTGCCTTTTAGATTTTTACTTATTAATAATAATGTAGAGCAATTGATTTTAATAAACTTTCAAATATGCTTTATCAGAGAATACTGGTTGAAAACCATTCATAAACCTTCCCCAAGGTGTCCCCGCTACACTGTGTGTGAAGCAGACATATGTTCATTATCAGCCAGACCATTCTTCAAACTGAATACGGCCACGTAACCATATAAGGGAAAGAGGGCATGGCCTAAACTGTGCGATCTCCTGACTGCAGCTGGGGAGGTGACAATGTATTACATTAGCTCAGATTACAGTACAGTGCTGAGCAATGTCAGAATCTCAGGATCACTGCAAACTCCTCTTTCCTTGGCACAAGCTTCTGATCTGTCATCTGCCTCCACACAGCTCAGTCACAATGTCTGTTAACCCCTTCTCTGCTATTACATTGCACTGCACCCTATTAGCCTGCTTTCAGAAGCTGTGGAAATACACACACATTGCTGGCAGACACTGAAGGATGCTGGCCGCACCCACACAGCAATAAAATGCAGTTTTCAAAACAGCACAGAAAACTGTGAGAAAATGCGTCATATGGCACAAAAAAGGATTATCTTAGCTGCTATGTGACTCATCATTAACAACCAGTGCAGTATTTTTTTGTGTTTTTTTTTTTTTTTAAAGGAAATAACATTAACACTTTAAATAGTAAGCCTGTGAATCCTGCTTCCTTCATCCACTTATAGAGTAAGCCTGTGAGTCCTGCTCCCTGCACCCATTTAGAGGATAAGCCTTTGAGTCTACTTCCTCTTCCCACTTATAGAGTAAGCTTGTGAGTCCTGCTTCCTCCATCCACTCATAGAGTAAGTGCGTGAGTCCTGCTTCCTCCATCCACTCATAGAGTAAGTGCGTGAGTCCTGCTTCCTGCACCATTTAGAGGATAAGCCTGGAGTCCTACTTCCCCTTCCCACTTATAGAGTAAGCTTGTGAGTCCTGCTTCCTCCATCCCCCTCATAGAGTAAGTAGTGAATCCTGCTTCCTCCACCACTCATAGAGTAAGCTTGTAAGTCCTGCTTCCTCCATCCACTCATAGAGTAAGTATGTGAATCCTGCTTCCTCCACCCACTCATAGAGTAAGCGCGTGAGTCCTGCTTCCTGCACCCATCTAGAGGATAAGCCTGTGAGTCCTACTTCCTCCACTCACTTATAGAGTAAGTAAGCCTGTGAGTTCTGCTTCCTCCATCCACTCATAGAGTAATTATGTGAATCCTGCTTCCTCCACCCACTCATAGAGTAAGCTTGTGAGTCCTGCTTCCTCCATCCACTCATAGAGTAAGCGCGTGAGTCCTGCTTCCTGCACCCATCTAGAGGATAAGCCTGTGAGTCCTACTTCCTCTCCCACTTATAGAGTAAGTAGTGCCCTGTGAGTTCTGCTCTCCATCCACTCATAGAGTAATTATGTGAATCCTGCTTCCTCCACCACTCATAGAGTAAGCTTGTGAGTCCTGCTTCCTCCATCCACTCATAGAGTAAGCGCGTGAGTCCTGCTTCCTGCACCCATCTAGAGGATAAGCCTGTGAGTCCTACTTCCTCCACTGACTTATAGAGTAAGTAAGCCTGTGAGTTCTGCTTCCTCCATCCACTCATAGAGTAAGTATGTGAATCCTGCTTCCTCCACCCACTCATAGAGTAAGCACGTGAGTCCTGCTTAATCCACCATTTATAGAGTAAACGTGTGAGTCCTGCTTCATCCATACACTTATTGAGTAAGCTGCAATTACTGCTTCCTCCACCCACTCATAGAGAAAACTTCTGAGATCCTGATTATTTCACCCAAAGTGTAAACTTGTGAGTCTGGCCTACCCCACCTACGATAGGAAAGCATGTTGGAGCTCTGACATGGGGCATTGGTAGTCCCAGGCGAGGCAGAGCACTCCGGCCAGCGCCCCAGTGCAACAGTTCAGTTCACAATTGCCCCCCATGGCGCTAAAGCAGACACAGGATACATGATGATTTTCAACAGTTCTTTACTCAGTCTCGTGAAACACGGGCACACACTTGAATATTATTTTCTTTGGGACAATTACTTTAACAGAATTTAGAGCAGACTGCTCCGTATGACCCAGAAGCGCTGGCTCTCGCCCTCCCCATTCAACACCACAGTAATCCACTGCAAACTCATTTAGTCTATCCTGGCTCCAGCTCAGTCTCACCCATGAGTATCCACACCATAGAACAATTGGGGCATTATTTAGACACTGTTCCTTAACTGCCAGCACCGTGAGGACTCAAGTGCCCGTCTATGTTATTATTATTATTTATTTTTATAGCATCATTAGATTTCATGGTGCTTTACATGTGAAGAGGGGAGAACACGGACAGATACAGTAAATTTGGACGATCAAGTCTTACAGATACAGGATGGGTGAGGACCCTGTCCAAGAGAGCTCACAGTCTATGGGGGGGTAAGGAACAGTAGGAGAGGGGTTAGCGCCGATTGTGTGACGGCGCGGCGACCAGGTCTCATTGAACTTTGTGAAACACAAAGGAGACAAAGCGAGGCGCAGAATAGTGCCCTATCAATGATGACACTGTTGAAATCGGTGATGTGTGATGACTAAAGATGAGCGAGCACTAAAATGGTCTGGGTGTTCGATGCTCTGACCGAGACCCAAGATACTCGTGTACTCGGCCACAGCACCGAGCCCAATGTAAGTCAATTAGTGACAGGCTCGGCCCACAGACATCCGGTTATAAACCGAGTATTTCTGGAAAAGGGCGGGAGAGTGGGCTTTTTCAAATCGCCGCAGCATATAACACCTTGCTGTGGCCCCCAGAGGGATCCTAACAATCAATCTGCTCTCTATGCAGGTGCCAGCTCACTGTGTGCACTGAAGGGAGCGTGTATTTGTGTCAGATTGCTAATTATTAGCGAGGAGTCCGAGCATCTTGGCGGTACTCGGTGCTCGCCGAGTATCCCAAGTACCGGGATACTCGTGCGAGTAATGAGTAGCGCCGAGCATACTCGCTCATCCCTAGTGATGACCACTCACCTTGCTTAGTTGTGTAAACCCACAACCGGCTGGAGTGCCTTAAACAGCTGCCGCTGGACCTCCACCTGCCACTGAACGTGGAAAAACCGATATCTGTCGTTAGGAATGGGTGTACCACGGTCCTCGCTGCTGTGATCACAAGGAAGGCAGTACTTCAAATCAAAACTTCCTTTATTATGTATATTATATACAGTAAGTTTTCAGGTCTTTGTAGGCAGTAGGCTTTCGGAATAGTGAGTCTTGAAGTTTCTTTTGAAGTTACCAAGGGTAGGCTAGTGTCTGATGTGTTGGGGGAGAGAGTTCCAGAGTATGGCAGATGCACGGGAGAAGTCTTGTGTGCGGTTGTGAGAGGATGAGATAAGGGGGAGTAGCTCTTGGGAGGATCGTAGGTAGCATGTGGGCAGGTAGCGGGAGACCATGTCGGAGAGGGGGGGCAGGTGATGGATGGCTTTGTAAGTCATGGTTAGGGTTTTAAATCGGGATCTCTGAGAAATGGGGAACCAGTGAAGGCTTGGCGGAGGGGGGAGACAGGGGTGTAGCGGGTAGACAGGTGGATTAAACTAGAAGTGGAGTTTAGGATGGATTGGAGAAGTAGCAAAGGAAGTAGGGGGAGACTGGTGAGCAGTAGGTTGCAGTAGTCAAGGCGAGAGATAATGAGAGCATGAACAAGAGTTTTAGCATGTGTCGTTATCAAGAAAAGAGTGGATCCGGGAAATGTTTTTGAGCTGGAGTCATCAGGAGGTGGGAGGGCTTGGATGTGAGGCTTGAAGGAGAGGGAAGAGTCAAAAGTAAGCCCAAGGCACTTGGTGTGGGGAACTGGGGAGAGTGAGCAGTCATTGACGAGGGTGGATAGGTCTGGTAAAGGGGGAGAGCGACTTAGGAGAAAGACGATGAACTCGGTTTTGTCCATGTTCAGCTTGAAGAAGCGAGCAGAGCAGGATGAAATGGCGGACAGGCATTTTGGATAGTAGGGAGAAGATGTAGGGCCCAGAAAGGTAGATCTGGGTGTCGTCAGCGTAGAGATGGTACTGGAGGCCATGGGACTCAATGAATTGTCCAAGGCCGAGGGTGTAAACAGAGAAGAGTAGTGGTCCCAGAACGAGCCTTGGGGATGCCGACAGATAGGGGGTAGGGCGAGGAGGAGGCGAGGGAGGAGGTGATGCTGAAAGTCCGGTTCCCTTAGGTATGTGGAAATCCAGGAGAGGGCTAGGTCAGTCATGCAGAGAGATTCCAGGATCTTGAGTAGGGAGGGAGTGGTTGACAGTGGCAAAAGCGGCAGATAGGTCAAGGAGGAGGAGGACGGAGTAATGTCGCTTGCTCTTTGCGGTCAGTAGGTCATTGGTGACTTTGGTTAGGGCTGTTTCGGTGGAGTGATGAGGTCGGAAACCGGATAGTAGGCAGTCAAAGAGGGAGGAGGAGAGGTGGGAGAACAGTTTGGAGTGGATGTGTCGTTCAAGCAGCTTTGATGCAAAAGGGAGAAGAGATATGGGGCGATAGTTAGAAACAGATGATAGGTCAAGGGAGGGTTTTTTGAGGATAGGTGTGATCAAGGCGTGTTTGCAGTATGAAGGGAAGACGCTGGTGGTGAGTGATAGGTTGAAGAGATGGGTTAGGGCAGGGATGAGGACTGTGATGAGGTTTGGGATGAGGTGGGAGGGTGTGGGTCGAGGGCACAAGTGGTGAGGTGTGATCATGACAGAAGAGAGGGAGTTGATCTTCTGTCATGATGGAAAAGTTTCTTTTGGACAAAGAGGGCAGGGCGGTGATGGGGGGGTTACAGTGGGTCAAACCTTTCTCTGAGTTTGTCAATCTTCTGTTTGAAGAAGGCAGCAAAGTCGTCGGCAGAGATGAGGGGGGAGGGAGGAGTTGCAGGGGGATGGAGTAGGGAGCTGAAAGTTTTGAATAATTGTTTGGTGGTGCGGGACAGTACGTTAGTTAAAGAAGAGAAATAGGTTTGTTTTGCGGTGGTGAGTGCTCCGCGGAGTGGGATTTCTTCCTCTTCGCCAGCAATCTGGTCTCCCAACGTAGTTCTTTAGTGAGGGTGGTGAGCCAGGGTTGCCTGTGTGTGTAAGTTTTGGTATGTGTAAGGGGGGCAGCCTGATCGAGGGCTGTAGTTAATGTGGTGTTATATAGGGTAGCAGCAGCGTCAGCATGAAATGAGGAAGCTAAGTCTGCGAGAGGGAAAAGGGACTCAAAGAATGAGTGGAATTCGATGAGATTAAGGTTTCTGCAAGGAGGTGAGTGGTGGTGGCATGGTGGGGGGGGGGGGAAGGGAGGAGAAAGTCAGTAGGTTGTAATGGGATAGGGGAGGAGTGAGTTTGAGAGGTCAGTGAGGGAACAGAGGTGGGTGAAGATAGGGTCAAGCCTGTGGCCATCCTTATGAGTTGCTGAGGAGGACATTGGGAAAGCCCAAAGGAGGTGGTCAGTGATAGGAGTCTAGAGGCAGCGGTGGGGGGGTGTCGATGGGGATGCTGAAATCGCCCATGATGATAGTGTGGATGTTGGAAGAAAAGAAGTGGAGAAGTCAAGTGGTGAAGTGGTTGAGAAAGGTAGGGGTAGATCCTGGTGGGTGGTAGATGACAGCCAGCTTATGGTTGCAGGGGGAGAAGATGCGGACCAAATGCACCTCGAAGGAGGGAAAGGAGGTAGAGGGCGGCAGTGTAATTGGGGTGAAGGAGCAGCTGTCAGACAGGAGTATTTCAACACCTCTGTCGTGGTTGTTGCTGGAGCGGGGTGTTTGAGAGAAAGAGAGTCCGCCATAGGAGAGGTGCAGCGGGGAAGGCTGTGTCAAAAGGGGTAAGCCATGTTTCGGTGATGCCAAGGAATGAGAGTTTGTTGGAGATGAAGAGGTCGTGGGTGAATGACAGTTTATTGCATACTGAGTTCCAGAGTGCTCCGGATAGGGGGAGTGTGGGAGGGGGGGGGGTTGGGTAAATGGGTATAAGTTATGAGAGTTACAAGTTTTTGTTGGGGAGTAGGTATGGATTAGAGGTGAGTGAGGAGATGTGACGGGGGGGGGGGGGGCCAGAATTGGGGGATATGTCACCTGCGAATGGGAGAAGCATCGGGAGGGTTAGAAGATGGGAGCAGGAGAGTTTACATGGTGGTCATGCGTGCCTGGAGACAAGGCACTGTGCATGGAGGAACAATTCAGAGGAGGGGGTGAGGTGGGCGGGTAGGATGGAGGGGGAGATTACTAATTCCTTAGTGGGTGGGGGAATGAGAAGGGTTAGTAGGAAGTGAAGTAGAATGGGGGTGAGGGTGAAAAGGAGGGGAAACATTGTAGATAGCTGCTATGTAGGGGTGGGGTGCGGTGGGGTGGGGCAGGGAGGGCGCATGGCCGGAGTTGAGGTGCAGTAGGGCCAGTCAGGGATAAGATGCAGCCAGGTAAGATGCCGCCAGGGGGAGGACAGGCCAGGGGGAGGACAGGCAAGGATGCGATACAGCCTGGGGTGAGGTGCAGTAGGGAAAAAGTTGCCAAAGATCAGGAGGAATGTGACAGTGAGCGAGGATGATGGGGTCGTAACAGGGTGCTGGTTGTGGGGATGAGGTGCAACCAGGGCTGAAGAGCAACCAGGGATGGGGTGCAGTCCAGAGCGAGACACAGCTCAGGATGAGATGTAGCCAGGAATAAGGTGCAGCCATGGATGAGGTGTAGCCTAGGATGAGATACATCTAAAAGAAAAGGGAGTAGACAAGGGCGCAATGGGTCTAAACTTTTTGTAGGAAGTGTATGTGCAGTGTAAGAACTACTCACTTAGTCGATTGTGTGACCCACAACTGGTTTTAAAGCATCACAGCTGCAGCAGGGACCTCCACCTCATGGATGGTCCTCAGTAGCTTCAGAAATCGACTAAAAGACTTTTAGATCCACGCTGCTGTCTATAATGACGAACTTCCTCTGTGCTTAAAACAATGGTTCTTTATTCCAATGCATTTCAAGATCGTCCTGATCTCTTCATCAGGGATGCAACATGTTGTTGTATCCCTGATGAAGAGAACAGGACAATCTTGAAACACATTGGAATAAAGAACCATTGTTTTAAGCACAGAGGAAGTTTGTCATTATAGACAGCAGCGCGGATCTAAAAATCTTTTTTTCCGTTTCTGGGGTAAGATGAGATCCAGTCACAGATTTGATGAAGCCAGGGATGGGATGCAGCCAGGGACGTGATGCAGCAAGAGACATGATGCAGCTTGGTAGAATGTGCAGAAAGGGATGAGATACAGTCAGGGATGAGATGCAGTCAGGGATGAGATGCAGCCAGGGATGTGATGGAGCCAGGGATGAGATGCAGCCAGGGACGTGATGGAGGCAGGGACATGATGCAGTCAGAGACGTGATGGAGCCAGGGACATGATGCAGCTAGGGACATGATTCTGCCAGGGAGGAGGTGCAGCCAGAGATGAGGGTGCAGCCACGGATGAGATGCAGCCAGGGGTGAGATGCAGCCAGGGGTGAGACGCAGCCAGGGGTGAGACGCAGCCAGGGAGGGAGGTGCAGCCAGGGTTGAGATGCAGCCAGGGATGAAATGCATCCAGGGACGTGATGGAGCCAGGGACGTGATGGGGCCAGGGATGTGATGGAGCCAGGAATGCCATGGAAGCAGCACAACAGACATAATATACATTGTAAAGGTATAGTAATACATCACTATGAAAATACAATATCCTCCATGGAAGGGGGGGAATGTAGTTGTAGACCTCCCTACAAGCCTGTGAGTCTGACATGCCTCATTCACTGATAGAGAAAGCCTGTGAGTCCTGCATTCCCCACCTACTGATAGAGAAAGCCTGTGAGTCCTGCATCCAAACTCACTGATCCTACATCCAGGGGTGGGAATCAAACTTTTAAACAGGCTCCGTGTTGTGTGTAGGAAACACACCCTTGTAAGTCACACCACATTAAGCCACACCCCTGCCTCAGCATATATGAATAAGCTTTTACTGCGCATCACTGTGCATCGCCGTGCTGTGCTCCTTACTGCACATCACCCCCGCTGCCACCGCCGAGCTCTGCTCCTTACTGCACATCTCACCCCCTCTGCACGCCGAGCTCTGCTCCTTACTGCACATCACCCCGCTGCACCGCCGAGCTCTGCTCCTTACTGCGCATCACCCTTGCTTAGCAGAGATGTTAGTGTTGTTGGCTGCAGTTAACTGTTTACAGGGATGCTGTCACACAGACAGTGACAAACAAACCGAGTCTCCAGTAAGCGACATGATATCACAGACATGCCCCTGTAGTTGATGCAGCTGACTGCTCCTCTGTGCAGTCGCCGTCACTACCGTGCTCTGCTCCTCTTTGTATGGAGTGAAGAGAGCAAAGAATGCTCGTGGACCGTAGTGCCAGCTACAGAATTGGGTCGCAGCTCTAAATCTTCCCAGTTCTGAGAGCCAGCTGTGTTTTTACAAGCTGTTCCTGAGAACCTGGAAGAACCCCCTGCATCCTACGCCTGCCTGCACCCCCCACCCACTGATAGGAAAGCCTGTGAGTTCGCATCCTCACCACTGATAGGGAAAGCTGTGATCCTGCATCCCCCACACACTGATAGAGAAAACTGTGGGTCCTGCATCCCCCACCCAATGATAGAGAACGCTGTGAGTCCTGCATCCCCCCCTACTGATAGGAAAGCCTGTGAATCCTGCATCCCCACCCACTGATAAAGCCTGTAGGTCATGCATCCACACCCACTGATAGAGAAAGCCTGTGGATCCTGCATCCTCCACCTACTGATGGACAAAGTCTGTGATTCCTGCATCCCCACCTACTGATAAAGACTGTGAGTCCTGCATCTCCCAACTACTAATAGAGAAACTATGTGAGTCCTGCATCCCATCCACTGATAGAGAAAGCCTGTGAATCCTGCATCCCCAACCCACTGATGGAGAAAGACTGTGGGTCCTGCATCCCCCACCCACTGATAGAGAAAGTCTGTGAGTCCTGCATCCTCCACCCACTAATAGAGAAAGCCTGTGAGTCCTGCATCTCCCACCCACTCATAGAACAAATTCTGTGAGTCTTGCATCCTCCACCCTCTGATAGAGAAAGCCTGTGAGTCCGGCATCCCCCACCCACTTATAGACAAAGTCTGTGAGTCCTGCATCCCCACTCACTGATAGATAAAGTGACACGCACCCAAGGACCGTGAGGTACTTGGAACGGGGCAATGGTTCTGCTGGGGAGACTCAGGGTCGAGACCCAGCTTCGTGACCCTGGCGGTGTCAATAAAAGTTTAGGGAATAAGGATTTGGGGGTTGTTGTCGTGATGCTACCCTATTATTCAGCTATTGATGGCTGTTGCTGCAGTGAGGGACCTCTGGGGATGATGGAAGTGCAGCGGTGGTGGTATCACTCCCCACAGGTGGAGCTGTTCCCCAGGGCAACTGGTAAAGTCTATGGGGTAGTAGACCATAGGGGGTGCAGGACTGAGAGCACAGGATGACCGACAGACACACAGTACGTTGTTTCCGTTACTTTTTCTGATAGTTGCAGGTAGAGACCAGGATACTGTCCACAGGTGACGTTCTGAATTCGTGTGGCCTGGAAGCAAGTTGGGGATCTACTCACCTGGTGAGTTCTGAGGCCTCCCTTTTGCGCTACTCCTTGCTGGTACGGCTGCCTGTAGCTAAGCTTCGACCCTCTCCTCTTGCATGTAAGTCTCTCACCCATATGGCAGGCAGCTCAAGCCCTTCCCGGCACCACTCCTCTGGTTACTGTGCCTGAGTTCTCTGATGCTGCTTTTCCTCCTGGGCTTTTTTGTGGCTGGGAGACTTGGCATCTCCCGCCCTCCGGTTTTGGCTGCTGGGCCTGGAATACCCTCACAACCTCAGACTCCTGTGTCCCTTCTGGCGCCCTGCACTGGGGTGAGCCCAATAACTGGCTCCACTCCCCAGGCCTGCTTCTCTCCTTCCTCAGACCCTCTCCTACGGGTCCCTCACGCTTGCTGTTCCTTAGGCTAGGGTCACATTTGGGACCTTGCAACCGTTGGAAGATGCTTTAAAGGATCCGTTTTTCCCCTTGCCATTTTCATGGCATGGTTTTCATTTTTAGCGACTGCGCTAATGTTGTGTTATGATGTACTATATGTACCATGCGTTAACGCAACATTTACCATAGACTCCCATGTTAAAAAAAGCTAGCGTTTTTGCAAAAGCCCTCAAAAACGCTGCAGATCGCATATTTTGGTGCTTTTGCAAAAATGCATAGCGTCAAACGCATTGCACTTTTGCAATGCTTTGTTTGCATTGGAGCCTATGGGTGCGTTAACGAATGGTTTTTGAATTTGCACAGGAAAAAAACACTGCTTTTAGCGCATGCATGACGCTAGTCTGACCCTAGCCTTACTCTCGACTTACCTGGGACGAGTCTAGCACCGCTCCAGTCCACAGGTTGTCTTGACAGTCCTCCTAGGAACTGAACTAACTAACCCCGTCCCCAGGCCAGAATTTATAGGGGTGCCCCCTGAACTCGGTTTTAGAACTCCCCTTTCTGGTGTGGAGTCAGGAAAAGTGTTGCATGCTGTGGGCTTACCTGGTGTGGATACCCCTTCTGGTTTCCAAGCACGACATTACCCCCCCAAGAGAGGCAATGCCATTGTGGCAACCGGACTCTAGGGTGGCACAAAAGCCTGTGAGTCCTGCATCCCCCACCCACTTCCCATACCTGCATTTAGATAACGCTTTGAAACCAGTTTTCACCTTTCACACATAAAGAAAATCTGTACATTTTCCTTCCTCTATCAACTAAAAGATAAAGTTTGTCCCGCTTTTTCCTCCCACACACAGTAATTTAACTTTTTTTGCACATTTACATGTAAGGAGAACTGTCAATTGTTTTGCAACTGGAAGAGATTTTTAAGAAACCAAACCATAGAAAATGAATATATCCACAGACCCAATGTCTCTTGAATCCTATGCGGCTCTCAGTTAGGAGAATTTGCAGTATTTTCTGCTTATAGCTAAAAATTATGGAACATTTTGCATCGATTTACACCAGAGGCAGGGGCGTACCTTCAATAGGTGCAATGGCTGCAATCACACCCGGACCCTGCAGCCTAGGTGGCCCCAAAGTCCCTTTGGTCTATAGAAAAAGACTATTGCTATTAAAGAGTTTCAAGAATTGTGCTCCTTTTTGGAGCATTTGTATTGGGGCCGTGAGCTTCAAGTTACGCCACTGCCTAAAGAGTATGGCGTATGACAGATTTAAATGATAATATTAAGTCTGCCTGCAGTGACTGTAAGGGGGAATTTGTCTCATATACAGGGCCACATCGATCATGGTCACACAGATTGTGAATGCAACTAGGCCTGTGCTACAGGGGGGACTGCCGACCAAAGCTCCTACTTCAACAGGATGCGCATTCTCTAAGACAGGTCTTTGTGTCGCAAGACAAGCTGCCGGCCAATCAGATGGCAGCTGACGTTGGTGTGTCCTTGACTGAGGGTGAAGGGGGCGCATGACATGTCATCATTCCTCATGGCGCACATGACGATGTAAGCCCCCCGCTAGAGCTCCAGCTGTACAAGAGGACGCCACGTGGTGGGAAAGCGGAGGAAGTTGAGTTCTGTTCTGTTTAATTTTTTATATGGCATTGGCATTCCGGGGAACATTTATACCAGGAAGGCCTAGGATGGGGATATATATCAGGATAGGGGACAGACATACCAGGATGAGCCCAGAATTTGGAAATATATACAAGGATAGGCCCAGGATGGGGACATGTATACCTAGATAGGCTCAGGATAGTGGACATATTGTCAGGATAGTGGACAAATATACCAGAAGGGGGACATATATACAAGTATGGGGACATATATCCAAGATTGGACATATACTGTATATCTGGAAGGGGCCCAAGATGGGGACATATATTCCAGGATGGGTACATGTATACCAGAATTGTGAATATATACCAGGATGGGGACATATATACTAGGATGGAGGACATATATTCCAGGATGGGGACATATATATCAGGATGGGTACATGTATACCAGAATTGTGACATATATACCAGGTATGGTGGACATATATATCTGGAAGGGGCCCAGGATGGGGACATAAATACCACAATGGGGGACATATATTCCAGGATGGGTACATATGTACCAGCATTGGGACATATACTGTATATCGGGAGGGGGGCACATATATCTGGACATGGAACCGGATGGGGACATATATACCAGTATGGGGACATATAAATCAGGATTGGGACATATATATCTGTAAAGGGCCCAGGAATGGGGATATTAGAACAGAATGGGGGATATTACTACATAATGGGGGGGGAACAATATTTATAGGATTTGTAACTTTACAAGGGTCCATACATCTGCTCAACATGCAGATGGGGGAGGTGGATGGCCCAGGCAAGGGGCCCATAGCCTAATTTTATATCGGTACCATCAGTCTCTAGTTAGCCATTGCTCATATTCTTTATCCATTGACTTCAATAATAAAACCATTTGGTGTAAGTCAATAGAGCCGGCACCAGGAAGCCATCATTTTCAGAGTTTTTCGTGTTTTATTTTTCGGAGATTTGGAGCTCAGAAAGTGGAGAAACATCCGAGCTCGGTCGGAGGATATAGACATTTTTGGAGACGTACAGTAGTAGTTTTTGAGTATGAATCATTAACAATCTAATCACTCCACAAGTAAATTATTAATAATTGGATATTACTGAAATAGAAATGGATTTTACAAAGAATATTTATTCCCGCAGAATCCTTCTTCATTAGTGGAGTTTCTGCTCTATGGAGGTTACCACCAACTATTGATTAAGTAAACTTCAAAGAAATCAGAGATCATAACAATCAAACTGAATCAAAGTAGCGAAACGCCAATTAATAAACAGATGAGCGGACCTCGCTACAGATCTAAGTTATACCCACGTTAATTCTACAAGACACTGCTATCTCCTACCATGTACTGTGACCTTCCCAGCATAGCAGTAAGTGTATGAGATCCTATTATATCATAACCTTCTGAGTATTGACTTTCGGATTGTTTTTTAATTAGCATTTTAATTGCTCATCAAAGTAATGGAAGAAGCTTTGGAAAATGGGGCATTTGCTAATCCCTTTGGTGAGAGACTAGATGCAAGGTCAAGCAATGCGTGGATGATACTTTGGTGTTGGCGTTTTATTACGCTCAGTGACTAAGCCCCAATTTTACTTGTGCATATTTGGAAACCTTTGAAAAAGATCTGAATTGGTTAATTAAATTATAATCAATGTAGTTCAAAAACATAAATGAAAAATTCTAAATTTCTAAGTCAATTTTTTCTTAACCCTTGTCTGGTACCATGAAATGCATGTGCAATGTGAATAAGGTCATATTGACCCCATGGTAACGGACAAGGGTTAAAGGGGTATTCCAGCTGGTATACTTTATCAAATGGTCACTAGAGAGCTGACGATTTTATTATTAATATTGTTATTATTATTATTATTAACTATTATTTTTATTATACCATCATTTATTCCATGATGTTTTAAATGTGAAAAGGGTTACGCACAGTACAGACTGGAGCAATATTCATGAACAACATGAGGCACAGACAGGTACAGGAGGAGAGAGGACCCTGCCCACGAGGGATCAAGATCTACAAGGGATGGGTTATGATACAGTAGATGAGGAGAGAAGATCCTGTCCATGAGGGTTCACACTATAAGGGATGGGTGAGGATATAGTAGGTGAGGAGAGAAGAGAGGATCCTGCCCACGAGGGCTCACAGTCTACAATGGATGTGGGTGAAGATAGAGTAGGTGAGGAGAGAGGACCTTGCCCACAAGGGCTCATAGTCTACAAGGGATGGGTGAGGATACAGTAGGTGAGGTGAGAGGACCCTGCCCATGAGGGCTCACAGTCTGCAAGGGATGGGTGAGGATATAGTAGGTGAAGAGAGAAGATCCTGCCCATGAGGGTTCACACTAGAAGGGATGGGTTAGGATACAGTAGGTGAGGCGAGAGGACCCTGCCCACTAGGACTCACAATCTACAAGGGATGGGTGAGGATAGAGTAGAAGAGGAGAGAGGACACTGCCGCAAGGGCTCACATTCTACAAGAGATAGGTGAGGATACAGTAGGTGAGAAGAGAGGACCCTGCCCATGAGGGTCACAGTCTACAAGGGATGGGTGAGGATACAGTAGGTGAGGAGACAGCACCATGCCTGCAAGGGCTCACAGTCTACAAGGCATTGCTGTGGATACAGTAGGGGAGGGTAGAGTTTGTTGTGCAGCAATATAGTGGACTGAGGGTTACTGCAGATTTATACTTGTCAGAAGAGACAGGTCTTCAGGTTCCTTTTGAAGATTTCTATAGTAGGCGAGAGTCTGATGTGTTGGGGCAAAGAGTTCCAGACTATGGGGGATGCAAGGGAGAAATCTTCCATGTGATTGTGGTAAAAGGAGGTAAGAGGGGAGGAGAGAAGGAGATTTTGTGAAAATTGTAGGTTGCAGGTAAGTACCAGGAGACCATGTCACAGATATATGGAGGGGAAAGATTGTGGATGGATTTGCATGTCATGGGTAGGGTACTGACCTGATGTCTTTGGGAAATGGGAAGCCAGTGAAGGGATTGGCAGAGAGGAGCGGTTAGGAAATAGCGGGGACAGGTGGATTAGGCAGAAGACGTTTCGGAGAGATTGTAGGGGTGCAAGAGTGTTAGAAGGGAGGCCAGAGAGCAGGAGGTTGCAGTAATTTGAGGAGGAGATGTTGAGGGCATGCCCTAGTGTTTTTGCATATCTGTAAGACCAGTGTAGCCCGACATTGGGGGCTCCCACCGATCACCAGAGTGGGAGACATGCATCCTCGGTTTTTCCCTTGTGCAGGGCTGTGGAAAGGAGTAGAAACAAAATGGATGGTCAAGTTTAGCATGACACTGATGATGATAGCCAAATGCAGCACCTGCTACGTTTGGGTATCTTCAATATAAAAGAATTCAATTAAGCTCATGTGCAGTTGATCTTGCATTCAGCCACTTTTGTCTACAGTTTGGTGGACATGAAAAATGGAGAATACAAGTCTGGATTCTAACAATCTTAGTGGTGAGACTTCAACCAATTTAATATGGAAAATTAAAAGATAGATGGGGGCGCTTTTGTGTATTATCTGGTGGTCCAGTGGAGATGGAAGGGGAATGGTATTGTACTGACCTGGGCTGGTTGTGCATGCCTGCACAATCGGGGTATGCACCTTCTGTGTGCATCACACACCGCATGAGATCCTGGACCGCCGGAAATAGCAGGTTATATGGGTTGATGATGTCACTGCAGGTTCTTGCACACCACAAGTCATAACATTGGAAATTACTTGCTGCTCCTGTGTAGGAGAGAGATAGGATATCCGAGAATAGGTAGACGCGGTCTTGTAGGCGCCGAGTGGCAGCAGGCAATAAGATAGGTTTTCTTGAACAAATTTCTTTATTGAAATGACATCACAACGCGTTTCGGCAATTTACCGCCTTTATCAGAAGAGCAAACAAATTTAAGGGCTAATTAACATAAAGTTGTGTTTTTATCATATCTACTATAGCCCATATTGTCCGACATTGATCTGACAGTTGGATCAAAGTCGGCAATGCAAGTCAGTCGATCTGTAAAAAATTGGACATCCCTAGAGGGATGCCATCTGAGAGCTGCCCTTTCTACAGACTTCTGGATAGGAGGAGGTAGAGAAACTTTAATTTTTTCTTCAACAGAGAATGATTGGTAAACCTGGACCAAACTGGGATGAAACCTGAACAAAATCAATGTTGAAACTAGGACCGGTTTTCTTGTACGGGAAACTAATGGATGCCTGAATGAGCATTAATAGTTTTCACCTTCTAATTGGATAGGTGAAAAAAAGACATTTAGCTCAAATATCCCTTTAACCTCTGTAGTACTCAGTGGTGTTAACCCTTTGAATCATGCTGTCAGTCACTGACAGCGTGATCCAAAGCGCATCGGCGGGTATTGTGCTGTTCCCTGCTGTGATCGGAGATCCCGCTATAAGATTGCAGGATCTCCATGTGTTACCTGGATAGCCCAGGGTCCTGTGGTGACCTCGGATGCTATCAGGGTTTACTTCCTGTGGTTGGCGAGTGCCAGCATCCACAGGAAGTGACCATTTGTGCTATGTCCCGATGTGCTGCAGCTCATCGGGCCATAGCACAAGCGATTGGACAGTGCAGCACTCTGACGCCCCATGGGGCTGTGTAAAACAATGAAAAAATAAAAAAAGTTTTTAAAAATATGAAAAAACACAAAAGTTCAAATCACCCCCCTTTTGCCCCATTCAAAATAAAAGCATTAAAAATAATTAACGAATACACATATTTGGTATTGCTGCGTTCAGAAATGTCCAATCTATCAAGATATAAAATCAATTAATCAGATCTGTAAATTTCACAACAGAAAAAAAGGTCCAAACGCCAAAATTATGCTCTTTTGGTCACCACAACATTGCAATAAAATGCAATAACACGTGATCAAAACATCGTATCTACCCAAAAATAGTTTCATTAGGACTCATGGAAAATGGCACAAAAAGCGCAATTCTTTTTTTTTTTTTTATTTCTGAATTTGTTTTCACCACTGAGGCCCCTTTCACACTGGCGTTGTTTTTGAAAATGTGGCAGATGCGGACAAATAAAACACATCTGCCGCATTTATATTAATAGCCCCCCAGTCCTGCGTGCTGATCCGGTCCGCGACTATCAGGGTCCTCTACGCCGCAGTGTGAAGCGGCCCTTACTCTTCATCTTTCCTACTAGTTCAGAGAGTTTGATTGCAGCTGTAATCTGATCCCTCAACAAACTGGCAGTGCAATTAATGTTTAACAAGATTGATTTCAGTTTTTTATTAGATTGGATGCCAAGATCAGAAGGCAGGGGAGGAGAAGTGGCTCCCAAGTGGAGAAAAAGCAGATTACTTTGGCAAGATACTGTATATTACAATATTTACTTTCTTATATTCCCTGGTACTTGATTATTATTATTATTATTATGAACTAAAAGAACAATATAATTATAAAAATATTAATAATAATAATTTGTTACTGCTACTAAAAATCTTTTAATACTTCAGAAACTAAAAATATTATTATTTTATGGTAAATATCTTAATATAATAATAACAATAATAATAATAATATACCGTATATACTCGTGTATAAGCCGACCCGTGTATAAGCCGACCCCCCTACTTTTGCCCCAAAAACTGGGAAAACTTATTGACTCGCGTATAAGCCTAGGGTGGACAACAGCACAGGTATACAACCCCCAGCAGTGAGGTATACAGCCCCCAGCAGTGTGGTATACAGTCCCTCCCAGTGGTATACAGGCCCCAGTAGTATTGTATACAGCAGGCCCCCAGTGGTATACAGCAGGCCCCCAGGGGTATTCAGCAGGCCCCCAGGGGTACATACAGCAGGCCCCCAGGGGTATTCAGCAGGCCCCCAGGGGTATATACAGCAGGCCCCCGGGGGTTTATACAGCAGGCCCCGGGGGTTTATACAGCAGGCCCCGGGGGTACATACAGCAGGCCCCGGGGGTACAAACAGCAGGCCCCCGGGGGTACAAACAGCAGGCCCCTGGGGGTACAAACAGCAGGCACCCGGGGGTACATACAGCAGGCCCCCGGGGGTACATACAGCAGGCCCCCGGGGGTATATACAGCAGGCCCCCAGGGATTTATACAGCAGGCCCCCGGGAGTACATACAGCAGGCCCCCGGGGGTACATACAGCAGGCCCCCGGGGGTATATACAGCAGGCCCCCAGGGATTTATACAGCAGGCCCCCGGGAGTACATACAGCAGGCCCCCGGGGGTACATACAGCAGGCCCCCGGGGGTACATACAGCAGGCCCCCGGGGGTACATACAGCAGGCCCCCGGGGGTATATACAGCAGTGGGGTACATACAGCAGGCCTCCGGGGGTACCCAGCAGCCCCCAGGGGGTACCCAACAGCCCCCTGGGGGTGCCCAGCAGCCCCCAGGGGGTACCCAGCAGCCCCCAGGGGGTATCCAGCAGCCCCAGGGGGTACCCAGCAGCCCCCAGATGCTGGCACTCGCCCCCCTTGTAAGGGCCCCCCCTGCTGCTTCTCTTACCATCCCGGTCTTCTTCAGCGCCGCTCCTCGGTGCTCCGTCCTCGCTGCTCCCGTCCTGCTACATCCGGGATCCCCGGCCGTCACGCGATGACGTCATATGCCTGCGACGGCCGGAGATCCCGGATGTAGCAGGACGGGAGCAGCGAGGACGGAGCACCGAGGAGCGGCGCTGAGCAGAAGACCGGGATGGTAATATAAGCAGCGGGGAGGGGGGGGGGCCCTTACAAGGGGGGAGAGTGCCAGCATTTGGGGGCCATATATGCACTGCTTCCCCTGCCGCTGATTGACAGGGGGAAGCAGTGCATATATAATGAGCGGCCCCACGTGATGGGGCCGCTCATACAGCAGCCTCCCCCGCCTCCTCCAGGCTCCACAGCCCCCACCACGCAGCCTACCGTATAGACCCGTGTATAAGCCGAAGGGGAGACTTTTCAGCCCAAATTTTGGGCTGAAAAACTCAGCTTATACACGAGTATATACGGTAAGTATTAGAAGAATTGTAATAACAGTAAAATATTATTATTATGATTATTATTATTATTATTAGATTAATATAGGTATCTTAATCTAATAATAATAATAAATATTTGTCATAAAATAATATTATTAGCAGTTTCATAAGTATTAGAAGAATTGCAATAGCATTAACATATTATTCTTATTATGATTATTATGATTATTATAATCATTATAAAAGTTACATACAGCAAATCAGATCATTATTATGGATTTTGTATTAAATCGCTAGTCAGACACTTCCCAAGCGTCTATTACTGCGTGATCTATATGAATATATGTGAATGATGCAGCAGAGTCCACTAGGGGCCTTTTGCCTTTTGCAGCTGACAGATTGTTATTTTGTCAACTCCAATTGTTTTCAAGTGCTGGCCAAGGTTTTTAGGCAGAGCACCCAGTGTGCCAATCACCACTGGGACCTTCACTGGCTTGTGCCAATCACCACTGGGACCTTCACTGGCTTGTGCCAATCACCACTGGGACCACCTTCACTGGCTTGTGCCAATCACCACCGGGACCTTCACTGGCTTGTGCCAATCACCACTGGGACCACCTTCACTGGCTTGTGCCAATCACCACTGGGAGCACCTTCACTGGCTTGTGCCAATTACCACCGGGACCTTCACTGGCTTGCGCCAATTACCACCGGGACCTTCACTGGCTTGTGCCAATCACCACCGGGACCTTCACTGGCTTGTGCCAATCACCACCGGGACCTTCACTGGCTTGTGCCAATCACCACTGGGACCACCTTCACTGGCTTGTGCCAATCACCACTGGGACCACCTTCACTGGCTTGTGCCAATTACCACTGGGACCTTCACTGGCTTGTGCCAATCACCACTGGGACCTTCACTGGCTTGTGCCAATCACCACTGGGACCACTTTCACTGGCTTGTGCCAATCACCACTGGGACCTTCACTGGCTTGTGCCAATCACCACTGGGACCTTCACTGGCTTGTGCCAATCACCACTGGGACCACTTCACTGGCTTGTGCCAATCACCACTGGGACCACCTTCACTGGCTTGTGCCAATCACCACTGGGACCACCTTCACTGGCATGTGCCAATTACCACCGGGACCTTCACTGGCTTGTGCCGATTACTACAGGGACCACCTTCACTGGCTTGTGCCAATTACCACTGGGACCACCTCCACTGGCTTGTGTCAATTACTACCGGGACCTTTATTGGCTTGTGCCGATTATCACTAGGACCTTCACTGGCTTTTGCCGATTACCACTGGGACCTTCACTAGCTTGTGCCGATTACTACCGGGACCTTTACTGGCTTGTGGCAATTAGCACTGGGACCTTCACTGGCTTGTGCCGATTACTACCGGGACCTTTACTGGCTTGTGGCAATTACCACTGGGACCTTCACTGGCTTGTGCCGATTACTACTGGGACCACCTTCACTGGCTTGTGCCGATCACCACTGGGACCAAAATTACTAGAAAAAGCAGCATCAAAAAACTTACCATCAATGCCATAGACAAAAACCAATAATGCACTTGCAGGACGCAGTCAGACCCCACTTGTGTAGCAAGCCCAGGTGCAGGCTGATAAATCACCTCAACCAAGGTATGGGAGACGACTTGCCATGCACACTAAGGGCCTGCATAGGGCACCATTCACACTGATACATATGGTGCAGAATGTCTGAAAGCTACCCAAAGGCTCTGCTGCCTGAGCCATGGGCCGCACAGTACAATGTTTCTGCACCACTAGATGAATGGCGCCCCCTAGGGGCCCAACTACACCCTGAAATAAATAAAAAAAGTGCAGAAAAGTTATCTGTATGATGAACAAAAACTTTTATAGATGGGATATTGGTTCATGTGTTGGCCAAGACACTTAAGCTGAGGATCCACGTCACGGATTCCCATGCTCATCAGTCCTATCAAAATTATACAAAAACTACTAGAAAAAGCAGCATCAAAAAACTTACCATCAATGCCATAGACAAAAACCAAAAATGCTACTGGGACCACCCTCACTGGCTTGTGTCGATTACCACTGGGACCAACCTCACTGGCTTGTGTCGATTACTACCGGGACCTTTACTGGCTTGTGCCGATTACCACTAGGACCTTCACTGGCTTGTGCCGATTACCACCGGGACCTTTACTGGTTTGTGCCAATTACCACTGGGACCTTTACTGGCTTGTGCCGATTACCACTGGGACCACCCTCACTAGCTTGTGCCGATCACCACTGGGACCTTCACTGGTTTGTGCCGATCACCATTGGTACCTTCACTAGCTTGTGCCGATTACCACAGGGACCTTCACTTGCTTGTGCCGATTACCACTGGGACCTTCACTGGCTTGTGCCAATCACCACTGGGATCTTCACTGGCTTGTGCCGATTACCACTGGGACCTTCACTAGTTTGTGCCGATTACCACTGGGACCTTCACTGGCTTGTGCTGATCACCACTGGGACTACATTTACTGGCTTGTGCCGATCACCACAGTAACCTTTACTGGCTTGTGCCGATTACCACTGGGACCAGCTTCACTGGCTTGTGCCGATCACTACTGGGAACGTCACTGGCTTGTGCCGATTACCACTAGGACCTTTATTGGCTTGTGCCGATTACCCCTGGGACCACCTTCACTGGCTTGTGCCAGAGTCTTTGAAGTTCGAACTTTACGTCCTCATATCGTGTCAGTTTTTTCAGTTGTTTCCCCTCAATCCTGCTGTCGCCTGGTATTGCCACATCCACACTTCCTTTTTCCTTATAACGGTAAGGGTACCTTTACACACGGCTACATTTGTAGCTTGTCACCAGGTAACTTACTGGTTGCAGTGAAATCATGGAGATAAGGTTCTATCTTGTTGCTGTGTACAAATGGAATCATGTATCCATGATTTCACTGCAACCAGTAAGTTACCTGGTGACAAGCTACAAATGTAGCCGTGTGTAAAGGGGTCCTAAGGTCCGGAGTATTGTGTTCCAAGACTTTATCAGTGTGAATTCGGAAGTCCCATAGTAGTTTTGCATGTTCATTTTTAATGACCTTTTCAGGTTTATGATCCACCAGTTCTTTGTGACCGGCAGATGGTAATTGTGGCACAAGCTCCAGTGAATCATCTGAGCGGCTGTATTCTGCCTTTAATGCGCGATCTTCTTGCAGCAGCTCAGTATATGATCTATTGTTTCATCTGCTTCCTTGAACAGTCGATATTTGGAGTCTGTAGATGACTTTTCAATTCTGGCTGTAATCACATATGTGTGGATCGCTTGGTCTTTGGCTGCCAGAATTAAGTTCTCCTTTTTTAATGTTCCATCAGTAAGCCACAACCAGGTCTTTTCCTTGTTGACTTTCCCCTGGATTGTCTCTAGGAATTGTCCATGCAGAGCTTTCTTTTGACAGTTTTCTCTTGTGCTGTGTACTGTGTTTTTACGGTATTTATTTTTGGTCTGTTGTACTTTAAGCAGTTTTCTGTTAAGTTCCATCAAGGCTTGTTCTCCACTATGGCCTAGTTCACATCTATGCACCCTTGCGTTTGCCTGTTTGGCGCTAGCACAAATGCAAGCGCAGGTGCTATCACAGGCCAGCACAGGCAAGCGCATCGGCACATAGATGCAGAGCTCTTGCACTCTCACCACCATTACCTTCTATGGGCAAGTGCAGGAGACCGCATCCCGGAAGGGCAAGTGTTACATCTCCTCTGTCAAAGTGCATACGCTAGTCCGGATGAACCGGAAACGCGTGATGTGATGTTTCTGGGTGCATCTGGACTGTACTGTACTGTAAGGGTGGCTTCACACTGGCGTTTGTGTCTGCATGCTGATGGCATGCAGACACAAACGCTGTCAAAAGCAGTGGGGAAATGATGTGTCCGCAGCGGATAATGTCCGCCTGCGGACACATCATTGTGCAGCCCGGCAGCCAATCGGCACTGTCCGGGGGCGGGCCGGAGGAGGAGTTCAGCGCCGGAGATCTCCTCCTCCCGGCCGCCGGTAAGCACCGGGACTGTCGGCGGGGAGAACAGCTGATGTGAGAGCTGTTTGAATCTTCCCGCGCCGACACCTAGAGGAGATGTCGGCGCGGGAAGATTCAAACAGCTGTCACATCAGCTGTACTCCCCGCCGACAGGTCCCGGTGCTTACCGACGGCGGGGAGGAGGAGGACAGCAGTGGCTCAGCTGATCTCCCGGTGGCCGTCGGTGAGCTCCTGTGACATCACCGGCGGCCACCGGGAGATTTTTCAATGGGTCCGCAGCGTTCTCCAGCGCTGTCAAGCGCTGAACACTGCGGACCCATTGAAGACAATGCATTGTTTTGTGCGCTTGGGGACGCTTGCCGATTTTCCAAGCTCCCTGAGCGCACAAAAAATGCAACATGCTGCGTCCCGGGCGCGGATGCTGGACACCGGAAGGAGCAGATATCGTCCGCATCCGCACCCGAACGCAGCAAACGCAGGCACTATGCGTTCCTATGTTAAACATAGGAACCGCAGTGCGCATGCGTTTGACTGCGTATGGGAACGCAGCATACGCTGCTTTCCCATACGCAAATGTGAAGGCACCCTAATTGCGGCGCAAGCGGAAGGGCTCTGCATCTATGCGCCGATGCGCTTACCTGCACTGGCCTGTGATAGCACCTGTGCTTGCACTTGTGCTAGCGCAAAGTGGTCAAATGCAGGGGAGCATAGATGTGAACTAGGCCTATCATTCACATAATCTGCCAGTGCAGGTTTCTCTTCTTCTTCAGTTTGCTTCACTTGCAAAATTCCTCTGTCTCCTGATTGTCTTGGCAGGTAAAGTCTGTCCACATCACTACGTGGATGCAATGAGTAGTGGATTGTCATCAGTTTTCTTGGTTTTCTGTCCAGATCATCCAGCTCTATCTGTGTCCAGCTCACAATTCCAGCAGTGCATCTAATGACAGGAACCGCCCAGGTGTTTATGGCCTTGATGGTATTCCCACCATTCAATTTACTTTTCAAATTTTCCTGACTCTTTGGACATATTCCTTCTTAACCACATTTTCCACACTTTCGTGCTTGATGTTATCTAGCTGTAATATGCCCTGGTATTTGAAGGTTTCAGGCTGGTGGCATTTTATGGTTTGTCCATTAGGCATGTCTATGCCTTTATTGTCAATTATTTTCAATTAATAATAAAATTATTATTATTATTCATTTTAGGCTGGGGTCACACTTGTTAAGGTAATTGCGTTGACCGCATACAGATCTGTAAGAGGTAAACGCAATTGCCTTCACACACAATGTGTTGTGTAAACCGCAATGCGGTAACCGTATTGTTCCAGATGTGTAATCCTGAGCAATGCGGTTACCGTATACTTTGCTCATCCCTGCTGCCGCAGGGATTTACAAAGTGTTAAATGTTATTAAAACATTAAATATTAATAGTAGTTGTGGGCAACATGTCTCTAGGGGGTGCCCACCCCCCCTACAGACATGCTGTCCACTCCTGTCAGCATGTTAGGGGTTAATAAGGCATTTACAGTATAACCGGCTATTGTCGGCTTTGTACAAATGTATGAATGAAGCCGCGGCTCCCCTGACAGTAGAGGAGATACTGTACGTAATATAAGTATAGTATCAGCTGCTGTCCTTGGGCTTGTGAGCAGTTACAGTAGATCTATGGCCAGCGTACTGCCATAGACCTATTGTTAATGGTTACAGGACCCTGGACAACGGCAGATACTATACGTACATTACGTACAGTATCTCCTCTACTGTGAGGAGCCGGACCTTCATTCTGAAATTTGTACAAAGCCGACAATAGCCGGTTATACTGTAAAGGGCTTATTAACTCCTCACATGCTAACAGGAGTGGACAGCATGTCTCTAGGGGGGGTGGTCACCCCCTAGACACATGTTGCCCACAACTACTATTTATATTTAATGTTTTAATAACATTTAACACTTTGTTCATCCCTGCGGCAGCAGGGATGAGCAAAGTATACGGTAACCGCATTGCTCAGGATTACACATCTGGAGCAATCTGGTTACCGCATTGCAGTTCACAGAACCGCTCCGAAAACTGCAGCCTGCATGACTTTTACCGCAGGCTGCAGATCCGAAGTCGGTAACTGGATTACATGTAGAGCAATCCGGTTACCATAATGGGCTCCTATGGGGAGCAGTTCCTGATCCGGTTTTGAGCTTTTTGACAGCTCAAAACCGGATCAGGATTTCAAAATCCTGCTGCATGTGTGACCCCAGCCTTATAGTAAAATCACAATGTTTGCCAATTTTCCAGCCTCATACATTACTATGTATAATGAACTTTCCAAACAGAATGTAAAAGTTTTCATAACATGGAGCACATCTTCTTTCATCCTTAGCGAGCCTCTATTTAATTAGCTGGATCCTGTGGGTCCTTAGAGGGATAAGAAACTTGCAGCTTTTTTTTACCTCTAAGTATATCGATATTTTCATAGCATCATCTTGGAGGTGACAGAAAATCATTGCAGTCTAGGACAGCGTGAGGTCCCCTGTGGCACGGAGCATGTACACCGCCGTCTGTCTCAGGAACACAGTGTCAGGGTCCTTGTCTGCAGCTGACGGAGAGGCAAAACTGTCACTTACATCACATAGTATTGTCCATAGGAGACGTACGAGGTACAGGAGACATCAACAGCAAAGATAACTCAATCTACGGCTGCAAGTTTATTATTGTAAGCCAGAGAGAGGTAAACTGGTGCAGGAGGGGCCATATACACAGTCCTTATTATATACATCATATATATAATTGCCTTGTGGCAACTTCTGTCCGGTTGTAACGGTATGTCACATCCGGCGGAAGCCACAAGACAATTATACACCCAAGCAGGTTGCAACAATATGGCGTCCGCTGGCGGCAGTGCTGCCACACACTACCGCCAGCAGTACCCACACTACCCGCTGCTCCGTCTTCGCCCCCCTCCACTCTCACCCCTGCCTGGCATGACTGGCGATATTGATGCCGGCTGAAGACTCCAGGAATAGACTGCCTGGAGCAGGTCATGTGACAGCCTGTGTGACGTCACATCAACCCGCCCTCTCACATGACCCACTCTTGACAGAGTCTATTCCTGAAGTCTTCAGCTGGCATCAGTATAACCAGATGGGGGTGAGAACTTAGGGGGGCGGGGGACAGGCAGAGGGAACACAGGGGGACACAGCCACAGGGGACACAGGCACAGGGGGACATGAAGACAGAGGGGGACACAGGCACAGGAGATACAGGCACAGGGGGACACAGAGGCACAGGGGTGCACAGAGACCCAGGGGGACACAGGCACAGGATTACACAGGCACAGGGGGATGCAGGCACCGGGGGACAGGCAGAGACACAGGGGGACACAGGCACAGGGGGACAGATAGAGACACAGGGGACACAGATGAAGCATCAAAGCCCTCCAAATAATATGCAGTGTCACAGTCAGAACAAAGCTGCCCGGCTGGCGCGGTGAGGCAGAAGAGCTGCAGCTCTTGGAGAGGGGGAGGGAGTGTCAGTGTGTGTGTGTCACTGTGTGTGTGTCACTGTGTGTGTTACTCTGTGTGTGTGACTCTGAGTGTTTGACCGTGCGTGTGAGTGTGTGAACTTTTTAAACAAGTTAATCAGAGCTGTAAGGATCCTCCCCGGATTCTCCATTTAAAAAAAGTACAAACATCATCTGACGTTGAGCAAAAATAGACAAAAACGTCTGGACTAAGATCACTGATGCACTCTGGGTAATGTGTGCGAACCAAATAAACACAATTGTTTCATGATTGTTGGGGTCTGTGAACCCCCGAGATTGGATCCATTCAAAAACATCCAAATGCTTTTTGTCAACCATTTACACAATAACCAACCTCAGCACTCAGCTCTCCAAGTTTTACACCTAAGGCTGCTTTCACATTACGATATTCGGATTTCCGATGCTGTCAGATCAAAATCGGACAGCATTGGATCCGAATTTGGCCTCCATGCAGCCCTATGGGCATCGGACCGAATCGGATGTGCACTAAATGCCATCCGATTTGGTCCGATCCGATTCTGTCCGATTTTATTATCGGTGCAAAAATCGGAGCTTGCTCCGATTTTTGCACCGAAAATAAAATCTGACAGAATCGGATCGGACCAAATCGGATGGCATTTAGTGCACATCCGATTAGGTCCGATCCCTATAACATGGGGCCCTATGGAGAAGGGTCCGAGGAAACATCTGATGTCTCCTCGGACCCCGTTTTACTGTACTGAGCATGCTCAGTACAGTAAAACTGCTCCTAACTAGGAGCATAAGGGTTAAAAAAAAAAAAAAAAGTTTATTCTCACCTCCCTACGAGCCCCCGCCGTCTTCCGCCATCTTCTTGGAGGCTCCCGGTGGCTCCCGCAGGCTGCCGGTGTCAGCAGAGGGCTTCCTCTGCTGTATAGGACCTGCGGTGATGTCACAGTCATGTGACCGCGGGTTACCATGGTGAACCTGCGGTCACGTGACTGTGACATCACCGCAGGTCCTATAAGGCAGAGGAAGCGCTCTGCTGACACCGGCAGCCTGCGAGAGCCACCGGGAGCCTCCAAGAAGATGGCGGAAGACGGCGGGGGCTTGTAGGGAGGTGAGAATAAACTTTTTTTTTTTTTCTTTTTTTCACCCCGCAGGGAGCGATTTTATGCCGGAATCGGGTGCCTATTTGGCACCCGATTCCAGGCATCAGAAGGGGGCCGATGCTGTCCGATTTATATCGGACAGCATCGGCTCCCTCAAAATCGTAATGTGAAGGTAGCCTAAGATGGAATGTTATAGGAAAATCATCGAGAGCATTGACGGGTTTGTTGTGTTACAAGATACATGAATTACTCAGTGTTTTTATTGTGGTTATATTCTGGTGTCTTTTCTTTTGCCACCTCATTATAGTCTACTGTTTTGTATGAAACAAAAGATGAATTTGGGGTAAAAGAAACTAAAGTTACTTGTGGGAGAGAGTGGAACTAACTTAACATGTTTCCTAGTAAATATTGTAACATTGAATGAATTTGCAAAATAAAGCATCTTCCATTATCCAAAAGCACCCAGATGGCAAAAATGTGGCATAATCCAATATTCATAGGTTCAACATTCTACCATAATTTTCATAAATCCCCAAGGAATCATCTCCTACATTATAAAACTAAAGAAGAAAACAACTGGGCCCCTCTGATAGTCACCTACAATCCAGATCTGGAGGTGTTAAGAGGAAACGACAACCACTACTGCAAACAGACTTCTGTGTTTTAGGCAGCCCCCAAATCTAAAACGCATCATTGTCAGAAGCGCCCTGTCCTCCCCAACAGCAACAGGAACATTTCCCAGCAACTAGAAAAGGTGCAAAACCTGTCCTTCTATAATGACAACCGACAAGATAAAGATTCCCAGGACAGATCAGGACTACAGGATCCCAGGTAAGGTTGCATGGGGCTTGCCGCAAGTGTGCCGCAAGTGCTTTCGTTAGGCAGAAGATGCGGCAGACGCGGTAAATCTGCCGGATCTGCTGCATTTTCAAAAAGCCGCTTATGTGAAAGGGGTCTAACTTCAGTTGCACCACAAACAATGTGGTGTATTTAATTATATGTACCAAATGTAAGAGTGGGGGTTTGTATGTAGGAGAGACAGGACAAAAGCCATAATAAACTCTCATCGCGACACAATTAAAGAAAATAGAACAGATCTACCTGTGGCCAATCAATATTTTTTAGCCCTGATCACACCATAATGGATATGACGTTACTAGAATTAAAAGGTCATTTTAATTCCCAAAGAGTCTGGAAATACAAATTGATGATACCTTTGACGCATTCAGAGCAGTAATGAACTTGACAGATTTATGTCATTTTACTTCAATCCAGGACCAGATCACCAATCAAGGGATAATAAAACTATCACACTTCTCATCACTGAACTCTGATATTTACTGCCCCAGCTGCTCTTTCCCCCCTCCCAACACTGACCACTATGTTCTGCTTCGCGTCACTGGTGCTGTGTACTGCAAATACTCAATCATCCATTTATGTATAAATTATTATTATTTATTATTATAGCGCCATTGATTCCATGGCACTTTACATGTCAAAAGGGGCATACACAGACAAGTACAATAATCATGAACAATACAAGTTACACACAGGTACGGGAGGAGAGAGGACCCTCCCTGTGAGGGTTTACAGTCTACAAGGGATGAGTGACGATACAGTAGGTGAGGGAGATGACCCTGCCTGTGAGGGCTCACAGTCTACAAGAGATGGGTAAGGGTACAGTAGGTGAGGAGAGAGGATACTGCCCACAAGGGCTCACAATCTACAAGGGATGGGTGACAATACAGTGGGTGTGGAGAGAGGAACCTGCCCATGAGGGCTCACAGTCTACAAGGGATAGGTGAGGTTACAATAGGTGAGGAGAGAGGACCCTGACCACGAGGGCCACAATCTAGTAGGGTTGGGTGAGTTTACAGTGGAAAAAGAGAGAGGACCCTGCCCATGAGGGCTCGCAGTCTACAAGGGATGCGTGAGAATACAGTAGATGAGGAGAGTGTGCCCTGCCCATGAGGGCTCACATTCTACAAGAGATGGGTGAGGATACAGTAGGTGAGGAGAGAGGACCCTGCCCATGAGCCCATGAGGGCTCACAGTCTACAAGGGATGGGTGAGGATACAGTAGAAGAGGAGAGAGGACCCTGCCCATGACAGCTCACAGTCTACAAGGGATGGGTATGGATAGATTGGAGAAGGAGAGAGGACCCCTTAGAGTAGAGGACTGATTATTCAGTAGGTCCAAAAGGGGGTGGAGATTAGGTTAGAGCGGGAGACAAGTGACAGTGTCTGTCAGGAGTCAGTCAGCGTCATGGACAGTGCTGGGAAGGCAGTGAGTCAGGACGAGCCTGCCAGCCCTCTGACAGGAGGATCACCCATCTCCAGGAGGGTGACCTGGACAGAAGGGGACGAACCAGTACCGGTTGGAGCCAGCTGGTTTAGTCTGGGAAAAAACACTGGCAACAGCGGTCAGTGGGCCCTTAATGACCGGGTAGCCGTAGGCGCCACAAGACGGTACCTCACTCCTCAGGCCCATAATCGGTCCAAGACTACTGTGACGACCATCCGCTGTGAGGCCGAGCTGCTGGTAGGCAGCACCCCGAGAAACCCCGAGACCCTTAACCCCTATACAGGGATCTGGAATTATAGCGGAGCCCAGGGGGTAGCTGCCTATATGAGCAACAGAGCCGGGGAGGTCGCCAGGGAAATCAAGACCCGAAAAACGAAGTCAGATGTCCGAGTCAAAACCGAGAGGGAGCGAAGGTACAAAATCGTCAGGCAGTAGCAGAGTCAAAAATCCAGGCAAAGGTCAAGGGCAAAACCAAGAGGGCAGCTGAGGTACAAAATCAATAGGCAGATTCAGAGTCAGAAATCCAGGCAAAGGTCAAGGGCAAAACCAAGAGGGCAGCTGAGGTACAAAATCAATAGGCAGAGGCAGAGTCAGAAATCCAGGCAAGGTCAGACACGAAACTAAACACACACTATCACTGGGGAACCAAAACTATATCTGGCGGCCTGCAAGCCAGGCTCCAATGTACTTGAAGGGCACGGCTACCTCCCATAGGCTGGAGCTCACAACCTGATGACCTCATCCGGACCGCCCCTAGATCCAGGCCAGATGGAGATGCATGACTGGCTCCACCCACGCCTCCTCTGACAGAAGAACGCAGGCTGCGCCTAACGGACACCTCTGCAGGGCCCTTTCCTCTGCGACCAACACCACCCAGAGGGGAAACACAGCGGCGCTCAGCGACAGAGGCAGACGTCGCGGGAGCGGTTCCATATGAGGACAAGGCCCTCCTATCACCAGCGCCACCAGCCGAAGGAATCCGGCTCCTCCCAGCGGCCGAGGCAGGAACACTAGCCACCGAGTCCAATGGCGACGTGACACTCCTCCCAGCGGCCGAGGCAGGAACACCAGCCACCGAGTCCAATGGTGACGTGACAACTACGTGGGGAACGGTCCGGATTCCAGTGCCGAGAGAGAGAATGCGTTCCTGCTGCTCCCATCCGTACCGATGCTCAGGGGAGCCCGACCTGATCGTAGAGGAATGTGAGAAAGAAAGCTCTACCAGTCAGGCGAGTTCCGGGGAGGAGGGCCAAGAGGAAGGAACAGCCGGTGGCACAGAGGTGTCCAGGCCCTGCGAGCTATGGTGGGCTGGTCACCTGGAGCAACAACAAGACCGGGTCGGTATGGAGACGAAGCAATTTGAATACCAGTCTCCTGCCTCGATCCCACACTCCTGGCAACCCGTCGGGAGGGCACAGTTCCAGGATGACCCGAAAGGCAACATCATAACCTACAAACGCCATGCCAACCCCAGGGGGTGGTATGCGATCAGTGTTAGCAGAAGCAGGGAGTGAAGAAACAATCTCGGTATCGTATATCAATGTAAATAATTGCGTAAAGTGCATTTTCTTGTTGTGTGCTAGAATATGAAACGGGTAAAGAGCAAGTAATATCTGGTACACAATATTAAAGAGGGTGGAGTGGGCGTAAGGAGCTGTGCAGGGAGAGTAAAACCTTTGCCAACCGGTGACCCCAGGGCCAGGAGGCCTACAGTATTTATAGCCAAAAGAGACCCCTGCAGTGCCAAAGACTCCTACACCGTAGCACCAATAGTTTATAAGCTGTTGTGTATGGAACTTTTAGCAGCTTACAGCGACTTACTTGTTGGCTATACAATTCTTTAATGAGAACTTTTGTGCAAAAGCCTGATGAACTTTAAATCAGAGACTTGACACCTGATCCCCGTTGGGCCGCTGTAGACTAATGTTATTTATGTTTATTGCAACGTTACAAGAGATGCGCCTCCCGGACGGGAAGAATCCAAGAATACTTGTTATTAAAAATATTATTGTTTGTTATGCATATGAAAAATTTCAACTCACACCCGGTTTGGTTTTAACACCCACGGATGGGTGTATTTCACCAAGGGGCAGTGTAGCGCCCCTATGGCTAGGCGCCACAGGGAGGTATTACACTTTGCAAATAAATGTAGTGCCTCTGTAGCTGTGGGTTTAACCTATGGAGTCTAAGATACCACTCAACACTAGGCCACCTTAGAGTAGAGGACTGATTATTCAGTAGGTCTAAAAGGGGGTGGAGCTAAGGTTAGAGCCGGAGACTTAAGTGACAGTTAGTGTCAGTCAGGAGTCAGTCAGTGTCAGAGACAGGCTTGGAAGGCAGTCAGTCAGAACGGGCCTGACAGCCCTCTGACAGGAGGATCACCCATCTCCAGAAGGGTGACCCAGACAGAAGGGGACGAACCAGTATCGGTTGGAGCCTGCTGGTTTAGTCTGGAGAAAAAACACCGGCAACACGGAAGCCGAGGCGGTTCATCCCTGACCGCAAACCGACGAGCCACGGACCCTTAATCACTGGGTAGTCGTAGGCACCACAAGACGGTACCTCACTCTTCAGGCCCATAATTGGTCCAAGACTATGTGGGGAATGGTCTGGATTCCGGTGGCGGAAAAGAGAGTGTGTTCCTGCTGCTCCAGTCCGTACTGGTCAAGGATAACCCGTGCCTCATTGTACAAGACCAGGGGACAGGCGAAAGAGCTCTGCAAAGGTCGTGAAAGACAAAGAGGAAGGTAGAACTGAGACCCCGAAAGTTATTAAGGAAGAAACATCTAGAGACTCCATAGGGGTATCCTGAATCGACAACTAGTACCCGTTAAATCTGACTGTACCGTGTATTCTATAACATCTGCCAGTACCAAGTAAAGAGGAGTTGAAGTTGAGTCAGTGTCTGTATTCCTTCCCGCCGGTGCCTGGAGGGCCTCATCATCTCCTCAGAGGGGTAAGAACAACAACTCCCCTCATCCTCCATCACCGCTGCCCTGAGGTAAAGCTCCACCTGTGGGGAGCTGTACCACACTGAGCTGCACCCATCATCACCTCAGTGGCCGGCCTGCAGCGCCGGTATCCAAATTACCGGGATCCACAGGTGGCGTCACATACTTTTTAATCCCTTTTAAATATTTCCCCCACCAAACAAACGACAGCCAGTGCACGGAACCGGGAACCCGACCACCTGTGATTTCCCCGTCACCGCGATCAAATTCATCCCGGTGTCCGAGTACCCCTTTCCCTGTGCTCATCACAAGTACAAGTCAGGACCCTGTCAGGTGATGTTACTGGAGTCAGTGCAACCTGGAAGCAAGTTGGGGTTCTCCTCACCCTGCAAATTCTGCGTCTTCCCTGCTGCGCTCCTTCAGGGGGACCCTGCTGCTGCCTAAAGCTGAGCTGCGGCCCTCTCTCTATTCTTGCGTTGTGGCGGTATGGCAGACAGCTTGAGATCTTCTCCAGCTCCACTTCCTTGGTGGCTGCTACTGGACTCTTTATGCTGCTTTGCTTGCAGACACTGTGGTGTGGCTGAGAGACTTGGAATCGCCCACCCTCCGGTATTGTCTGCCAGGACATTAGGCCCTGCACAGCCTCAGACTCTGGTGTCCGGTTCTGGTGCTCTGCACTGGGGTGAGCTTGACACTCTCCAGGCTCTCCTTGACTTCCTCAGACCCTAGCTTTCGGGTCCCTCAAGCTAGGTTTCTGCTACCCTGGGATGGGTTTAGCACTACTCAAGTCAACAGGATGTCTTCCTCAGTACTGCTCCATACTGAACTAACTCCGCCCCATCAGAATTTATAGGGGAGATGCCCTGAATCTTGATTTAGAGCTCCCCCTTCAGGCCTGGATTCAGAAAAGGTGTTGTGTACTTATGCACGCCCGGTGTGGATACTCTTCATTGCTTCCAGGTATGACACTACCCTCTGAGGGCGGTAATGACATTGTGGCATCCGGACTCTGGGGTGCCACATGTACACAGTGACTGCACCAGCAGAATAGTGAGTGTAGCTCTGGAGTATAATACGGGAGGTAACTCAGGACCAGTAATGTAATATATGTACACAGTGACTGCACCAGCAGAATAGTGAGTGCAGCTCTGGAGTATAATACAGGAGGTAACTCAGGATCAGTAATGTAATGTATGTACACAGTGACTGACCAGTAGAATAGTGAGTGCAGCTTTGCACTCTTCACAGGATGTCTTCCTCAGTACTGCTCCGTACTGAACTAACTCCGCCCCAAACCAGAATTTATAGGGGAGCTGCCCTGAATCTTGATTTAGAGCTCCCCCTTCAGGCCTGGATTCAGAAAAGGTGTTGTGTACTTAGGCTCGCCTGGTGTGGATACTCTTCGTTGCTTCCAGGTATGACACTACCCTCTGAGGGCGGTAATGATATTGTGGCATCCGGACTCTGGGGTGCCACATGTACACAGTGACTGCACCAGCAGAATAGTGAGTGCAGCCCTGGAGTATAATACAGGAGGTAACTCAGGATCAGTACAGGATCAGTAATGTAATGTGTGTACACAGTGACTGCACCAGCAGAATAGTGAGTGCAGCTCTGGAGTATAATACAGGAGGTAACTCAGGATTAGTACAGGATCAGTAATGTAATGTATGTACACAGTGACTGCACCAGCAGAATAGTGAGTGCAGCTCTGGAGTATAATACAGGAGGTAACACAGGATCAGTAATGTAATGTATGTACACAGTGACTGCACCAGCAGAATAGTGAGTGCAGCTCTGGAGTATAATACAGGAGGTAACTCAGGATTAGTACAGGATCAGTAATGTAATGTATGCAGCACCAGCAGAGTTTTGAGTGATGCTGTGAAATATAATGCAGGCTGTTACTTGGGTTCCATGCATTGAATATTTACAAATTTAGGGTTAAGTGCACACTTACCGGCGGTTTGGTCGGCGGCAGCTGGCGGAACCGCCAGGAAGCTCCGGCGCCGTCCACCGGCTTCCTGGCGGGTATGTGCGGCGGGAGCCGGGCGGTAGCCGGCGGATGCACAGCGTGTTCTCGGCGGCGAATCTGCAGCGGCTGGAAGCAGCACATGATTCTGCTTGCAGCCGCTGCAGAACCGCCGTTTTTTAGAACATGATCATTCTTTGCTAACCCGCTGGGAAACCTGCGGGTTAGCAACGGATGACGCTGTGTAACCGCCGGTGTGTGCACTGCCTTGGGCGGTTTACATTAGTTTTAATGTTAATCCAAACGCCGGTTTGGATTAACATAAATTTAAATAAAACTAATGTAAACAAAACGGCGGTTTACACAGGTAAACCGCCGAAAACCCGCCCAGTGCGCACATAGCCTTACTGTTAAGCAAAATATTGTAGCAAAGCCATACATTTTATTCAATCAAGGTATTATATTTTTTCCCTTTTGTTTGCCATTCTCTGAACATGTTCTATATTTCTCTCTCTCCTAATTTGAGCGGTGTTCAATTCGAAATGTTCGCGAATCTCAAATTCGACCTGTTTTGAGCGGTGTTCTAGTCATTCGACGAATGCGAACAATTAGCTTCAAATTCGGCAGTTCGAGGTTCTGTTCGATAAGTTTGTTCACCAATAGGATCCTATAAAGCGGTCTGGGGAAGAGGAAGAGGCTGAAATGGGGGCATAATTGTTTAAAAGCTGGCGGTAAAAAGCTGCCGGCTTTTAAACAATCATTCAGTCCGATCCTCCGCTCTCCCCGTCGCCTCCCATCCCGATCCTAAGTTAGGACCGGGTGAGGAGGAAAGCACCAGGGAGCGGGGAGCGAAAAACCAGGGCGGGGAAGCCGGCGGTGGTGAGACTTCACCACCGGCTTTCCTGCTCTGTGCTCCCTGATGCCTGCTCCCCCCACCCGATCCTAACTTAGGATCAGGCGAGGAGGCGGTGGGGGGAGCGATAAGGGGGCATCAAGGAGCAGGGAGCGCAGAACAGAGCAGGAAAACCGGCGGTGAAGTCTCACCACTGCCTTTTCCGCCAGTTATTTCAAATGATCAGCTGATGCAGATAAGCTATTAATTTGAAGTAGAGGCGGTGCTGTCAGGGAAAGGTTCATGTGAGTTCATGCAGCACGAACTCACATGAACTGTCCCACGGCTGCACAGCTCAGCTACATCTCTGGTAGAGGTTCTCTACCAGAGATGTAGCTGAGCTAAAGAGAAGAACACTCCACATGGACTACGTCGGACAGAAAAGGAATTTTTTTAATAAAGATGGAGTCTCTAAGTGTATTTTTTGTTTCATTTCTAATAAAATATTTTTTTCTCTGTGTTGTGTTTTTTTTTTTTTAATTTACTAGAATATTTACGGCAGTCATGTCTAATATTGGCGTGACCCCATGAATTTCGGGCTTAGGGCCAGCTGATAATACAAACCTGGCCCTAACCCCTTTATTACCCAGTGAGCTACAGCACCAGGGCCCTTGATGAGCTGGGTTCAGCGCCAGAAGATGGCGCTTCCTGAACGCGACATTTTCTGGGGTGGCTGCGGGCTGCAATTCGCAGCGGGATGGGGGGGGGCCAGGAAGCTTGGACCTCCCTGCGCTGCGGATTCCAGCCCCCAGCTGCCTAGTTGTACCTGGCTGGACATGGAAATAGCGCGGAGACCCACGTATTTATTTTTTTCATTATTTCATGAAGTTCATGAAATAACAAAAAAAAGGGCTTGCTTCTATTTCTGTTTCCAGGCAGGTACAAATAGGCACCTGGGGGTTGGAGGCAGCCCGTTCCTGCCTACTGTATCTGGCTGAACAAAAAAAATACGGCGAAGCCCACGTCAAATTCTTTGGGAAAAATGTATTTAAAAAATACATTTAGGGACTGCATCTTTATTAACCTCTCGAGACCGGAGCGCTGCGGCATTGTAAGGGGGGTTAACTCAGGGCACCCGAGGATAGCTCACGTCATGCCGCCGTGGGAAAGTTCATGTGAGTTCATGCTGCATGAACTCACATGAACCTTTCCTTGACACCACCACGGCTACTTCAAATTAATAGCTTATCTGCATCAGCTCATCATTTGAAATAACCGGTGGGAAAGCCAGCGGTGAGACTTCACCACCAGCTTTCCTGCTCTGTTCTGTGGTCCCCGCTCCCTGATGCCCCCTCATCGCTCCCCCCGCCGCCTCCCCGCCTGATCCTAAGTTAGGACCAGGCGAGGGGAGCAGATCCAGGGAGCGGGAAGGGGGCATCAGGGAGTGGGGAGCGCAGCACAAAGCAGGAAAGCCGGCGGTGAAGTCCTCTTCTCACCACCGGCTTCCTCACCTGTGTCTGTCACTCCCTGCTCCCGCTACTGCGCTCCCCACTCCCTGTAGTTGCTCCCCCCGTCCGGTACTAACATTATAACACATTTTACATTGATTTTCAATGGTGTTCGACAGTGTTCGATGAACATTAACGAACACACAGCAAATTCGACGAATCAATCAATCGAACACGGGTGTGGCTCATCTCTACTCCTAAGTCATTTGTAATTTCATGTGTGTTCTGTCCCTGCTTCTGCTCCTCCATCCTTTATGTTTCTAGTTAAACTGGTATTGAGAACCCTCCTCTGCCCCATCTCCTCCTCTTCAATTTAAAGCTTAATTTTAAATGAAACGTTTTGGAGATTTATGAAAATTATTCATATCTGAGGGTCCTCAGTGACTGATACCTTTTAATGTCGAACTGAAAAGGTGGTCACAAATAGCAGCTTTCCAGACTCTATGGCCTCTTCATCAGGTGATAATGACACATTGGAACAACTTTATTCAAAAGCAACTTGAAGACCCTCCTCTTCCAACAAGTCCTACAACCTGCAGTGACCCTCACTTTACACACACCAACTTATCTGTCCAACTTCTAACAACTACTGGTTGCAGTGAAATCATGGACACATTGCTCCATTCTGTGGCTGTGTACAAATGTAACAATGTGTCCATGATTTCACTGCAACCATAAGTTGTTCAGAAGTTGGACAGATAAGTTGGTGTGTGTAAAGTGGCCATCCTCAGTCACTATACTGCCGCACAACCAGCCCTACCCGCTCCTACTGAATCCTCTCCCATCCCTTGTATATTGTGAACCCTCAGAAGGACATTTTGTTTCCTTTCTTCAGACTTAAGAAATGTTTATAGATTTCAGTATAGAAGATGACAGCATTGGAAATGCTGCTCTGAAGTATAAAACACCCTTAAAATCGATATCAATAAAAAGTTGCAGATTTCCTTCAGTCTTAATGAGAAACGGTTAGAACATTGATTCATTGGAGAAGTCATATGCAAATTAGCCTTCAAGTGCACGGGGGCGTGCCATGCTCGCTTCCAACCTGATTTGCATATTCTGATTTCTCCTTTATTTTTTTCTGGTCTTGAACTTCTATAAACTTTAACAAATTACATTTTTTGACATGCCAAGAACAAAAGCAATTTGGCTTTCAATAGATGAATTTATTTTCTAAGTAGTTCTCTTTGTTTTCACGGTTCTTCTTAGTTGCTGGCGCCCTTCAATGAATGTTTTTGCTGTTTTTCACCCACGCAATGACACATATGGTATAAGCGTCTCCCGGCAGAGTATCCAAAAAGCATTGTTTTACCCAACTTCTTTTCCAAAATTGTGGAGCCAAAGGGAAGAGGTAAAAAAAGGTTCATCTGTTTATAAACAAGTAGAGATAAATACTTTCTTTTTGTATCGCTATGTGTCGAGCTGAAGCAGAATTGCTCTTTTAAGGATGTCTCCATGGGAACAAAGTTTTTCTTTCCGTCAACTTTTGTTGGCGCGGTGTAACGCACCTCTAATTGTGCATTGACCTTGACATGAGCTGACAGCCACAACTTTTCGGTAAGTTGGAAGGATTATTTTCTCATTTAATTAAACTTTCTCTCTATTTTTTTTAGTTGTTCTTTTATTGATTTCCATATGACAAAATGTTTGCAACGTCTTCATCCCATTTCCGTGACTGTTAGGAAGTTTTCGCTACTTAGCGCATATGGTATTCGGGTTTTATTAGCCCAGATGTTCAATAAAAACCGCCATCACAAAACATTAGCTGGGATTCAGGCTTCTCCTACAGACGCTTGCAGCTGCTGTGTCACTCTGTATCTTCTAATGCAACAGATTTAATATGATTCAAATGAGAACATCGGCTTTATAACCTTTCACAAATATTTGAGGGAGAAATTTATGGTGAGTTAAAAAAGATCAATTATCCGTAGGGTAGAGGATAACTTGCTGATTGCTGGGGGTATAAGTGCTGGGAAGCTCAGTGATCCTGTGATTGAGGCTATGGGACAGCGAACAGTCACAGCCTGAATGAAGTAGAGCACGTATGCTCATTCTCCCAATTCATTGTCTAGGGGACTGATAGAAATAGCCAATGCTGTTCCTTAGACATTGAGTGGAGCATCACAATGTATAAATGCTGGAAACCTCAGTGATCCTGAAATTGAGGTTCTGGAATAACTGTTGCCACATCTGAATGCAGCAGAGCATGCATCTTGACCTTAGCCCCATTCATTGTCTATGGGACTGATAAAAGTAAATCCTGTGCTAGGCAGTTCCTTAGACAATTAATAGAGCATGCATAATGTATAAGTGCCGGGAAGCTCAGTGATCCTGAGATTGAGGCTTTGGAACACCAGCAACCACATCCTGAAGGCAGCAGAGCATGTGTGCTTGACCTTAGCCCCATTCATTGTCTATGGGAACTGATAAAAGAAAATCTTGTGTTAGGCAGTTCCTTAGACAATGAATGGAGCATGCATAATGTATAAAAGCAGGGAACCTTAGTGATCCTGAGATTCAGGCTTTGGAACAGTAGCAACCACATCCTGAATGCAGCAAAGCATGCATAATTGACCTTTTCCCCATTCGTTGCCTATGGGACTGTTACAATTAGCCAAATGATGTGCTAGGCAGTCCCTTACACAATGAATGGAGCATGCATAATGTATTAGCGCTGGGAACCTCAGTGATCTTGAAATTAGGGATCTAGAACATCTGCAGCCACATCCTGAATGTGGCGGAGCATTCATGCTCAACCCTCGCAACATTCATTGTCTATGGGGCTGATAAAAATAGCCAAATAATGTGATAGGCAGCCCCGTAGACAATAAGTGGAACATGCATAATGTGTAAGTGCTGGGAATTTCAGTGATCCTGATATTGGGGCACATCCTGAATGTAGTAGAGCGTGTATGCTCAATCTTCTCCCCATTCATTGTCTATGGGACTGATAGCAATAGCCAAATACTGGGGAGCCCTATAGACAATAAATGGAGCATGCATACCATATAAGCACTAGAAACCTCAGTGATCCTGAGATTGTGGCTTTGCAGCCACATCCTGAATGCAGCGGACTATGCATGCATCATTCTCCTTCCCATTCATTGTCTAAGTGACTGATAGAATTAGTCAAATAGTAACAATGCGTGTATACTTACATATTATTTATATGTTTTATTATTAGTTTATCTACAGTGGCTACGGAAAGTATTCAGACCCCTTTACATTTTGCACTCTTTGTTTCATTGCAGCAATTTTGTAAATTCAATAAAGTTCATTTTTTAAATAGAAAATCTGAAATCTGACATGGTCATAAGTATTCAGCCCCTTTGCTCAGTATTGATGATAAGTATTCAGCCCCTTTGCTCAGTATTGAGTATTTGCACCTTTTCAGCTCGTACAGCCCTGAGTCTTCTTGGAATGATGCAGTTTTTGCCCCTGGATTTGGGGATCCTCTCATTCTTCCTGGCAGATCCTCTCCAGTTCTGTCAGGTTGGATGGTGAATGTTGGTGGAGCCATTTTCAGGTCTCTCCAGAGATGCTCAATTGGGTTTAGGTCAGGGCTCTGGCTGGGCAGTCAGGAATGGTCACAGAGTTGTTGAGAAGCCGCTTCTTTGTTATTTTAGCTGTGTGCTTAGGGTCATTGTCTAGTTGGAAGGTGAACCTTCAGCCAAGTCTGAGGTCCTCTAGAAGAGGTTTTCATCCGGGATAACTCTGTACTTAGCTGCATTCATGTTTCCTTCAATTGCAACCAATCATCCTGACCCTGCAGCTGAAAAACATCCCTATAGCATGATGCTGCCACCACCATGTTTCACTGTTGGCATTGCATTGGGCAGGTGATGAGCAGGGCCTGGTTTTCTCCACTCAGTTATCACCAAAAAGTTCTATCTTCATCTCATCAGACCAGAGAATCTTATTTCTCATAGTCTCCAGATAAGGGTGAAAAGAGCTGGGATGAGATGCCGCGCTGACCACAAAGATAAACACAGAGTTAATAAACACTCTGTGTTTATCTTTGTGGTCAGCGCGGCATCTCATCCCAGCTCTTTTCACCCTTATCTGGATTCTACATTGTTCAGCTGGGAGCCTGCAGCGACCTCCTGTGTGCTTTTATTGTAGTTGTGACACTCACAACTACATCAGGTGGGTCTAACCATTTGGGGTCTGAGGGACCTGTAAAATAGAGGTACTACTCTATGTCCGCTTCCTTTCTCTTTTAATTTCTCATAGTCTGGGAGTCCATCATGTGTTTTTTGCAAACTCTCTACAGGCTTTCATATGTTTTGCATTGAGGAGAGGCTTCCATCAGACCACTTTGCCATAAAGGGCCCACTGGTGGAGGGCTGCAGTCATAGTTGACTTCGTCGAACTTTCTCCCATCTCTGGACCTCAGCCACAGTGATCTTGGGGTTCTTCTTTATCTCTTTCACCAAGGCTCTTCTCCCTCGATTGCTCAGTTTGGCTGGACGGCGAGGTCTAGGAAGACTTCTGGTGGTCCAAAGCTTCTTCCATTTTAGGATTATGGAGGCCACTGTGCTCTTAGGAACCATGAGTACTGCAGAAAATCTTTTGTAACCTTGGCCAGATCTGTGCCTTGCCACAATTCTGTCTCTGAGCTCCTTGGGCAGTTCCTTTGACCTCATGATTCTCATTTGGTCTGACATGCACTGTGAGCTGTGAGGTCTTATATATACAGGTGTGGGTTTTTCCAAATCAAGTCCTATCAGTTTAATTAAACACAGCTGGACTCCAATGAAGGAGTAGAACCATCTCAAGGAGGATCACAAGGACAGCGTGTGACTTAAATATAAGTGTCTGAGCAAAGGGTCTGAATACTTATGACCATGTGAGATTTCAGTTTTTCTTTGTTAATACATTTGCAAAAATGTCTACATTTCTGTTTTTTTTTCCAGTCAGGATGGGGTGCAGAGTGTACATTAATGAGAGAAAAATGAACTTTTCTGAATTCACCAAATGGCTGCAATGAAACATGTAAAGGGGTCTGAATACTTTCCGTACCCATTGTATATTATCTACAGAGGTGGACAACTCCTTTAACAATACCCTGAAGAACCACTTTTTATGTCATAGGACTAGCAATGTACATTGAAACCCTCCTCAGTCACTGATATCGCTGGGTGAACTGATCAGTAGATCTACATTTCCCCTGAACCTTACACTTAACATTAATTATTAAGATATCAGTTCTATCTCCTTCTGCCGGCCTTTTACTTCCATCAATGTATTGTGACGATATGTTACCAAGACCCTTGACAGACTGCAGTGCACATCACAACCACTGGGTGGCCACATACTGAATAGAAACAGATAGCATAAACATCTCCCAGCAGAGTACCACAAAATCATGTTTCTCTGTTTTTCCAAGGGGTAAGATAAGGAAAGACGCATCTGTATAGTAAGAGGTTGTCCAGGAGACTTGTATATTTCACTATATTCGCCAATGTTGTTTGACTTAGTGAAGAAAACCGACCTGAGATCGAAGCACTTAACAGTAACAGAACCGGGCCCCCAAAACCAACTAATAATGACCTTGTGCTTATTAAAATATATATGTCCCCGGGCCAGATATTTGCCATGGCATCCCATGCAATGAGTGTGTTTCCTTTACTCCTGCGCGCTGAGCTTCCGTACTGATGTGACAAACCTAATTGAAAGGCTGCAGTCGGCTCATAACACTTAAGGCTAATTTATTTGTAGTGACACAGCTGCAGGCGGAATCCAAGAGGAAAGGCTGATTACTCTCAGCAAAAGAGATGAATTCCTCTAAAAGGCCTCGGAGCGGTTACGGGAGTCTCCTGTCCGATTATTAGGAGTAATAAAAATGGGATATAAGAGCTGGCAGCTGACGGTGGATAAAGGGAAATCACATTGGTGCTAAGACATAATATATGCAAGGTGCAAAACTACAGAACAGGTGTAGAGTATTGCAAATAAGACATTTCAAGGGGAATTCATTAAAAATGTATTGTTGCATTGATCGGCCAATCACAGCACAGTGAAAAGATTAAAACTGAGCTCTGATTGGTTGTTATGGTTATTGAAGACAGGTATTTCTTTTTGGAATTCAGTCATTGGAGGGGATTTATCCTGCTGCATTTTTTAAGCTACAGTAAATTTATCAAAATAGTACTAAAATTTGTCCTGCACTGTGAAGGTTAGATACTGCCTGTAGACGTCTATGGAGAGAGACGGTGGAGATTGGCCGCTATGATGTCTCTTGATTCCTGCTTTTCTGTCTCTATGAAGCACATGTGCAAAAACAGCAACAGCATCGAAAACATTATACAGCAGTACTGAGCAGTGAAGCTGTGATTCCAGCACTGGGGTTAGATAAAACACTTACTAGAAAGCAGCAGCATGGAGGATATTACACAGGAGTACTGAGCAGTGTAGCTGTGAATCCTGCTCTGGGGTAAGATAAAACCTTACTAGTAAATAGCAGCATGGAGAACATTATACAGCAGTACTGAGCAGTGAAGCTGTGATTCCAGCACTGGGGTTAGATAAAACACTTACTAGAAAGCAGCAGCATGGAGGATATTACACAGAAGTACTGAGCAGTGTAGCTGTGAATCCAGCTCTGGGTAAGATAAAACACTTACTAGTAAATAGCAGCATGGAGAACATTATACAGTAGTACCGAGCAGTGTAGCTGTGAATCCAGCTTTGAGCTGAGAGAAAACACTAGAAAGCAGCAGCATGGAGAGCATTATACAGCAGTACTGAGCAGTGTAACTGTGAATCAAGCATTGGAGTTAGAATAGCTTTTTTTTGCAAATGTACCAAACTGTTGATTTGGCGGCTCCCAACATTTCTGCTATCTCTCTGGTGGATTTATTCTTCTTTTTGGCAGTCTAATCATGGACTGTTTCTCTTCCATTGAGAGCTCCTTTCACCGCTTGTTGTGGGCTCACTGCAACAGTTTCCAGTGAAAATGCTGCACCTGGAATCAGCTCCAGACCTTTTGATGATTTATTAATGAGGGAATAGCCCATGCAGCTTATTAAAAAGCTATTTGTCACATGTTGATTGCCTTGCAGTCCATTGGTATTGCTGCTGTGTTTAAACGTTTTTTTTTTACCCTAGTCTATGCTGTGTGCTGCAGGTGCAATTGGAGGAGTGAGTCATAGCATTTGGGTGGAGGTGGGGATTTGTGTCTTAAGGCGCTTTACACACATAACTTCTGTGACTCACTTCTGAACAGATCTCTGGTTGCAGTGAAATCATGGACATATTGTTACATTTGTGACACAGCCACAAAATGAATAATGTGTCCATGATTTCACTGCAACCAGAGATCTGTTCAGAAGTTGGTCACAGAAGTTGGTGTGTGTAAAGCGGCCCTAAGTATTCAGATCTCCATTTCCTCAGCCTTTAAATAGCTTCCCTTCCTTCCACTTGGTGTCGCAGTTAGAGCCAATTTCTACCTGGACTCCGTGGTGTGAAGTCGTGCTGTGCTGAGCTGTGTTATTGCTGTCAATGACTTCCATCAAAGCTGCTAGGTTTCCCAGTCCGTGGATGGAGTTAGGGGCCCTTAGTCTAGGGCTGATCAGGAGCAAAGGGCTAGAGTGGCGACCCGAACCTCCTCACCTTCAGAGTTACCTTCAAGAACAGGGCTAGTCAGGGACCCCAAGTTTGGGGGCCAGACTAGCTCCCTGAACGCCTTGCCCATCATACCATCTTACCTCCCTAAACCATTATACTACTCCGTAACACTATTGAGATAATTGTCCAATTACATTTGGTGTCTTGAAGAAGAGGCAGTATTAAAGAGCTGTAAGTCCTAAATCTTCCTTCAGTTAGGATGTGACCACCCTGAAATGAGAGCTGAGAGTCGGCACTGTAAGACCAGGTTGATTATGGAAGTGGATCTAGAATATGCGTTGGTAAAAAACTAAAATGACAAAACTTGTCACTGTCCAAATATTTCTGGACCTAACTGTATATATCATTTTGAATCACTTAGGATCTTTTGCTTGTTTTCAGAACATTAGTAATAACGTAAAATTACAAGCACAGGGCCCTGAGCTCCGCACTCCACACTTACAGGCAATAACGCTCCATGTATTTAGATGAAGGGAGTTGGGGGTAAAATACCAGAACAGAAGGTCCATTTCCACAGGAGGAGGATCCACAAGGACCACCATAGTATAAACATCACAGATGCATGACAACATCCTGCAGAAAATGCAGATGTCATCGGGCTGTGCAGATATCCCAGGGGCAAAGGATCGTAAGGCACAGATCCCAGCGCTGCTCTATTGGCTGTCAGCTTCTTTCCTTAAAAATCTAAAGGAAATATATGAGTCTACAAGGAACCAGGACTACAATGTGTCTGGCCATACGCTCATGTGTACTGGTGCAGCAGAGCTGAACTGAGATAAAGTGACCGGGCTATCTGATTAGATCCTAATTTAGCAACATTATGGTGGTCCAGCAAGTGGCGCATCCTTTTATTGTTTATACTGACACAGCGCGATAGTCAGCGTTATGTTCGTGCCTTATTCAATCTCACATGGTCCCATAGCTATGTGACATGCTTTACGAGACATTGCCTAAATATTTGACCATGCCAAGGTTTGACCAAACACCCTCTTTCACGCATGTGGGTGTGGACCTCTACACCATGGGGCCAGGCTCACCCTGGAGGGATAGAACTAGACTATTATCTCATCTTCACTAGAGCCTCTGATGGTGAGGATAGGCTTGTGCTAGAAGTTGGCCATCAGGTTCCACTCCAGGGCAGTCCCCGGTACTGCGGAAGTTGAATCCAGGGGTCAATGAGCAGGGTACAGACGCTGGGTCATGGATGACCCAACAGGACTGCTGGATCTGATTGGATGACAGGTACAGCTTGGTTGGCAAGTACTGGTAGGACAGCAGGTACTGGCAGGATGACAGGTACTGGCAGGTTGGCAGTGTCACATCCCCACTAAATCCTGCTCTTGCGACAGCTGCTTTTGTCATCAGGCACCGCCATATTCACCCTGTAGGTGGCACTAGTGATAGAGAAGTCAAAACTAGAATTTCTGGTGAGCCCTAGCTCCCCCAATCTAGTAAAGGTAGAGTGGCTGGGACCTGTAGTATTTCACAGTCTGACAGAGTGGAGGTGTGTGTGCTGTCCAGCTGAAGTCATTAACTCTTAAGCTTCAGCCTATTGGAAAACACTACACCCTATTAATACCTTCAGCTTTCTGCTGAAAGCTGCCAGATATAGCTTTTGCTTCCCTGGCTAGTCTCCTGTCTTGTATTGGTGTTTTTCCCGGTTTATCTCAGTCTGTTTTTGGAACTCTTCTGCCTCATGTTACGGGACACAGATTGCTTACGCTCCCACACTGCCAGGCCGCGGCTACTTGGGGCATGCTTCCTAAGGTGGAATAGGTATGTGGACCCACTGGACCACTGGGGGAATCCGGGCCTACCCAGACAAGGGAAGGGCAGCGACTGGGGTCTGTGGTAGCTGGGCATGTAGGCAAGGTGGTAACATGCAGGACAAGATGAAACCGCACACTTCAGGTATAAAGAAATGCAAAGTTTACTTAAGGGTGGAAGAACACTGTCATGCATCATAACAGAGTGTTTTTGATGCATGACAATCATGCGAGTGCTGGGCGTTTTTTCTGTGAGTGTGGTGCGTGTGCTTGTGTGTGCATTGCTGTATGCATGAAAGTGTAGTGTGCTGCGAGAGTCAGAATGTGGTGCGAGTCAGTGTGCTGCTGTCCATGATCCTGAAGTTTGCGCAGCGGAATTTGTCATCATGCTGAGTAATCCCGCCAAGCAAAGTTCAGCACCGAGGACAGCACTGACTATTAGTTCAGCGCTGATTAAGCCCTGCTGACAGCATTTACCGGCAAATGCAAACATCGCTGATGTGAAAAATGTTTGACCGCTCAAACTTCAGCACCATGGAAAGTATTTACTGACAAATTCAAACACTGCTGCTGTTTGAAAGTCTGTGCTTTCCATGGTGCTAAAGTTTTATCTTCAGCACCATAGACAGCATTTACCGGCTGATTTAACCAATCAGCTTTCATCGCTGCTGTCACAGCGGTGAAAGCTGATAGGCTACTTTGCCGGCAACCTGGCAATTTCAAACACCGCTGCTTTGACGGCAGCAATTATTGCCGACATTCTAAGATGCACACGCATGTGACTATCGCACAGTGTGCTGTATGGGTGCGAGATTTTCTCGCACCCATATACTTACAATGGGCATTTGTGCAAGGAAATCACATTCAATCGCAGCATGCTGCAATTGAACTTGCATTTCACTCGTAATGTGAGTTAAGTGTGTTGAAAACACACTAATATGACCAGTATCATTTACTGATACTGGTCCGAGTGCAATGCGAGTTTTTCTGGCATTGCACTCGCGCGAGTCTCACACCTGTGTGCCTCCACCCTAAAGGCCCCAGTTACACACAGATGATTGTGCCGAGATTGTTCGCAGACCTCTGGTTGCAGTGAAATCATGGACACATTGTTACATTTTGTGGCCGTGTACAAATGTAACAATGTGTCCATGATTTCACTGCAACCAGAGATCTGCGAACAATCTCTGCACAATTATCTGTGTGTCTAAGGCTAGGGTCACACAGGCGGCAGGATTTTGAAATCCTGATCCGGTTTTGAGCTGTAAAAAAGCTCAAAACCGGATCAGGAATCGCTCCCCATAGGAGCCCATTATGGTAACCGGATTGCTCTACATGTAATCCGGTTACCGGCTCCGGATCTGCAGCCTGCGGTAAAAATCATGCAGGCTGCAGTTTTCGGAGCGGTTCTATCAACCGCAATGCGATAACCGGATTGCTCAGGATGTGTAATCCAGAGCAATGCGGTTACCGTATACTTTGTTCATCCCTGCTGCCTCAGGGATGAACAAAGTGTTAAATGTTATTAAAACATTAAATATTAATAGTAGCTGTGGGCAACATGTCTGTAGGGGGTGCCCACCCCCCATAGAGACTTGCTGTCCACTCCTGTCCTAATAAAAATATGTAAGTGTCTAAAATGCTTTTTTGGAAAAGAGGGATCCCAATTCCCAACAGACATAGCAATACAGAGATGTAATAGCAACATCATTTTGTGGTAGCCAGACACAGGGGCACCACAGTGAAATCACACAGGTCCTTTCATCATTTTCTTAATTTTGTCATTGCAAAATGTTCAGTTAACTGAACTATTAACTAGCCGGATGACTGTATGACTGTTTGCCCAGCTAGCTAATGAAAATGTGGCGCCCCTCTGGCTAGGTGCCACAGGGAGGTATTGCACTATGCCAAAAAATGTGATATCTCTGTAAGTTGTCAGTTCAGGGTTTAACCTATGGAGTCTGCTTTTTGCACACACACACCTAGGATTAGGCCACTTAGAATAGGGGGAACTGGTAATTTAGTAGGTCCCAAAACGGGATGGAGCCTAGGGTACAGTAGTGAGAGTGAGCGACAGTAGAGTTCAGACAGTGCTGGGAAGGCAGTCAGGAAGGACAGGCCTGACAGTACCACTGACAGGAGGGATCTCCCATCTTTAAGTGGGGGCCCAGGACAGCAGGCAACGGACCAGGACTGGTTGGAGCCAGCTGGTCACGTTGGAGGAAGACACCGGCAACACGGGAAGCCGAGGCAGACCGACGAGCTGCGGGCTCATTATAATCGGGTTGCCGTTAGCGCCACAAGGACATCTCAACCCTCAGGACTGAAACCGGTTGCGGGCACTAGTGGTTACGAACCGAATACCGGTGACGGGAGAAATTGTGCTCTTCTGCTGCTCCCGTCCGTACCGGTAAGGGACCAATCTGATGGGCTAGTGACAAACCATAGGACTGGCGAGAGAACGCTGTGTAGGTGGTAGAAACAGATAAAGTAGACCCCGAAAAACTAAGAGAAATCATCTACAGACTCCATAAGGGGGGCCCTGAGCTGGCAACATCCACTCGGTAAACCAAACTGTACTGTGTTTCGTTCTAACATCTGCTGGTACCCAGTAAATTGGAGTTAAACTTGATTTGGACTCTGTTGTTCTTCTTGCCGGTGCCCAGAGGGCTGCAGCACCATCACCAGCATTCCACCGGAGGGGTAAGAACATTTGTAACAACTACTCCTCTCATCTCCCTGATCATCCATCCCCACTGCCCTGAGGTAAAAGCTCCTCCTGTGGGGAGCTGTACCATTTTCTGCTGCACCCACCATCACCTCAGCGGCCGGCTTGCAGCGCCAGTACCTATATTTCTGGGATCCACAGGTAGCATCACGTTTCCTTGTAAATACTCCCTCCCCACCATCTAACTCAAATGATAACCAGGGCACGGAACCGGGATCCCGACCACCCGTGATCCCCTCCAAGAAGCCAACAGTCCCGGTGTCCAAGTACCCCTAGCCCTGGCCACATCAAAAATATATAAGTGTCTAAAATGCTTTTTTGGAGAAGAAAGATCCCAATTCCCATCAGACATGGCAATACAGAGATGTTATAGCAATATAATTTTGTGGCGGCCAGACACAGGGCCATCACAGTGACATCACACAGGTCCTTTCAGCATTTTCTTAATTTCGTCATTGCTACAAGTTCAGTTAACTGAACTGTTAACTATTAACCAGCCTAATGACTGTTTGACTGTTTGCCCAGCTAGCTAAAGAAAATATGTAAGTATCTAAAATGCTTTTTTGGGATGAATACAACTATTGAAAAAAAAATGTTATTAATGAACACAACATGATCTAAATAACATTTAATAACAAAAAAAAAGACATTGCAGGTTCCCTTTAAGAATGGACTGTAGTGCTAAAATGATAATGGCCATCAGGAATCCATATTGGTAATCTGTCTTGAAAAGACCCCTTCAAGATATTAAACAGTAACAGATTAGGTTTGTATCTTCTGTAATTTTCCTTAACACCTTGAGACTGAATAGCTCTTTTGAGAACGTACATGTTTGTAGTATCACCCAGTGCCACATAGCTCTCTTATCACTGTCTAGTGAGAACAGTGTATGTTTATACTACTATATAGCTTCATTAGCAATATTTAATGAGAATGTGCTATGTTTATAATAAGGTAAAAAGTAAACCTCTGTTACTAGGAACTTTTGCCATGTTTTATCCAGTGACATATTTGTCCGGTGTAGATTGATATCTGAAGAGCTGGCCACTCAAAAGACATATACTATATTGGACAAATAGCATGTGTTATGGTGGGTTTACACACACCAATTTATCTGTTCAATCTCTGAACCAATCTCTGGTTGCAGTGAAATCATGGATACATTGCTCCATTTTGTGGCTGTGTACAACATGGAGCAATGTATCCATGATTTCACTGCAACCAGAGATTGGTTCAGAGATTGGACAGATAAATTGGTGTGTGTAAACCCACCATTAGAGGTTGTGCAACATTTGGTTACGTAAGCATTTGTTTTCAAATGAGAAATAAGCTAGTGAAGGTTTTCAGCTAAGGCAGAAGACCTGTGGGCTATAGGGGACACCTGTGCCACAGTGTGGATCCAAGGAATTTTCTCTATCCTTGCTGTTCTGCTTCCTACAGCTGATATCCATGACAGATGATGCATGTTGCTCCTGGTGAACATTTTCCTGTATAGTGTGCACTTTACCTTTGTGAGTTAGGCTGGGGTCACAGTTGACATGCGTTTTTTAGTGTCTTTTAAAAACTCATGCGTTTTAACATGCGTTTTGGCAAGTCAGCATGAGTTTTTTAAGGTGTGTGATGGCTCCCTGCGTTTTTGGCTGCGTTTTTAAATCTACACCAAAAAATAGTGCATGTACTATTTTTTGGTGCGTTTTGAAAAACGCATGCGTTTTTGTAGAAAACGCATGCGTTTTTATAACATGGGCCTCTATGGAAAACGCATGCAAAAACGCATGGTACATTAGTACCTTTTAGTGCCATTCAAAAACGCATACGTTTTCCATAGGAGCCCATGTTAAAAAAACGCATGCGTTTTTGAATGGCACTAATTGTACATGCGTTTTTGAATGGCACTAATTGTACATGCGTTTTTGAATGGCACTAATTGTACATGCATTTTTGAATGGCACTAATTGTACATGCGTTTTTGCATGCGTTTCTCCTAAGGCCCCTTATTAAAAAACGCATGCGTTTTTTGAAATGCACCAAAAACGCATGGTACTGTCACACATGCTTTTTTGCTATTAGGGCATGCGTTTTTTAACATGGGGGCCTATGGGTGCGTTTTTTACATGCGTTTTTGAAAACTCAGGTCTCCAAAAACGCTTGTAATGCAACTGTGACCCCAGCCTTATATTATGCAAAAGTGGATGCAATATCTCACTATTTCCTATTTTTTGCAGCCATTTAATTATCATAATAAAAGTTAATTGCCTTCTTTAACCCCTTCAGGACCCAGCCTATTTTGACCCTAAAGACCTTGGCCTTTTTTGCAATTCTGACCAGTGTCCCTTTATGAGGTTATAACTCGGGAACGCTTCAACCGATCCTAGCGATTCTGAGATTGTTTTTTCGTGACCTATTGGGCTTCATGCTAGTATTAAATTTAAGTCGATAATTTTTGCGTTTATTTGTGAAAAAATTAAAAATATATCAAAAAGTTTGAAAATTTCACAATTTTCACATTTTTTATTTTTTTTTCTGATAAACAAGAGAGATATGTGACAGAAAAAAGTTATTAAATAATATTTCCCACATGTCTACTTCACATCAGCACAATTTTGGGAAAAAAAAAATTTTTTGTTAGGACGTTATAAGGGTTCAAAGTTCATGAGCAATTTTTCATTTTTCAACCAAAATTTACAAAACCATTTTTTTTAGTGACCACATCACATTTGAAGTCCTTTTGAGGGGTGTACATGACAGAAAACACCCAAAATTGACACCATTCCAAAAACTGCACCCCTCAAGCTACTCAAAACTACATTCAAGAAGATTATTAACCCCTCAGGTGCTTCACAGGAACTAAAGCAAAGTGAAAACAAAAAATGGATATTTTAATTTTTTTATCAAAAATGTTCTTTTAGCCTCAATTCTTTCATTTTCACATGGGCAACAGGATAAAATGGATCTTAAAATGTGTTGTGCAAATTCTCCCGAGTACATCGATACCTCATATGTGGTCATAAACCACGCACGGCAGGGCTCAGAATGGAAGGAGCACAATTTGAATTTTGGAGCTAATTTTACATTCAAAAAGTGAAATTGCGCTCCTTCCCTTTGACTCCTGCCGTGCGCCCAAACAGTGGTTTATGACCACATATGAGGTATCGGTGTACTCAGGAGAAATTGCCCAACAAATTTTAGGATGAATTTTATGCTGTTGCCATGTGAAAACGAAAAAATTTAGGCTAAAAGAAAATTTTTGTGAAAAAAAAGGAAATTATTTCATTTTCACAGATCAATTTGTAAAGCACCTGGGGGTTCAATATGCTCACTACCCATCTAGATATGTTCCCTGGGGGGTCTAGTTTCCAAAATGGGGTCACTTGTGGGGGAGCTCCAATGTTTAGGCACACAGGGGCTCTCCAAACGCGACATGGTGTCCGCTAACAATTTGAATAAAAATCAGCTCAAATTGTTAGCTGTAACCATGTTGTGTTTAGTGAGCCCCTGTGTGCCTAAACATTGGGGCTCCCCACAAGTGACCCCATTTTGGAAACTAGACCCCCCAAGGAACGTATCTAGATGCATAGTAAGCACTTTGAACCCCAAGGTGCTTCACAAATTCATCCATAAAAATGAAAAAGCCCTTTTTTTTCCACAAAAATTTTCTTTTTTCATTATTATGGATCAATTTGTGAAGCACCTGGGGGTTCAATATGCTCACTACCCATCTAGATATGTTCCTTTGGGGGTCTAGTTTCAAAAATGGGGTCCCTTGTGGGGGAGCTCCAATGTGGAGACGCACAGGGGCTCTCCAAATGCGACATGGTATCCGCTAACAATTTGAATGCAAAACGAGCTCAAATTGTTAGCGTACACCATGTTGCGTTTGGAGAGCCCCTGTGCGTCTCCACATAGGAGCTCCTCCACAAGTGACCCCATTTTGGAAACTAGACCCCCAAAGGAACATATCTAGATGCATAGTGAGCACTTTCAATCCCCAGGTGCTTCACATATTAATCTGTAAAAATGAAAAAGTACTTTTTTTCCGCAAAAATCTTTTTTTTTTTTCATTAATTTGTGAAGCACCTGGGGGTTCAATATGCTCACTACCCATCTAGATATGTTCCCTGGGGGGTCTAGTTTCCAAAATGGGGTCACTTGTGGGGGAGCTCCAATGTGGAGACGCACAGGGGCTCTCCAAACGCGACATGGTGTCCGCTAACAATTTGAGCTGATTTTCCATTCAAATTGTTAGCGGACACCATGTCACGTTTGGAGAGCCCCTGTGTGCCTAAACATTGAAGCTCCCCCACAAGTGACCCCATTTTGGAAACTAGAGCCCCCAGGGAACTTATCTAGATGGGTGGTGAGCATTTTGAACCCCCAGGTGCTTCACAAATTAATCCGTAAAAATGAAAAAGTACTTTTATTTCCACAAAAATTTTCTTTTTTCATTTTTACAGATTAATTTGTGAAGCACTGGGGCGTTCAAAATGCTCACCACCCATCTAGATAAGTTCCCTGGGGGGTCTAGTTTCCAAAATGGGGTCACTTGTAGGGGAGCTCCAATGTTTAGGCACACAGGGGCTCTCCAAACGTGACATGGTGTCCGCTAACAATTTGAGTTGATTTTCCATTCAAATTGTTAGTGGACACCATGTCACGTTTAGAGAGCCCCTGTGTGCCTAAACATTGGAGCTCCCCCACAAGTGACCTCATTTTGGAAACTAGACCCCCCCTAGGAACTTATTTAGATGCATAGTGAGCACTTTGAACCCCCAAGTGCTTCACAAATTGATCCGTAAAAATGAAAAAGTACTTTGTTTCCACAAAAAAAGTATTTTTTCATTTTTACGGATCAATTTGTGAAGCACCTGGGGGTTCAAAGTGCTCACTATGCATCTAGATACGTTCCTTGGGGGGTCTAGTTTCCAAAATGGGGTCACTTGTGGGGAGCTCCAATGTTTAGGCACACAGGGGCTCTCCATACGCGACATGGTGTCTGCTAACAATTGGAACGGTTAGCAGACACCATGTTGCGTATGGAAAGCCGCTGTGTGACTAAACATTAGAGCTCCCCCACAAGTGACCACATTTTGGAAACTAGACCCCCCAAGGAACGTATCTAGATGCATAGTGAGCACTTTGAACCCCAGGTGCTTCACAAATTGATCCGTAAAAATGAAAAAATACTTTTTTTGCGGAAAAAAAAAGTACTTTTTTATTTTTATGGATCAGTTTGTGAACTACTAGGGGGTTCAAGTGCTCACTATGCATCTAGATACGTTCCTTGGGGGGTGTAGTTTCCAAAATGGGGTCACTTGTGGGGGAGCTCCAATGTTTAGGCACACAGGGGCTCTCCATACGAGACATGGTGTCCGCTAACAATTGGAACGGTTAGCGGACACCATGTTGCGTATGGAGAGCCGCTGTGTGACTAAACATTAGAGCTCCCCCACAAGTGACCCCATTTTGGAAACTAGACCCCCAAGGAAAGTATCTAGATGCATAGTGAGCACTTTGAACCCCCAGGTGCTTCACAAATTGATCCGTAAAAATGAAAAAATACTTTATTTGTGGAAAAAAAAAAGTACTTTTTTATTTTTATGGATCAATTTGTGAACTACTTGGGGGTTCAAGTGCTCACTATGCATCTAGATACGTTCCTTGGCGGGTGTAGTTTCCAAAATGGGGTCACTTGTGGGGGAGCTCCAATGTTTAGGCACACAGGGGCTCTCCATACGCGACATGGCGTCCGCTAACAATTGGAATTGTTAGCGGACTCCATGTCGCGTATGGAGAACCCCTGTGTGCCACTAGCATTGCCATCAGCACAAGGGCAACTGGAAGAGTTGGGGTACAGCACCAGAAAATGGCACCTCTAATGTGCTATTTTCTGTGGTGGCTGTGGGTTGCAATTTGCAGCGTGGGGGGCCACAACATTTGGGTCTCTCCACGATGAGGATTGCAGCCCCCACACTGCCAAGTTGTACCTGGCTGGCATCCAAAAATAAGGCAAAGCTCCTTGTCATTTTATTGGTAGAAGGAAAAAAATGGCATGGGGCTCCGCCATATTTTTGGTCCAGCCAGGTACAACTTGGCAGCTACGGACTGCCACCAGCCCCCAGCTGCCTCGTCATACCTGGCTGGAACCAAAAATACAGCGAAGCCTATTTTTTTTTTATTTCTAGAATTATTTCTAGAAAAAAAAATGACATAGGGCTCCGCCATATTTTTGGTCCAGCCAGGTACAACTAGGCAGCTGGGGGCTGGAATCCTCAGCATAGAGAGGCCCAAGCGTTCTGGGCCCCCCATGCTGAGAATTGCAGCCCGCAGCCGCCCCAGAAAATGGCGCATTCATTGAAGCGCCATTTTCTGGCGCTGTACCCACGCTCTTCCAGTTGCCCTGGTGCCGGTGGCTAACTGGGTAATAAAGGGGTTAATGCCAGCTTTTTATTGGCAGCTGGCACTAAGCCCGAGATTCATAATATAGGGCCAATGTTAGACCCGCCATTAGGAATCTCTAGTACGGTAAATAGTCAATAAATACACACAGAGAAAAATCTTTTTATTTGAAAAAAAAAACAGACACAATTCGGACTCCATCTTTATTATAAAAAGATCCGACGTAGTCCACAACGAAGGTCCCACGACGCTCGATCGCCTCCGACGTAGTCCACAACGAAGATCCCACGACGCTCGATTGCCACTGCTCAATCCAGAGACTGCAGCAAGGGATCAAGTGTCCTCTTCCTACAGCCTCTGGGGTCAGCGTTATGGTGCACTGTATGGCAATGATCTGTCATACAATTCACCAAGACAATGATCCCAGAGACCACAACAAGAGGACACTTGATCCCTTGTTGTAGTCTCTGGGATCAGCGTCATGGTGCACGGTATGGCAATGATCTGTCATACCGTGCACAATGACGCTGATCCCAGAGACTACAAGAGGACACTTGGTCCCTTGTTGTAGTCTCTGGGATCAGCGTCCGGTGCACGGTATGACAGATCATTGCCATACCGTGCACCATGACGCTTATCCCAGAGACTACAACAAGAGATCAAGTGTTCCCTTGTTGTAGTCTCTGGAGATCGTTTCCATGACGATTGGATCCTCTAAGTGCTGTGATCCCTGAGATCACAGCACTTAGAGGGTTAACACAGCCAGGGCACAGCAATCACACAGATGCTGTGCCCTGGCTGTGACACCGCTCCTCTGCACACTCATCTCTATGCTGGGAGATGACTGTGCAGAGGAGCCAACAGAAGAAGGAGGACGCCGCAGGAAGAGGACAGTGCAGAGAAGACCCGGAGCAGACCGGAGGACAGAGGCAGAAGACCGAAGGAAAGAGGGAGAACAGCGGAGGACAGAGGAGAAGAAAGAAGACAGGTGAGGAAGAAGAGGGAGTGGGAAGAAGAGGGAGCGGGAAGAGAACGGGCGGAGGTGATCACCGCAGGCAGCGGTGGTCACAGGAGGCATGGGGAGGGATCGCAGGGCAGGGGAGACCACAGGGGGGGAGATCACCCACAGGGGGGAGCCCACAGGGGGGAGATCACCCACAGGGGGGAGTCCACAGGGGGGAGATCGGAGGGCAGGGGGCACATCGGCGGCCCGGGGCAGAGCGGAGGGCCAGGGAACGACGGCGGGAGGGAACTCATCGGCCACACCGCCCCCACATTTGATTGGAGAGAGACACTCTCCAATCAGATCTGAGGGGGGGTGACAAAGGGCCCCTTGTCCAGCCAATGCCTGATGCTGTCCAGCATCAGGCATTGACTGTATTGTAACATCTCACCAAGTTTCATTGGTGAGATATTACAATTACTCCGATTGGCAGTTTCACTTTCACTTCACTGCCAATCGGAGCGGTCCTAGCCCCGGGGGGGCTAAGCCACCCCCCCTAGGGTATAGTGCAGGTCCTTCCGTACCTGCGGCTCTATTAACCCCTTAGTGACCGCGGTTAATAGAGCCGCAGGACGGGAAACTGACGAGGACGCAGCATATGCGTCCAAGGTCGGGAACGAACTTGTTTTGAGGACGCATATGCTGCGTCCTGGGTCGGGAAGGGGTTAAAGACGTAACCGAGCCCTTTAAATCCTTGGCAAAACATGGGCAAATTGTATCTGTATGTACAATGTTGTGTCTGGATACTCTGGATATATAATCACTCTCTTTGTTTTAATCAATGATTTATGGTAATTAGCAAAAGTGTCAGAAAATCCAAACACAGAAGGGAATCCATGACTTTGCAAACTCAGCTCTGCTACATCTGCATCCCCGACACTTCAGTATCTCTGGTTTTCCACCATCTGAAATAACTTTGCGTTGAAAAGATATAAATGTTTGTGTTGTTGAAACCCTGCGGAAATGAGATTACTTTATTTTCTACCATTTTCTCTGATTACATTATTTCTCACATTTTCCCCAGAGATAACTGCGCATTTTCATTTTATGTACAGTTTTAGCAGGACAGGAGCGCTGAAGTCAATGGGGTCGATGACTCTGCCATAAAGTGTTTGCAGATAATGTACCTGGTATTTTCGGCTCAGTGAGAAGATAAATAAATCTATAGACATCTGAAGAAAAGGTTATTCCGAAGGAGAAGAAGAGAAGGCAAAAGAAACGCAATAAGGTGGAAAAGTAACATCAGACGACAAGTTAATATCATGTTTGGACAAACTTTAGGGAATGAGCAGAAGTCATCGCGCTGCAGAGGAACATCGCACCAAATGGACCGATTCATCCTCTATATGAAGAGGAATGGCAAAAACTGAGTCAGGCTGTGTTCATGCAATGTTCATAAGGACCGGGGGTACTCAACTAACCAGGATCAGTCAGGGGATTTCACGGTGGCAGTCCCGATGGTCGTGAAAAGGGGGGGTTATTTACAGGGGATTAAAGTTTTCCGTGACGCCATCCATGGATTCTGGTCAAGATGACCAACGCTGCTTGTAGTGTCCTTGGGGAATAGATGTTGTTGCAGCCAGGTGTATCACTCCCCACGAATAGAGCGGGTCCCCAGAGTTTGGTATCAAGTCAGGGTGAATGATGGTAGTTGTGGTTGGTGCAGGGAGGAGCAGAAGGAGTGGACAGACACAAGGGTTGCAGTTCTTACCAGGTTCTTTACTGTGGCTCTGTTCCGTGCAAACCCAGACTCTTCCAGTGTGTAGGGTGGCCAGCCCTCAGATAGTCCAAGAACACTCCATTGAGACACCTTTCCTAAGCCTTTCTCTGCTGCCCTGCTCTCTGCGCTGATCTTTCCTCCTTCCCCCTGTGCCTTCGTGCTACTAGTCCCAGGGCAAGTGACTGCAGGCCCTTCTCAGTCCCAGGGCATGTGACTGCAGGCCCTGCTGAGTGACGACCAGCATGTCCTCTTGACCCTCTATAGTCACTGTGCCATGGAGTTTACACAGTGTTGACTACTGCACATGCAGTCCAGTAGCCTCCGGTTTCCAGGCATGAACATATAGTTTTCACACCAGATTGGGGCTAGTCCACTCATGCAGATAGTTCCTCTATCATGACCTGGAAGTCGGCTGTAGATTCGGGGTTCTCTCTGGCCCAGGGTTCTGTGGCGCCCAATCTACTGGTCCCATTCTGCCCCAGCTCTAGCCTCTCCTAGAACTCCATCTTGCTGCTGCTTCTTCCTCACTCTGTCTCAGACTGTGTTCCCACCCCCTAAAAACTACTCCTTCCTCCAGCCAGCATATGGGGTCTGCTCTAGGTAAGTTTCTTCCGCCCATCATTTCCCTTGCCTGGAGTTGGGAACGGTGTTGGGTGTGTGTTGGTGTATCTCAGGTTCATGTCCCTGTCTTACCTGAGAGCAATGGCACCACACCTGTGGATTAGGTGCAGTACCACTGTGGCGACCAAGACGCAGGGGCTCCACATTCACACGTTGCATTATTTTTTTCTGCAACTTAAAACCTTGATATTATATTACAAGCAAAAGCTGTGAAACTAAAAAAAACCTTATACATACACTTGTTTTCATTTGGTCTTTTTTTTTTATTTAAATGGATTCTTTTTGCATTTTTCCTGTTTTTTTTTTTTTATGTTTTTTCAAATTAAAATTTTTCAGCATTGAGAGGGTGAAAAAAAATTGTGTTTTTGTATTTTTTTGTTTAGAATAAAACTAAATGTATTAAACTTGTATTTTGGATAAGGTAGACATGTAATTCTCACCCAAAAAGCACTGCAAAGAAAGTGTCAAATGTGCTGCAAAAATGTCACAAAGATGCTACAAAAGTGCTGAAAAATTGGCATTTAAATCCTGCATTTTACGTCAAGAGAGCAGGTTTTTGGTTGCAGAAAAAAAGCCATAACAGCATTTTATGATAAAATGTTAGCTCCCTGCAGCCACCACTAGGTGGTGCTAATTGTGCATAGTAGTAGTCATTGGAACCTGGGCAAATCAGTTTGTAGAGAGCTCCCCCTAGTGGTGGTTCCAAATGAACATAAACTTATAATTTATCAGGAAAGATGTGTGACCCTTTAATTATAAGTAGAGATGAGTTAAAACTTTGTTTTGGGCAGAAACACTCAAATTATCAAGAGATTAGAATCTGTCCCGATTGCTGATTATGCCTAAAGTCTGTTCAAACTGCAAACAATGATAAGTAAAGAGCATGAAAGGGGCTAAAAGAAATGATATATTACGTCACACTCTCATAGGCCCTCACTTGACTCCTTATGCCACTCTGGATATCTATGCAGGTATTCTGTAGCTGAGTCCTCCTTAGTTATATAGAAGAAGACATATCTCACCTCTCACATAAATTTGAGGGCCTCAGAAGAGCCACACACCAGAGCAAAGAACCTGGGAAACTTTATTGGCAGCCAAAGGAAGAGTAAGAAGCAGTGCTGGTGATGAGCCCAGGGCTAGGGTTACTCGGACACCGGGCCTGAATTGATGGTGTTTAACTGGTAGAATCACGGGTGGTCGGGCTCCCGGTTCCGTGCCCTGGCTGTCATTTGTTAGATGGTGGGGAGGGAATATTTACAAGGGTACATGACGCCACCTGTAGTTCCCAGTAATATGGGTACCGGCACTGCAAGCCGGCCGCTGAGGTGATGGTGGGTGCAGCAGAGTGTGGTACAGCTCCCCACAGGTGGAGATTTACCTCAGGGCAGCGGGGATGGAGGATGATGAGGGGGATGAGGGGAGTAGTATTTGTTGTTCTTAACCCTCTTATGAGATGCTGCTGATGGCGTTGGAGCGCTCCGGGCACCGGAATAACAGAGACCAATTCAACTCTAACTCCACTTTACGGGGTATCGGCAGATGTTAAATGATACATGGTACAGTCTGGTTTAACGGGTGTTTGTTGCTGGTTCAGGTTCCCCATTATGGAGTCTACAGATGTTCCCTCTTAGTCTTTCGGGGTCTACTTTACTCTTCTCTGTCTTTACTACACTTGCAGAGCTCTCCCGCCAGTCCTACGCTCTGTAGCTAGTAGGTAAGGTTTGTTCCTTACCGGTATGGACGGGAGCAGCAGGAACGCTCTATCGCCACCGGAATCCGGCCCGTTACCTCTAGTGTCCTGAACCAGTTTCAGTCCTGAGGGGTGAGATGCCTTTGTGGCGCTAACAGCAACCCGATTACTATAGATCTGCAGCTCGTCGGTTTGTGGCCAGAGGTAAAATACTGACCGCCTCGGCTTCCCGTGCTGCCGGTGTTCCCCAAAAGTGACCAGCTGGCTCCAACCAGTCCTGGTCCGTTTCCTTCTGTCCTGGGCCCCCTCTTGGAGATGGGGATCCGTCCTGTCAGCAGCCTGTCAGGCACGTCCTATCTGGCTGCCTTCCCAGCACTGTCTGAGGTAAAACTCTCCTCACTTCCTGGTTTTCCCACTCTGGCCTAGGCTCCACCCCCTGAGACTTACTGAATAATTAGTCCCTCTATACTAATGTGGCGCCCCGCAACGAGTGCGTCACAGGAAGGTATTGCATCCCTGACAGAAGATGTAACATCTTCCGCCTCGGTAATGACATGGTTAACACTCAGAGCTCCATACTCTACATGCACCACTAGAATAGAGGGCCTATTAGGTCCTGGTGGAAGGAGTGTAGGAGTAGTGTGTAGGAGTGAAGTAGGAGAAGAGGAGAGTCGTTGGAGAGTCGTCTGGAGGAAAGGAACGTAGGAGAAGCAGGGCTCTGCACAGTGCCGTGCAGCCCTGAAGACCTCTCACCGGCTGGCTCCATTAATCGGTGCCCCAGACTGGAACACGGGCAAAAAAACAAACGGGTCCAATTATACCCGTGCCCACCAAACACCGGATCACTGGTTCCGAGGCGAGCAAGACATTCTCCGCCGCTCAGCAAACCAGGGTGAAGGAACCGCTTCAAAGAGGCACCTCACTTTAGCCGCAACCTAAGTTGTCTTGCCAGCAGGGACTCTCCACTGGGGCACAGGACCTTCAGCCTTATATTAGCTAGGTACCACTCAAAAGTCTCCCAAGTACCCTGATCTGGTACGCTAAGGCAACCTCGGCAACACGTTAGAGAAACTAGGAAAGGAAGAACACCGCGGAGCTCTGAATCAACACTAGTCATTGCTGGGACCCCCCCGGCACGTTACCAAGACTGCATACCTTGTACCATCTTACCGGTTACAGTAAAGACCTGTTACAGAGGACACTGGTGTCTGTGTTTCCTTCAGAACTGTTTGAATCTACACCTTCAGTATTATTGAGCTGCTACATTACATCAAGACTGCTCCAGGCCCCGGGGACTCCCGCTCATCCTGTGGGGAGCGTCCCATCTAGCTGCCGTACATCCCCGGAGGCCCAAGCAGCGCCGGTGAAATCACCGGAATCCCACAGGTGGCGTCACGACAACAAGAATTACCCCCATCTGTTCATCCCCCTTTTGATCTGACCACCGGGCCCCACAGCCTCAGGCGCAGAACCGTGACGAGGGAAGTTACGCCTGAGACCTGAGAGCCCCAGCAACGGTGAGTCACTAAGGTGGCCTAGTCCTGTGTGTGTGTGAGTAACTTGAGACTCCATAGGTTAAACCCTGAACTGACAAGTTACAGAGATACTGCATTTGTTGTTAAAGTGCAATACCTCTCTGTGGCGCCTAGCCAGAGGGGCGCCACACTGCCAGCCAGAGGAAAAGTAAGATGCAGTGCTGGCAGCTAAAGGAAGAGTAAGAAGCTATGCTGGCAGCCAGAGGAAGAGTAAGAAGCTGTGCTGGCAGCTGGAGGAAGAGTAAGAAGCTGTGCTGGCAGCCAAACGAAGAGTAAATGTGGTGCCCCTGCGTCCAGGAGGCCACAAAGAGAACTGCAGCCAGGCAGGTAGGACAATTGTTGCACAACAACACCCTCACAGCCCACACAACCCACGTGTCAGAAGGAGGTTTACATCCAGCCCTGAGATTAGATACTCTATGAGATTTAGGGTGGTGGATCAGAGGAGTGGGTTGGGCACACCAGAGGTCAGGTGACTGACAGTATATAGTGAGGGGGAGGAGTGAAGGAAGTTAGTAGGCCATGGTGCTGAGAAGCAAAGAGGAGAAGCTGAGACAGAAAGACAATCACACGTCCTGCGAGTGCAAGGCTAGGAGCGCAGAATACGTACTGAGCCAGTGTGAGCCAGAGGGGAGAGAAAGCCTGTCCGATGCTGATGCCACCAGGAGTGTGACAGAACAGAGAGGGACGGTGTAACCCGTGCCCTAGACAGCAGCTAAAGCCACTGACTGCAGGCAGAGAAGTCCCTCCTATGATACTGGAAGGAACAGAAAGGAGAGAGCCTGGTAGAGCCTCGTGATGAGGACTGCTGGAGGCTGGGCTGAGTAGAGTGTCAGCTCTAAGGGGGACCGCAGTTTACCTGGAATCCCCAAACAACACGACGGGGGACCACAGCTCCACGTTAGGGTCCCCAACCCAAAGGACAGGCAGCTCAGTGACAACCAGGAGGGCCCACCAGGGGTCCGAGTCACCGCCATACTGTCCAGTGTCGCACAACACGTAGCAAAGAGAATGTAAACAGCCCGGAAAGGACACTACAGACTGTGTGAGGGGTCACAGAGAGAGAGAGGCCTGGCTGCAGGGAAGAAGGGAACCCGGAATGGGAGAACGTACCCTTGTGTAGAGAGCTGTACCTAACTTTGTAAGGACTGCAAACTACTTGTGAACCGTTGGAACAACTAAGAGTAAAGCTTTGGAAAACCCTGGAACAGTCTCCCTTGTGTCTCTGCGTGTAAGCTATTCCCTCCATACAGGATACAGCCTGTCAGCACCAGCCAGGAGGAGAGATCCCTGCAGCCTGCAAGTAAGTGTGCTACAACCGCACCATAGACTTGACCTTTACTGCCCCGGGGGATACAGTTCTTCCCACTGGAACTACACCATCTCCGCTGCCAATCCATCACCCCCGGAGGTTCTGCAGCAGCGGCGGCCCCATCACTGGCCGCATCAAGTGGGTGACATCACACGTGACATTTCCCCTGTAAATATCCCCCTTTATTCTGCCGAGCCAGGGACACGGTCCGGACCAAGCCACCCGTGACTTCCCCGGCCCCGTCCGGTCCGGTACCGAGTACCCCTGTCCCGTGGGGCCCGACGGAACCAGCTATGGTGGCAGCCAAAGGAAGAGTAGGAAGCTATGCTGGCAGCCAGAGGAAGAGTAAGAAGCCGTGCTGGCAGCTGGAGGAAGAGTAAGAAGCTGTGCTGGCAGCCAAAGGAAGAGTAAGAAGTTGTGCTGGCAGCCAGAGGAAGAGTTAGAAGCTGTGCTGGCAGCCAGAGGAAGAGTAAGAAGATGTGCCGCAAGCCAGAGGAAGAGTAAGAAGCTGTGCTGGCAGCCAGAGGAAGAGTTAGAAGCTGTGCTGGTAGCCAAAGGAAGAGTAAGAAGCTGTGCTGGCAGCCAAAGGAAGAGTTAGAAGCTGTGCTGGTAGCCAAAGGAAGAGTAAGAAGCTGTGCTGGCAGCCAGAGGAAGAGTAAGAAGCCGTGCTGGCAGCTGGAGGAAGAGTAAGAAGCTGTGCTGGCAGCCAGAGGAAGAGTAAGAAGCTGTGCTGGCAGCTGGAGGAAGAGTAAGAAGCTGTGCTGGCAGTCAAAGGAAGAGTAAGAAGCTGTGCTGGCAGCCAAAGGAAGAGTTAGAAGCTGTGCTGGTAGCCAAAGGAAGAGTAAGAAGCTGTGCTGGCAGCCAGAGGAAGAGTAAGAAGCTGTGCTGGCAGCTAGAGGAAAAGTAAGAAGCTGTGCTGGAAGCCAGAGGAAGAGTAAGAAGCTGTGCTGGCAGCCGAAGGAAGAGTAAGAAGCTGTGCTGGCAGCTAAATGAAAAGTAAGAAGCTGTGCTGGCAGCCGGAGGAATAGTAAGAAGCTGTGCTGGCAGCCAGAGGAAGAGTAAGAAGCTGTGCTGGCAGCCAGAGGAAGAGTAAGAAGCCGTGCTGGCAGCTAAATGAAAAGTAAGAAGCTGTGCTGGCAGCCAAACGAAGAGTAAGAAGCTGTGCTGGCAGCCGGAGGAATAGTAAGAAGCTGTGCTGGCAGCCAGAGGAAGACTAAGAATCTGTGCTGGCAGCCAGAGGAAGAGTAAGAAGCTGTGCTGGAAGCCAGAGGAATTGTAAAAAGCTACGGTATGCTATCAGCCAAAGGAAGAGTAAGAAGCTGTGCTGACAGCCAGAGGGACAGTAAGAAGCTGTGCTGGTAGCCAAAGGAAGACTAAGAAGCTGTGCTGACAGCCAAAGGAAAAGTAAGAAGCTGTGCTGGCAGCCGGAGGAAAAGTAAAGAGCTGTGCTGGCAGCCAAAGGAAACGTAAAAAGCTGTGCTGGCAGTCAAAGGAAGAGTAAGAAGCTGTGCTGGCAGCCAGAGGAATAGTAAGAAGCTGTGCTGGCAGCCAGAGGAAGAGTAAGAAGCTGTGCTGGCAGCCAGAGGAAGAGTAAGAAGCTGTGCTGGCAGCCAGAGGAATAGTAAGAAGCTGTGCTGGCAGCCAGAGGAAGAGTAAGAAGCTGTGCTGGCAGTCAAAGGAAGAGTAAGAAGCTGTGCTGGCAGCCAGAGGAATAGTAAGAAGCTGTGCTGGCAGCCAGAGGAAGAGTAAGAAGCTGTGCTGACAGCCAGAGGAAGAGTAAGAAGCTGTGCTGGCAGCCAGAGGAAGAGTAAAGAGCTGTGCTGGCAGCCAAAGGAAGAGTAAGAAGCTGTGCTGACAGCCAGAGGAAGAGTAAAGAGCTGTGCTGGCAGCCAAAGGAAGAGTAAGAAGCTGTGCTGACAGCCAGAGGAAGAGTAAAGAGCTGTGCTGGCAGCCAGAGGAAGAGTAAGAAGCTGTTCCGGCTAAGAATTAGTGATGAGTGAGCACTAAAATGCTCGGGTGCTCGGTGCTCTGGCCGAGCATCTCAAGATACTCGTGTACTCGGCCGAGCACCGAGCCCAATGTAAGTCAATGAGTGACAGGCTCCGCCCACAGACTTCCGGTTATAAAACGAGTATTGCTGGGAAAGGGTGGGAGGGTGGGCTTTTTGAAATCGCTGCAACATACAACACCTTGCTGCGGCCCCCAGAGGGACCCTAACAATGAATCTGCTCTCTGTGAGGTGCCAGCTCACTGTGTGCACTGAAGGGAGCTGTGTATTTGTGTCAGATCGCTTATTATTACCGAGCAGTCCGAGCATTTCGACGGTACTCGGTGCTCGCCGAGCATCCCGAGTACCGGGGTACTCGTGCGAGTACCGAGCAGCGCAGAGCATACTTGCTCATCACTACTAAGAATCTGTGCTGGCAGCCAGAGGAAGACTAAGAAGCTGTGCTAGCAGCCAGAGGAAGTGTAAGAAGCTGTGCTGGCAGCCAGGGGAAGTGTAAGAGGCTACGGTATGCTAGCAGCCAAAGGAAGAGTAAGAAGATGTGCCGCCAGCCAGAGGAAGAGTAAGAAGATGTGCCGCCAGCCAGAGGAAGAGTAAGAAGCTGTGCTGGCAGCCAGAGAAGAGTAAGAAGATGTGCTGGCAGCCAGAGGAAGAGTAAGAAGATGTGCTGCCAGCCAGAGGAAGAGTAAGAAGATGTGCCGCCAGCCAGAGGAAGAGTAAGAAGCTGTGCTGACAGCCAGAGGAAGAGTAAGAAGCTGTGCTGACAGCCAGAGGAAGAGTAAGAAGCTGTGCTGACAGCCAGAGGAAGAGTAAAGAGCTGTGCTGGCAGCCAAAGGAAGAGTAAGAAGCTGTGCTGACAGCCAGAGGAAGAGTAAAGAGCTGTGCTGGCAGCCAAAGGAAGAGTAAGAAGCTGTTCCGGCTGCCAGAGAAAAAGTAAGAAGTCAATTTAGATCCTTGGTGAGTTGACAATAATGTCTCTTTTTTTATTCTAACCCTTCACAACCCTCAAATGAGTCGAAGAAAATAAATAACACCTAGCTGTCCACATTTTTGTTGTAATTAGGTGAAATTTATTAAAATCCTAAAATTTGCAGAATTCGATGCATTGTCAATCCCTTCTCTTATCCCTATAAGCCCATATAATTCTTATAACTGACACCATGAAGTATTTTAAAGCCAATATTAACATTAAAGTTGTTGATCCAAACACAGTAGCTATAAAACCTTTCAGTGGAGGACCCAGAATATTAGATATTAGCCTATTCCTTTTAATAGTAACTGTGTAATACCTCATTTCCCCAGTGGAGGCACTGCAGGATAATTGAACACTTGCTGCCCATTTGCACGCAGATTACAGGTGATCACAGGAAATCTTAGCAGAGAAAAGATCAGAAGAGGATGCCCAGAGGGAGAAGATCATACATGACCACCACAGGCATAAATCACATAGGTCAGACGACTGTAGAGATCACCATGTGTTCATTTCCTAATTAGCACTACAGGACCAAAGCAAAGCAGAACATTGAATTAGTCCCATTCCACCCAATTGAATTTCATGTTGTCTTGATGATGTGATTTGAATGTACAGTGGAGACGACACTCATGATCTCCGGCCGGGGTCACTGGCTGCAGAACAGGAAATGGCAAATTAAGATATTTCTTCAAAGTGACATTAGGCACCGTGCACCTTGTCCTCATCATACAATGCACTGATTTAACCCAACAGAGTCCCACAGAAGCAGTGTAATGACATGACTGTGGGTTCGCTGTGCACATCCATAATTGCCAGATTGCTATGAGACATTGACATCCAAAGCATTGAGCAAATCAGTGGAGAATTGCAGAAAAACCTGCACCGTAAAACAAATGGTGCAGAAACTCTTCTCCCTATATTTATACTAATACAGCAGCCTCACACCCACCTTCACCACTCTCTCACAGTAAGAGGTTGCACATAGGCAAAGGCTCTAATACTTCAGCCTCAAACTGTTCTTTACCCCCCTCTCAGTAAGAGACTGCACATAGGCAGAGGCACTAATACTGCAGTCTACCACCCACCTTCCCCTCCCCTCTCACAGTAAGAGACTGCACATAGGCAAAGGCACTAATACAGCAGTCTCACACCCACCTCCCCCTCCCCTCTCACAGTAACAGACTGCACATAGGCAAAGGCACTAATACGGCAGTCTCACACCCACCTGCCCCTCTCTTCTCACAGTAAGAGACTGCACATAGGCAGAGGCACTAATACAGCAGCCTCACCATCTGTCATTCTTGGGAGGTAAAGGAATCAGGTAACAGGTAGGTGAATTGGGCAAAAGGGGATCAGGAGAGCCTAATCTGACCCTGATGCTGGGGTCCCTGGCTCGCCCTGATCTCGGAGGTACCACTGATGGTGAGGAGCTCCGAGTTTGTGTACTCACAAACTCCCTGATTATCCCTAGGCTGAGGGCCCCTACCTCGACCCACAGGTCAGGAATCACAGCTTCTCCCCAGGAAAGACTTTAGCCCATCAGCCAAGCATCAGCACAGCACAACCAAGACCTAGAGCACATAGCTATCAGCAGCACCTGACAGAGGAGAGGGAAGGCTATTTAAAGCCAGGGGGAGGGGATTCCAGGTGAGTCACACATTAACCCCTCAACCAGCAATTGAACATAAGAGTGACTGCAGCTCTAGAACACAACACAAGAGGCAAGGACCTTCACAACTATCAACCATGCAGCTCTTAAAGACAAACAACATACACAGGAACATCCAGCAATGTAAGCGCCATCTGAGCGCGTGACACCATCAGCCTCCATCTCCCCTCTCACAGTACGAGGTTGCACATAGGCAGTGGCACTAATACAGAAGCCTCACAACACCCTCTCCCCTATCACTGCCATGGCCCTTGTGCATTTACCTAAAGTCTTCAGCTTCATCTGCCCCTTTTATTTCCTTATCCTCTGTCTAGTTACTGAACAAGAGCTTATTAGAACATTTGCAATAATCCTGTTTGATGAAGGGGCTATTAATTGCAGAAAAGCAAGTCAGATGCCGCTGTTTTCTAAAAAGATACATACCAGCTTCAGATGCACTCCAAAAATACCCAATATACTGTATTCACGATAAGTGATTCAGAGTGAAGTTTATTTCCTAAAACAATGAGGTTAATTGAGAGATTCTTGTTGGAACGTTACGGAAAACATCTCTTCGTGTAAACGACACATGACCATGCGGGCACTGCGGTAAATGTCACTGCGGCACCATGTTTTCCCGCTTGCAGTCAGTGCAGTGTGATGTGTAATGAAATCTCAGAGATACAAAATGTTCTGCATTTTATTTCATATGAGAACATTTGCACCAAATGGCGTCTCTTTAGCTCAGCCTCATTTACATGACATTACCGGGATCTCCAGCTGCTCGTACATTGTAACCTTTTTCATACTGTTAACTTTTGAAAGTGGAGATGTTCAATGAGCCAAACAAGTGTGATTTAACTCTGATCAACTGGCGTTCATTCCAAATTGTGCGAACGATTAGATCAGCGTGTGCCAGGTATTAGCTCCGTGCCTCTAATATAAGGTAGCACACATACTTACAGCACTAGGTATGTGCACAGCAAAACTCCTGTATAACTGGAGAGAGCTGTATACCCTACAGATGGATCGCTAGCAGATGCAAACCAAAAAGGTTCCCTGTGCAAGTAACAGTATACGGATCCTTTGCAGTCCAAAAACTCATCATATTGCACAATTACACCTACATTGGAGGTAGAAATTGGCCACCTTACTTCTTGGTCCACTGTGCAGCTGCACAGACTGCACCAATGATATGTCCACCCTTCAGAAAGATGTTGGGGAGAAATCAAGCTTGCAATCTCCATTATTGGTTGTTGGATAGGGTGAGGTCCTGACTCTCTTTGTCTGGTCATGTTCTTCCACGAAACTCCAGCTCCATGTCAGCATGGACCTTGTGCACTGGACACAGTCATGGGGAACAGAAAAGGGTCTTCCCCAAACTGTTCCACAAAGTTGGAAGCTACAATTGTCCACAATTAGTGATGAGCGAGCCCTAACATGCTCAGGCGCCATGTATACTGGAAGTCAAGGAGGAACGTGAGCACCTTTCCAGAATATGTTACGGAAAAATGCTCAAGTGCCCCATAGACTTCCATTATATTCGATACTTGAGTTGAACCCAGTCAGAACGTCCAATTGATCGTCACGAGAACTGATCACCCGAGCATTGTAGTGCTCGCTCATCACTAGCCACAATGTCCTATGCTGCAGCAACAAAGGGAACCCATCATGTCAAAGATCGCTTCCAACCTGCAGCTGCGGGGCCAATCTTCAGGTTCTTAGTGACTTTAAGAAGTGTGGCCACCCCACTGAAGGACTGACTACAGGGAAGAAATGAACTTTCTATCTCTCCAGAGTTTCTGGATTTCAGTCATTGAGATGTGGTCATCTCGGATTCAGTCATCTGTCATTATACAGTGAGCGGCGGTATTATTGAGTCCCAGCACTGCCTGACAGCCAACTCCGCAGTACATTAGTATAGAGATGACGGTCAGTCAGTTCCAGGGCATGGTTACAGCCGCCTCTTGCTGGGTACTGAAGCCTTGCCAGCCGCGCCTCTATGACTGAGAGCTGGTGGCTGCCAGGAAGAATAAACATCTTTTCCACTTTGTTTCATTTGTACAATATGGAATGAGCACCGATCAATCGGAGCTGAGTTACATTTGTTTCACCTCATTGTCCCACTTCATACTCTTAAAAGGACACCAACACAAAGATTTATATTGACATAATCTGGTGATTCAGGTTCCATCTTGACTCTCTTTTTTCCTACTGCTGCTTCATTGTTGAACAGTTGACCTCAAATTGTCTGTGATTATGTTCTTCACAGCCACTGACTACAGCTTTTCTCTGCATTCTTTAGTGACCGCCGACCCCACCGCATCTCTGACTTGTTTAGTGCAACCATGACTGCCGACCCCACCGCATCTCTGACTTGATTAGTCCAACCATGACTGCCGACCCCACTGCATCTCTGACTTGTTTAGTGCAACCATAACCATCGACCCCACCGCATCTCTGACTTGATTAGTCCAACCATGACTGCCGACCCCACTGCATCTCTGACTTGTTTAGTGCAACCATAACCATCGACCCCACCGCATCTCTGACTTCTTTAGTGCAAGCATGACTGCCGACCCCACCGCATCTCTGTCTTGTTTAGTGTAAACATCAGCCGACCCCACCGCATCTCTGACTTCTTTAGTGCAACCACAACCATCTACTCCACCGCATCTCTGACTTCTTTAGTGCAACCATGACCATCTACCCCACCGCATCTCTGACTTCTTTAGTGCAACCATGACCGCCGACCCCACTGCATCTCTGACTTCTTTAGTCCAACCATGACTTCTGACCACACCACATCTGACTTCTTTAGTGCAAACATGACCACTGATCCCACCACATTTGTCACTTGTTTAGTGCAACCATTACTGCCGACCACACCACATTTCTGACTTATTCTCATTTTGTGCATTGATCATGGCCTTGCTTTGTCTTTTTAAGCCAGCAGATAATAGTTTTTTCATGTTGCCTCCAACTTGGATTGTCCTCTCTTTGCCAGCCTTTTAGCTTCCTCCAATTGAGACTAACCCTAGGACCACAATCACAAGCCCAAAGGTGCCCATTGGGGTTCAACGTTAGAGACCAGGGGTTTTTCAAATTCTGTGCCTTGGCTGCAGCTATCGCCAGTTTGGATTTATTCCCTGGCTATCACGCTATATCTGTATAAGTGTAATATTCTTCATGCTTACTGTCTAGAGTTCCCTTTTGCGTGTAGCATGTTAGATACCCCTAAGGGGAAAGCGTCTGACACAATATATTCTTCGTTTGGAAAGTGCCTGCAAATTGCTATTATCATGTAACTCATTGTGGTTGCAGGTTTGCATTGCAGAGCGTGACAGGTTAGCACTTTTACCCAGTGGTGAGGATGTAGACTCATCTCCTCTCAAGGTCTTTCTGCAGAACAAGCCCAATGTTTTATTCATGGCTCCTTTTGTTTTGCAGGCTGTAACAAAAAGTGTTTTTTTCTTTTAAGTTACTGACTTGGCATCTGCTTTAAGCACTATCTAAATGAACACATCTTTCTGACCCATGGAAGCTGGAGACGACCGCCATCCCCATATGACAGAGCAGCTGCCAAAGACGGGCAGCACCGGGTCACGGACAGCGGATTCCTCGGCAGCCAAGTGCATGACTTTTAATCCACCACTTCTGTAGTGTCTTAAATAAAGAAATAAAATGTGGATTTTGTAATTCAGCCTAGTCCTTCTGCTGTAAATCTATTGTGTCAAATCCGCACCAAAATCAGTGTCAAGAAGATTTTGCCCTGGATTCAGTGCAGATTTGCTGTAATATCCAAAAGTCTTCAGAAAGCAACTGCTTGCCCCAAAGGGCTTAGGGGAGGGCTCCATGACTGAGGAGGGATGCTAGGCCCGGTTGGGCATTTCGGGGGTTAATGTCTGGAAGAATTTTTGAAGGAAAGTTAAGGAAAGGTTATAGGGCAGAAAGTTCTGGACTCCTCTTTTGATTAGCTAGTGGGAGGTTCTGATATCGGGAATATATAACGTGGGGGTCAAGAAAGGGGCAGAAAGTCTTCACCTGGATACTGTACTGAGATCTTCCCACCAACTCACCCCTGTATAGGAAGCTATTAAGAATGTTTTCTTTTGTCAGTGGAAAGAGGGGGGGGGTTTGAAAATGGATTGCACAGACAAAATGGGGGGAACCCAGTGTGGGGACAGGTGACCCTCAGGAGTGCAGTGGTACTACTGGAGTTAAAAACGGGTTCCGACTGGGCTCAGGTCTCAACGGTATATTGGTATGGTTGTAGGAGGGTCAGAAGCATTGTCACCTGGTCACCCAAGGGATACCTTTTGTGTTTTGCATCTGTACTGATAACTGTATGTTCCATAATGTGTATGCAGTCCTCAACTGGCTAAAGGTGAAGGTTGCTCCCTGAACCCCATTAGTGTGGATAGTGGGTGTTCCTTGTGGGTAGGGCGTAACTAGAAGGGCTTATACCATAGGAGATGAGAGGAGAGTCCCCAAGTAGGATATTCTATCAGGAAACAATAACAGAAAGAAATGAGGGCACTACCTAAAGGGGAACTCCTGCTCAGGAGGCGAAAGCAGACAGGAGCCACAAAATACCCTTGAGGTGCCAGTCAGTAAACACAGTCCATATCAAAAAAGTAGAAAACGGCACTCACCGGGTAGCTGAAAGAGGAATCCTCTATTGGGGTTGCAGATACATGTGCAGGGAGGGGGTATCGAGGTGACGTCGGCACCTTTTCGGGCTCTCGCCCTTTTATGGGTCACAGGTGAAGGGCGAGAGCCTGAAACGGTGCCGTCGTCACCTCGGTACCCCCTCCCTGCACCCCTGCACCATGTATCTGCAACCCCAATAAAGGATTCCGCTTTCAGCTACCCAGTGAGTGCCGTTTTCTGCTTTTTTGATATTCTATCAGGAACCAAAGTCTCCTCTAAATTGTTTGTACCCTGAGGGTTAATGCGGGAATCGGCACAGCATTTGGACTGTGGAGAAGAACCTCAGCCAAGCTTCTTCCCCCGGTGTTAGTGCTTGACATCAACCCCTGGCAGATACACAGAGAGAGGCTGTGCTTTCTGGTGTTTGGTTGTACCTGAGCAGATGTTCGAAGATCGATGGATCTCCAATGTCAGTGCAGTGAAAGAACACTCTCTGGCTGTTCCCCGAAGGTCTTATGGTTGCATTTCCATTATTTGGGTAGGGATAGAATTGACCAAATGACTCTATGAATTCACTTTGTGTATCGATGACACATAAGGGTGTAAGTCTGGAGGCTCGGGAGCAGCCTGCAGCTCACATAGCCAAAGCACAAGTTCAACTATTATAGTAAAGAAACCTTAAAAACTTTTATTGACTCTGTGAATAGTTTGTCCCTTAATGAGGGTACCAAGAAACTGACCTGTTGTACCGAGGAACCGACTGGGGCAGGATCCGCCATATCGGGGATGTGTTGTCATCTCAGTTCTGCCTCACTACTGACTACCGGCCACCTGGCGCAGGCAACTCTACACTGCCAACATTCAGCCAGATTCCCTCGAGTCGGTGCGGTGCCGCTGGGGCCGGTGAGGGGGAGCTATCATTGCAATAAACTGGAATGGAACCTTCATCCTCCTCTTCATTTTGAGTGGTTACATGGCTGATGCATATTAAGATATGTTAATGCTGTAAGTTTGGTTTGTTGTTATTTACTAAACGATACTGCCGTGGCCTTTGCACCCAACGTTACGCAGTACGGTGTCTTACTTTTTCAGGTAAAGGCTGGGGATCCAGCGCTGCGGGGTTTTCGCCCTTTAAGTTAGCGCCGATATTCAGACCTTCCGAATCATGGGGTACTATAACATGGAGTTCCCAGAGGATATAGACTGCAGACGCTTATATTACTTCTAGATAGTGCACTTATAGTGTATAGTCAGGTTGTAACTTTGATGATTTCGCAGGTTTTTGCTTTTATACTTCCTTTCCTATACAGGATAGTGACTATAGGTGATATGTAGGAATAGTTACAGCCAAGCCATGGTGGCTAATGACTTCAATATTATGATCTGCACATGATAAATGAGTCCTGTTGTATATTTTGCATTAGGGCTATATTTTACATCTACACTTCCAAGACTTAAAGATGATCTATTATCAGGTTTTTGCTATTTAATCTGATAGCAGCATAATATTGGAGCAGAGAACCTGATTCCAGTGAGGTGTCGCCTGCTGTAGTTTCAATACAATTAGTTCTTTTTATCAGATTATCACTTCTGGACTAGAAGTGTCGTGTACAGGACAGTCCAGCTAAGATGGGTAACTCCGCCCCCACCACTAATTGGCAGTGATTTAGGTGCACAATGCACAATGTCAGAAAGCTGCCAATCAGTTGGATGGGAGTGGTTATACAGAGCTCAGCATTCTGACCTTTTCTACATCTACAGCAGAGAAAACAGGGATTCTATCAAAACTGCATGAAACACCCAGTAATTGATACATTACTGGAATCAGGTTCTCAGCTCCCATATTATACTGCTTTCAGATTACATAGCAAAAATCTCCTGACAAATTCTCTTTAAAGTGGTTGATAACAAGTTATCATTTATTCAAGATAGATCACAACTTATTGGTTGGTGGGAGTCTGACCAATCGGCAAAATGGGCACTGTTATTCCTGATACAATGAGGTGATGGTGCGCACGCCCAACCTCCATTGCATTCATTCCCTATGTGGCTCATTGATTCTGCATTTGGATTTTTCTGCCACATCAAGGATACATTTTCCCTGTTCTTGTCCAAGAGCCAACAAGATATTGTTTAAATCATTTTTGTATATATTACGCTAAGACGACAGTCAGGAGCTTAATGATCATGGTTGCAGAGTGTTTGACTGTGCCCATACAGGGGACGGCCTGCCGACACCAGCAGCTATTTCAGCTGAATGTGTATCCAAAGACAATATACCGGGATTAGAGATTATTATACCAGTAAAGAGAAACATTAAACCAAAAAGGAGCCCTGAATGGAGGATATTATACCAGGTTTTTAGGACATTATAATGTGAAAAGGAGGTATTACACCAAGAAGGGCCCCTGGATGCAGGACATTCTTCTGGGATGGCACCAGAAACAGACATTTTTACATAGGGGAGTGAACCAACATGTCTTTCAGGATCTAGAATGCTATACAGCCCCATACATCTGATGAACATGCAGGTGGGTGCCTTGAGCCAAGTTTTGCACCAGGCCCATTAGACTCTAGTTATGCTATAGGACACAATGGGATGTGTCACACCTTGAGGTTTGATCCGGTGCCCCTGTGCTGTATAATCATCTCCTTTCTCTATTAAGCCAAAGCAGGTTTAGTACAAGTATTTACATTTATAATATAGTTTGCCCTATCACATTGCAAGTGTGGCTATTTATACCTTCCCCTTGCTGGTCTTCTCTGCTGGCTACATTCCATTATGGATCCTGATTGGCGTTCCAGCCATACTGCCTAAGATTAATGCCAGTCAGAAAGAGCCTAGCTAAGTTTAATTTTATTGTCTTTGTTGTCTTGTCAGTCTATCCCATTCCTTCTATCCTGCTAAGAGTTAGATTAATGGAGGCTTGCCTTCCCTAGAGTGGGACTTTTTACTTTCTCCACTTTTTATCCGTGTTTTATTATTTCTCACTTAGAATCTCTGTTATCTCTGCACACCTTACTTATTCTGGGTTGCAGTTCTCTGCATCTCTCTCTGGTCCCTATGGAGCTATAAGGAACACTTGATGGCCTTTAGGCAGCCAGGTCTGAGTTGCAATCTCCTAGTTTTACAGTTAGGGGTATTCCAGTCTGTGCAGTAACTACCAGAGACTAGTCAGATAGGAACCTTAGTCTTTACTGGAACCTGTTGGGCCATGGCAAAAGTTTTGATAGGCTCTATTTTACCGTGTTCATAAGGCTGGAGACACATGGTGCGAGATACTCACACGAGTCTCCCATGCATCACCACTGGCTCTGTGGACAGGAGCACGTCAGCAGCATAAAACACATATAGCTCCATGCTCCTGTCCATAGAGCCGGTGCCCATGTTAGGTGATGCATGTGAGAATTGTGCGTGTATCTGTGTGTCTCCAGCCTAACATAGGTATCTAGTGCATATATGTCTGCCAGAAGATTAAAGGGTTTGGCCTGTAGATACAAGTAATAGCTTATTCGCTTGTTTCCACCAAACAACCCCGTTGAGCTCCTAGCAAACATCTATGTGCCAGATACATACCAATATTATTTGTGACACTGACACAAGATTAATAGCTTTGAAACAGAAAACATTATTTTCCGATACTCTGTCTGGGGACGTTTATGATATATGTGTCAACATGTGGTTATGATGTGAATTGCAGCCTATTGGGGGTTTGGGTGCAAAATGCATTGAATTTATGTAAAAAAAATGAAATTTGTGGAAAGACAAGTGTGAACAAATCAATATATCAAAGACTAGAGCACCTAGTACTCATCACATTCACAGCCAAAACACCATTCACCACCCACCTCATTAATTGCAAGTAATAGCTTCCTGTTCAATAGATAAAGCTCCATCTGAACAGACCTTTCAAGCTCTGGAAAATGTCAGGGTGAGGAACGCCATCTACTCCTCCTGCAATAAAAACTCATTTAGCTCAATTATTTTTTCGATACCATCTATGACATGGCCCAGATGCCACATTTTACATGTTGGCGGCTCGTTGTTATGAATGATTGCGTTCCTGCCGGAGGATATGAACTTTTAATTTTTTTTCGGGCCATGGGCCAACAGCAAAGAGGTAAGACGTAAGAGTCAAGACGTTCATCCGCAGTCTTCTACTACAATATGTTCCTCTTCGTATGCATAAAAAATAAAACAAATCCTTCTTTACGGGAGGCTTTCTTCGGTTTGCGCTATCCGCCGGGTTAACCTCTGCCATTTATTTGGAAAGTCCCATCATATTTCATGGTCACTAATGGAGACAAAAGAGGCCGACATGCACCAAGCGGTTTTCAAAGCAGAATTCATCTGTTTCATTCTAATCCAATCATGGCTGGAGGTTGGGGGATGAGATTTCATTTATCGAGGACACCACTGGGTTCCGGACTAAAACTTTGAAGCTCCCCACAAAGCTTTCATTGGTGATTAGCCTCCTAGTAAGCCAATTACTGCAGTTTATTTATAGTCCGCCATTCATGTTGCCGGGAAGAAGGGAGGGAGGAAGTCGGTTTTGGATATTTCTGTCTTTTTTTCTGTTGTTTTGTGATTATCCTTATTCATATATAACGGAAAACATTAGAATTATGTTTCATGGCTAGAACTCAGACGGAGGACATACCGCGGGTATCGAAGATACTCTTTGTTATCGGCACACAGTTGGAAACGTCATGTCAATCTTTAGGGCCGGTTGGAGCTTTTTGATATTTTTTTAGTATTCTGCATAGTAATTTTATATAGAAATATAAAAAAGGAAGATTGACAGCTTTTGACAGGGGGTGGAATGGCTCTGGAGAATGACCCACCTTGGCCTCTTTCTCCGCAATCAGTCACTTCACAAGTTTTTATACAACAAGCTACAACCTTAAAGGAGAAAGGTCATTAATTTCCATCAGGAATAATAATAGATAGATAGATAGATAGATAGATAGATAGATAGATAGATAGTAGATAGATACAAAAGAGAAAAAAAAGAGAAAAAAAAACCCGCACAGCACTCACAGACTAAATGTGAACTGGTGCTAGCAGGGATGCTGGGTCAAATATCTAGAAAAAAACCTCTGCAGCACTCAGATGTACTACAATGGAGTACAAGTGCTAACAAGGTTTTTTTAGAAAAATTGACAACATACCTTTTCACATTCAAAATGTCTTATGCTTATTTATTTCTGATTTTGGGAACTGTGGCAATGTCTGGGTTTACTCAGTCAATCTTGCTACAAGTGACTTCAGGTCTGATGAGTCTACCGCCCCTGTCGTGGTATGACACCAGGACACTTCTCAGGGAAGACTCCATCGGACCTGAATCACTTTGTGAGTGCACAATGAGGTGCAATTGCAACTTATGATACTAAGAACTAGATTAAAAAAAAAAGAATGAGAAAAAAAACTACACATGTCCTCACAGATAATATTAAACTGTGTCAGCATATGTACATATGTATATGAGCTCAAGGTTCTAGCTAGCACTAGTTCAGATATAGTCTGTGAGTGAAATGTAGCAGTTTTTTCAGACAATATGGAGTTGCTGGCTCCATGCTGCAATTGCACCCTCATTGACCACAGGTGATCTAGGGTCGAGATGGAGTCTGCCCACTGAGAAGTGGGGGTGGACAAGGAGGACAGGATATCAGCGTTAGGACTCATCGGACCTGAAGTCACTTTGTCGCAGTTGATGAGCAAACAGACATTGGCCAATGTGTGTACCAAGAACTTCAGATTTTAAAAAAATAATAAGAATTTGAGTTTTTTGAAAAAAACGTACATTTTTAAATTTTTTCTCATATATATATATATAGCTTGTCAGCATATGTACATCATTGGTAGTAGCTGAGTGCTGCAAGGTTTTTTTCTAGTAGATAGATAGATAGATAGATAGATAGATAGATAGATAGATAGATAGATAGATAGATAGATAGATAGATACAAAAAAGAGAAAAAAGAGAAAAAAAGAGAAAAAAAAACCTGCACAGCACTCACAAACTAAATGTGAACTGGTGCTAGCAGGGACGCTGGGTCAAATATCTAGAAAAAGTTCTCTGCAGCACTCAGCTACTACCAATGATGTACAATTGCTAACAAGCTATGTAAATATGAGAAAAAAGTTTAAAAACTTACGTTTTTTCAAAAAACTCAAAAATCTTATCTTTTTATTTCTGAAGTTCTTAGTACATACATTGGCCAATGTCTGTTTGCTCATCGACTGCGATTGTTTACCTCTACACATTGGTTGGGAATTCAGTTGGTCAGGCATTGTTTACCTTAACACATTGGTTGGGCATTCAGTTGGCCAGACAATGTTTACCTTAACACATTGGTTGTGCATTCAGTTGGTCAGGCATTATTTACTTTTACATATTGGTTGGGCATTCAGTTGATCAGGCATTGTTTATCTTAGCCCATTGGTTGGGCATTCAGTTGGCCAGGCATTATGTACTTTCACACATTGGTTGGGCATTCTGTTGGTCAGGCATTGTTTACCTTCACACATTGGTTGGGCATTCAGTTGGTCAGGGATTATTTACTTCACAAAGCATTCACTGATCTCAGGGAGACTAGTCAAGGAAAACACTGCGGGCAGCTGGCTAAAGCGCTCCCGTGTTTGAGACTCTTAATCGAGGCTTCACAGACTCCATTTGCAGGGATTATTTACTTTCTCACATTGGTTGGGCATTCAGTTGGTCAGGCATTATTTACTTTCACACATTGGTTGGGCATTCAGTTGGTTAGGCTTTCTTTACTTTCAAACATTAGTTGGGCCTTCAGTTGGTCAGGCATTCTTTACCTTAAAACATTGATGGGGCATTCAGTTAATTAAGCATTGTTTACTCTCACACATTGGTAGAGCATTCAGTTGGGCTGACATTTTTTATTCTAACACCTATCACTAATTTAATTAACACTTTGTTATACTGTACTGATTCAGGAGAAATATCCATGGTCAATTGAGAATACCAAGATATTATGGTTTATAATTGGTAAAAATCACCTAAATTAATTACTGTAGTTTTACATTCTGCTTAACTGTATGTTATCACCAAAGCATTGCAAAAACTTATGGAAGCATTTTTGCACTTGCTCATTGCTATCTATAGGTGAAAAAACACTGAAAGAATGACTGAAAGAATTGACATACTGCAGAAAAACGCAGCAGTTTTCCATTTTGGTCAAGAAAAAAAAGGAATGGTGTGCAGGAGATTTCTGAAATCTCAGAGCTTTTCCTGGTGATGTAAAAAGCAGCTTTTGATTTGCATAAAACTGATGAAAAAACACTGCAAAAAATGTAGCAACAACACAACATCTGAACACAGCCTTATTCAGTGAGCACTTTTCTTTAGGAAGTGGATGAAAATTGTAGATTATTATTAAAAGAAAGAATTTGGGGATTATAAACTGCACAAAACAATCACATAGGTGCAGTATCTAAACTACTGGAACACTGCAGATGCTGAAGGCCTCCCTATAGTGCAGTGGGCAGTATGTGATAGGTGACCACTGTAAGCAAAAAGTGTTTCCTGCAAAGAGAGGTAGACTAATAGGAAGTGCAAGCATTGAGGGCAGTGCATATGTACATGAGGCAAACTATACAGGGTGGGCCTTCTATATGGATACACCTAAACAAAATGGGAATGGTTGGTGACATCAACTTCCTGTTTGTGGCTCATTAGTATATGGGAGGGGAAAAACTTTTCCAGATGGGTGGTGACCATGGCGGCCATTTTGAAGTAAGCCATTTTGGATCCAACTTTATTTTTTTCAATGGGAAGAGGGTCATGTGACCCATCAAACTTATTGAGAATTTCATAAAAAGAACAATGGTGTGCTTGGTTTTAATGTAACTTTATTCTTTCATGAGTTATTTCAAGCTGATATCACCATTCGTTCCCATGTTATTTAGGTGTATCCATATAGATGGCCTACCCTGTAGAAGAAGAGGAATTTCAGGAAGAGCTGAGGAGTGAGCAGGGCATATGCACAGGGTCTGGGTACCAGGATGGTGGGAAAAAATAAAGAAGACCGAGGAAAAATAGCAGGATAGATTGCAAGTTTATTTTGGGATACCAAAATTAAGCGTCATCAGGGGCAGAGGTTGAGGTCACTGCTGCAGCGTCTGCCTCTTTCATGAAATGAAGCACCATTAGTGATGCTCGTTTCAGGGGCTGGGAACTGTGTACTACGTGATGTGCACAATGTCAGCACACTCTGTGTTGTCAGCTCAGATCAGCATTAACAAGCAGGTACCAGAGTGTTTTGTCAGAATTTCCAGTGTGCAGAGGCCAGCGGCGCCCCTCAAGTGACATCACTGGTCTCTGCAAATTGGTGTCCAGACAACACACTCCATTACCAGATTGTTACTGCTGATCTGAGCCGACAACACAGAGTGTGCTGTCATTGTGCACATGACATAGTGCACCATTGCCAACCCCTGAAACGAGTGTCACTGATAATGCTTCAATTCAAGGAAGAAGCAGAGGCTACAGCAAACAGGGACTAACCCAGCACCTAAAACGGGCATCACTAATGATTTCAGGGCTTGGAAAGGGTCTGTACCAGTGACCACAGCCTCTGCCCCCTGATGATATTATAATTGAGTATCTCAGCATGCACAAAGATACTTAGAAACAAATTGAATAGCAGTTAGATAGTGTAGTAACGGAGGGAGAGGGGATTTTTAATACAAGTAAAGTAGAAACTAGTTTAGATTATGTCACTAAATAGATAGGGATTTAGAACTAAAATTACTTTAGCCTTCCCTTTGACGGTGCACTAAGAGCTTGGCTTTAGGGTGGAGGCACACTGCCGTTGAACTCGCGCAAGTTTAATGCGAGAAAAACTCGCATTAAACTCGGACCTGTATCTTTCAATGATACAGGTCACATTAATGCGAGTTTCTGGCATTAAACTTGCTTTGCGAGACCAATCCGAGTGCAATCGCAGCATGCTGCGATTGCACGTGATTCCCTCGCGCAAGTGGCCATTAAAAGTATATGGGTGCGAGTCTAGCTCGCACTCATACAGCACACCATGCGATAATCGCAGCCGTGTGCTTTCAAAATCACTGGCCCCCCGCAGTCCCCATACAGTTACAATAATGTTTCATTGCTGTGACAGCAGCAGTGAAGCAGTATTGTATGTATAATTTATTATTTTTTGCAAAGTTACACTTTTCAGCTTGATTTTACATGTTTTTACCATGTCGGCTGTTCAGGACTTCATTCTAAACTGTGCTACCGGAGGGGGTTTTAACCCGCTGATTAAGGGGTTAATCAGACGCTGGTGTTAAACTTAAACTTGGTTTACAGAATAATTATGTCGGGTGTATAGATGAGACAGAAAGAGCCGTGATTTGTGAGGAGCTGTCCATGGTGCTGAAGCTTCCATTCATAAATCACTAGCTCTTTCTGTCTATCTATACACCCGACATAAACTTAAACTTGGTTTACAGAATAATTAACCCATTCAGACACATGATGTCATGTCACCATGTATCCAGGGGAGGAGGACATGACACCAGCGTCTGATTAACCCCTTAATCAGCGGGTTAAAACCCCCTCCAGTAGCACAGTGCAGGATGAAGTCCTGAACAGCCGACATGGTAAAAACATGTAAAATCAAGCTGAAAAGTGTAACTTTGCAAAAAATAATAAATTATAAATATAATACTGCTTCACTGCTGCTGTCACAGCAATGAAACATTATTGTAACTGTATGGGGATAGCAGGAATGCTGTTCCGTGGTCCATCAAGACCATGGACAGCAGAGAAAAAAAACAGCACACACGCACTCACACCTCACACTCGCACCACATACACTTACATACAGCCAGGCACACTCACCACGCGCACCACACTCGGACCACACTAGCACCACACTTGGACCACACTAGCACTACACTCGCACCAAACTAGCACTGCACTCGCATCACTGTCATGCATCAAAAACGCAGCGTTTTTGATGCATGATAGTGTGCCTCCACCCTTAGAAGAACAAACAAATTACAAATCATATCATTCAGGTTGTATTTAGTAAATATAAACATATCTATCTATCTATCTATTTAGAAAAAGTTCTCTGCAGCACTCAGTTACTACCAATGATGAACAAATGCTAACAAGCTATGTGAATATGAGAAAAAAGTTTAAAAACTTACGTTTTTTCAAAAAACTCAAAAATCTTATCTTTTTATTTCTGAAGTTCTTGGTACATACATTGGCCAATGTCTGTTTGCTCATCAACTGCAACAAAGTGACTTCAGGTCCGATGAGTCCTACGCTGATATCCCTATCCTCCTTGTCCACCCCCCACTTCTCAGTGGGCAGACTCCATCTCGACCCTAGATCACCTGTGGTCAATGAGGGTGCAATTGCAGCAAGGAGCCAGCAACTCCATATGATACAAAAAAGAGAAAAAAAACTGCACATCACTCACAGACTAAATGTGAACTGGTGCTAGCAGGGACGCTGGGTCAAATATCTAGCGTGGCCCACACTGTGTGGCCCAATGCTCAGGCAGCAGAGCGGTTGGGTCGCTTTCAGACACTCTGCATCATTTGTATTAGTGTGAATGGTGCTTTAAACAGGCCCAGTGTATGCATGGCAGACTGCCTCCCACACATAGCTGGTAGAGGTGGTTTATTAGCCTGCAGCTGGGCTTGCTTTACAATTGGGCTCTGACTGCTTCCTGAGAGTGCATTTTGATTCTGCTTTTGGCAATGATGGTAAGTTTTTTGATGCTGCTTTTTTCTAGTAGTTTTTAAACAATGCCTGACCAACTGAATGCCCAACCAATGTGTAGAGGTAAACAGTGCCTGGCCAACTGAATGCCCAACCAATGTGTTAATAAAAACAATGCCTGGCCAACAGAGTGCCCAACCAATGTGTAAAAGTAAATAATGCCTGACCAACTGAATGCCCAACCAATGTGTTAACGTAAACAATGCCTGACCAACTGAATTCCCAACCAATGTGTGGAGGTAAACAATGCCTGTCCAAGTGAATGCCCAACCAATGTGTGAAAATATACAATGCCTGACCAACTAAATGTCCAACCAATGTGTTAAGGTAAACAATGCCTGACCAACTGAATGCCCAACCAATATGTGAAAGTAAATAATGCCTGACCAACTGAATGCCCAACCAATGTGTGAAAGTAAATAATGCCTGACCAACTGAATGCCCAACCAATGTGTGAAAGTAAATAATCCCTGCAAATGGAGTCTGTGGAGCCTTGATTAAGAGTCTCAAACACGGGAGCGCTTTAGCCAGCTGCCCACAGTGTTTTCCTTGACTAGTCTCCCTGAGATCAGTGAATGCTTTGTGAAGTAAATAATCCTTGACCAACTGAATGCCCAACCAATATTTGAGAGTAAATAATTTCTGACCAACTGAATGCCCAACCAATGTGTGAAGGTAAACAATGCCTGACCAACTGAATGCACAACCAATGTGTGAAAGTACATAATGCCTGGCCAACTGAATGCCCAACCAATGTGTTAAGGTAAACAATGCCTGACCAACTGAATGCCCAACCAATGTGTAAAAGTAAAAAATGCCTGACCAACTAAATGCACAACCAATGTGTTAAGGTAAACAGTGCCTGGCCAACTGAATGCCCAACCAATGTGTTAAGGAAAGCAATGCCTGGCCAACTGAGTGCCCAACCAATGTGTTAAGGTAAACATTGCCTGACCAACTGAATGCCCAACCAATGTGTGAAAATAAACAATGCCTGGCCAACTGAATACCCGACCAATGTGTAAAAAAATAAACAATGCCTGACCAGCTGAATGCCCAACCAATGTGTTAAGGTAAACAATGAATGACCAACTGAATGCCCAACCAATGTGTAGAGGTAAACAATGCCTGACCAACTGAATGCCCAACAAATGTGTTAAGGTAAACAATGCCTGACCAACTGAATGTCCAACCAATGTGTAAAAGTAAATAATGACTGACCAACTGAATGCACAACCAATGTGTTAAGGTAAACAGTGCCTGGCCAACTGAATGCCCAACCAATGTGTTAATGAAAACAATGCCTGGCCAACTGAGTGCCCAACCAATGTGTAAAAGTAAATAATGCCTGACCAACTGAATGCCCAACCAATGTGTGAAAGTAAATAATGCCTGACCAACTGAATGCCCAACCAATGTGTGAAAGTAAATAATCCCTGCAAATGGAGTCTGTGGAGCCTTGATTAAGAGTCTCAAACACGGGAGCGCTTTAGCCAGCTGCCCACAGTGTTTTCCTTGACTAGTCTCCCTGAGATCAGTGAATGCTTTGTGAAGTAAATAATCCCTGACCAACTGAATGCCCAACCAATATTTGAGAGTAAATAATTTCTGACCAACTGAATGCCCAACCAATGTGTGAAGGTAAACAATGCCTGACCAACTGAATGCACAACCAATGTGTGAAAGTACATAATGCCTGGCCAACTGAATGCCCAACCAATGTGTTAAGGTAAACAATGCCTGACCTACTGAATGCCCAACCCATGTGTAAAAGTAAAAAATGCCTGACCAACTAAATGCACAACCAATGTGTAGAGGTAAACAGTGCCTGGCCAACTGAATGCCCAACCAATGTGTTAAGGAAAGCAATGCCTGGCCAACTGAGTGCCCAACCAATGTGTTAAGGTAAACATTGCCTGACCAACTGAATGCCCAACCAATGTGTGAAAATAAACAATGCCTGGCCAACTGAATGCCCAACCAATGTGTTAAGGTAAACAATGAATGACCAACTGAATGCCCAACCAATGTGTAGAGGTAAACAATGCCTGACCAACTGAATGCCCAACAAATGTATTAAGGTAAACAATGCCTGACCAACTGAATGTCCAACCAATGTGTAAAAGTAAATAATGACTGACCAACTGAATGCACAACCAATGTGTTAAGGTAAACAGTGCCTGGCCAACTGAATGCCCAACCAATGTGTTAATGAAAACAATGCCTGGCCAACTGAGTGCCCAACCAATGTGTAAAAGTAAATAATGCCTGACCAACTGAATGCCCAACCAATGTGTTAAGGTGTTTTAAACAATGCCTGGCCAACTGAATGCTTAACCAATGTGTGAAAATAAACTATGCCTGACTAACTGAGTGCCCAAAAAATGTAAGCAATGACTGGCCAACTGAATACTTTCACTCATTGGTAGGGCAAACAATGCTCTATAAATTTAACTCTTCTAGACTGTCTTTCATGAACTCATGTAACCTTAGATCATCAGTTTTTTGTTCAGAATAGTTACTATTTTTTTAGACATAAAAATAATTTGATTTAGTTGCCCTTGTTTCCAAATATGTTTTATGGTTTCGCATATACCTTCAATTGGTATCCTATCATCTTGTATTGTTCATGCTTGCAAGGAGGAAGTAAAGCTGACTTGGGATCCTGAAAAAACGCTGCAAACCCCCTCCAAAAATACAGTAAGAGAAGCAGCAAAAGAGTTAGGAACACCTTGTTTTGGCTGCAGCTTTTTTACTGCCAAGAAACCAGCTTTTAGCTGCTGAAAAAAGCAGCAAAAAAGCAACGTGTGAACATAGCTCAAAGTAGATCACATCTTTCTGCAACCCATGAACTTTGTAGAATTTTTGCATAATATTTTAAAAGAACAGTATAACAAAATATGAAAAATAGAAAAACACAAGCAAAATAACAGCAAAGTATAAAGTAAGGAATACTTCTGTTTTCTTCCCCAGTAATGAGCTTGCTATGGATATTGTGTACTGACAGTCTCACACCTCTAATGCTGTCTGACACCCGGTTTCACCGTTAATTATAAGCTTTGAAAGTCCGCAGCTATTTTACACATGATGAACCTGTCTTCAGTATGGGGAAGACGTGCGTGGAGTGAAAGGGGTTAAAGATCATTGGGAAACATGAAATCAATTGAAACAGTTTTCTGCAGCAATTTGAAGGTCAACGTAACTTGTCACAAGTCTACTAAAAACACATAAAGATTGGGCGAGTTCTTCAGGGCACGGCTACTGACTGTCAGATTATGTGGATGTCAGATCATTAGTCAGGAGAACCTTTATACGACTGGGTCAACCTGCTGTACACGGATTTCATTTTCTCCTTTAGCGATGGTACATAAAATATTCAGACAACCATAGGTTATGACGTGGAGTCATTCATTCAAACACACCGGTTACTTAAAGGAACAATACGGTCAAAACTGAGGGAGGAGCATGCAGAAAGTGTTACCATCTGTCCATGCTGCGCATCTAGGACACTATAGAAATTATGGTGTGACTGGTACCTGGGTGTGCTGGGCTGTCAGTTTGCTGATTTTCTGCACAGTCTCCCATTCTAGTTCTAGGAGGTGCTGGGTTGCTAAGGTATTCTATCCTCCCTGTGATTGCTCAGCTACTTTACTGAGCAACCTCTCCCAAAACTCTACTAGACAAATATTCTATTTGAGTAGTGATGTTGACCTGCATTCATGTGTCTATCTAGTTCTGATTATTGTTTAAGGACCCTGGACCTGACTACTCTTCTGCTTGCTACCTGTAGTTGACGTGATCTCCTGGTATTTCTTCTGGTTCTGGGAAGTGCTGGATTGCTCAGGTTTTCTATCTTTCCAGTGATTATGCAGCTACTTTACTGAGCAGCCTCTCCCAGAACTCTGCCAGTCATACATTTTATTTGAGTGATAATGTTGGTCTACATTCATGTGTCTGTCTAATTCTGATAATTGTTTAAGGACCCTCGACTTGACTACTATTCTGTTTGCTACCTGTAGTTAATGTGATCTCCTGGTATTTCGACCCCGGACTGCTACCTGACTAAGTCTCAATTGACTCCCTTTATTCTACTTTCTGGAAGGCTGAATTCGGATTTTTACCTGACTACATCTCACATGATCCCTTTTACGCACTACATGCCTTCCTGGAAATCTGGGCACGGATCGTGACCTGACTACATCTCAATTAACTCCCTTTAATCTATGTGGCTTTCTGGAAATCTGACCGCAGATCGTGACCTGACTACGTCTCAGTTTACTCCCTTTATTCTATGGGTCTTCCTGGAAACCTGACTCTGGATATTAATATTTTCCCCATTACTTTTTCATTGAAATACAGTATATGTAATAAAATATTTGTAATTAAAAAAAAGACCCCTGAAGAAGCTGTTAGTGAAACTCTCCATTGATTTAATGGCTGAATTTTGCTCTTTATGGACATAAGCTACCTTACTATTTTTTCATGCATACAATGGGTGAAATAAGTATTGAACACGTCTTCAATTTTCTAAGTAAATATATTTCTAACAGTGCTATTGGCATGAATTTCACACCAGATGATGGTAACAACCAATTCCACAGGCAAAGAAATCAAAACATAGATGTCCATATATTAAGTTATTTGTAATAATAAGTGGAAACATATTGAACACATTACTGAAATGTTCTTAATCCTTGGTATTTCGGCGTTTGTTGGTGATGAAGCTCCAGATGCCTCCTGTTTGGAGACACTGGTCCTTGCATTGCTAAGTGGATTTTGGCCCATTCTTAAACACAAACACTCTTCACCTCCTGCAGATCCTGTGGATCCTTCTATGATCTTGGAGCTTTAGTTCCTTCCAGACATTTTCTATTGGATTCAGCTCAGTTAATTAGGTGTTCCATGGAGTCTAATGGGCGAGTGCAATCTAATTAATGAAGGCGGCTCGAACATGCTGCAATCTTTTCCTTGTCCATGGAAACATTTATACATGTGCATGGCCCTGTAGAGTAACATTAGGATGAGTGCTACCCATCAACATGATGGATAGAACTCGTTTTATTCCTATGGTCCATTGCATGAGTGGTCCACTAACAATAGGTTGGTCAAAAAACATCTATTTTCTGGACCAATAGAAATCAGCTGTAACTTGGAAATCTTTGTGTTCAATTAACCAACAGAGCCCCCGCAGGGCAAAGTAAGCATTACAAGATGTCAAATCAGATTAATGTGATGCAGGACATGACAGGTCCTCCAGATTGAGAGACCTTCTTGGCATCCATTCTCTACTCTGTGAAAGAATCAAGGTTCCAGAAGAGCAAACACCAATCTGCTAAATCCAAATAGACTTGGTGCTTAGAGGCAATAGAGAGTTTACCATACAGCTGTATTATACAGTATTATACTGTGACGGTACGGAGGAATATTTTTTGAGTAGTGATCACTTTTATCTACTCTATAAATGCTGGTGATGGCATCCGGAATTTATACGAGCGGCATGGAATCATTATTGATTGGTGCCACATTACGTTAATGTAGCACCGCCTGCTGGAGTCTTCATGAATAACAATGTGCTTCACTTTCTTTTTTAAATTAGTAGCTCAATATAAGAGAAAAGGAATGCCAGCAGGCATCAATAGCCAATTTGTGACAATGCAATGCAAAATACATGTCAGCAGGCACCAATTGGCAATGTGTATTTTTATGGTTGTTTGAGTTGAATTTCACTATCTTGTAAATTAAGGCTCTAATTTGCCTAAAAAGACAATCTCCTTGTGTGGGAAACGTCTGCATCCATGTACAGGGACCTTACACTTTTCTGTAACCCATATATTCATTTGATATGCCTCTTTATAATTGTAAAGCCCTTTATTATTAATGTAATTATTATTAATATTATTTATTTATAGCGCACATTTGAGTCCATGGTGCTGTACATGAGAAAGAGTTGCAACCAAAAGAAGTGAAAAATGTAGTGAACAAACTAATGGTGGGTTTACACGTTGCGATATCGGCGTCCAACTCCGACCCAACTCCGACCAAAAGTCACGTGGTTCGGGCGTTGGAGCCAATATCGTTCGCGCGTTGTACGGTTTGAACGTACAACGCGATGCAGGAACGACGGCAAAACGATATCGGGGGTCGAATGAGCGTGCTATTCAACCGCCCGATATCGGATGCCGGTTGTAGCCGCATCGTCCCGTCTGACAGCCCAACTCCGATGTGTACTGCCACGTCACCCATTCACTCCCATGTTAAATGGTCATTCATGGGTTGGGGGGCGTACACATCGTCGGGAAGTTGTATCCCGATATCGGGCTGTCTAAAGCGGTGATGCGATGCAGGGAAAAGCGCGCTCAAAAAGCGCTCTCCTGCGTCGTTGGCTACGATATCGGCCCGATATCGGGACGTGTAAACCCACCATAACAGTGACAGACCAAAACAGAGGGGAGAGGCAGGCTTACATTCTACTGGGTTATGAGGATTCGACAGTAGATTGGTGGTGGAGTTCCGGCTCCGATGGTGGTGGAGCGCCAGTTATGGGGGAGGTAGAGAACCGGATGCAGTGGTGGTGGTGGAGTGCCGGCTCTGATGGTGGTGGAGCAGCAGCTCAGGTGGTGGTAGAGCGCCTGGTCTGATGGTGGTGGAGCGCCGACTCCGATGGTAGTGGAGCACCAGGTCTGGGGGTGATGGAGCACCAGGTCTGTTGGTGATGGAGTGTCGGCTCTGATAATGGTGGAGCGCCGGCTCCAATGGTGGTGGAGCGCCAGGTCTAGGGTTGGTGGAGCACCAGCTCCGGTGGCAGTATGCCAATTGCAGGCTGTAAGCTGTTCTGAAGAGAGGTGTTTTCAAGTTCTGCTTGAAAGTTCCAAATGTAGGAGATAAACAGACTTGTTGGGGTGCAGAATTCTGGAGAATGGAAGTCTTGCAGGTGGTTAGATGAGGAACATACAAGTGTGGAAGGAAGGAGGAGGTCTTGGGACGATCAAAGATTACGAGTTGGATGATAGCAGGAGAATAGTTCAGAGATATATGGAGGGACAGATTATAGATGGCTTTTTAAGTCATTGTTTGAACTGGATACGTTAGGTAATTGAGACCCAATGAAGAGATTTGCAGAGGGGAGAAGAGGAGGGAGAGGTCGATTAGTCGGGCAGCAGAGTTAAGGACAGATTGGAGGGGTGTGAGAGTGTTAGCAGGGAGGCCACAGAGGAGGATGTTGCAGTAGTGAAGTCAGGAGATGATGAGGGCATACACTAGTATTTTAGTAGAATGGGGGCTGAGGAAATGCCGGATTTGGGAAATATATTTGAGATGGATGCGGCAGGAGGTGGCGAGAGAAGGCCAATACACCTTAACTGTAAGGGAGATGTTTCAGGCAGGAAATCGATTAAATTAAAACATTTGATGCAAAATCATAATTTTTTGCCGAAATTAGATCAAATCTGCAAATTAGAAATTTTGCAGATACTCATGTTATTGTGACTAGACCACATGGGTGATCTAGTCCCTGCCATCTACAAGATCAACACAATCCTCCACTGTTGCTGTCAACATTTAATGATCTAATTAACTTAAGGATATTCTCATACTTCCTCCAAAAAGATGCAAATATTGTATTCAAAGAGAAAATGCCTAGAAGTCAATCACCACCAATTGGGTGTAGAATCAATATTGAGCCTCTTAATGAACCTTGTCTCATTAAATAGCATAAAAATCCAAACCAGAAACTCCATCTGCAGACATGTATGTTAGGGTTTTTGCTCCTCATCCGTGCAAAGAAGGAGGTTTGATTTGGCTCAGTGAAAGGCCTTTCACAAAGGGTCCAAGGAGGGAATGTTTGGAACTTATATAATAATAGATTTCCATTTACAGGCTCGTGTTTTAGGGTGTTTACAACTCATCAGTGCAAAGCAAAAGGTTTGATTTGGCTAAATGAGAGGCCTTTGCAGAGGGTCTAAGGGGGGAATGTCTGAAACATCTGAATAATGATGATTTGCAGACATGTGTTTCATGGTGTTTGCACCTCATTAGTGCAAAGCAGGAGGTATGTATCAGCTAAATGAGAGGACTTTAACGAGGGGTCTAGGGGGGAATGTTTGTTGTAACATTTGAGTAATGTTAAAAAGTCTCTTTAATATTGGATTATAATTATTTACATGTTACATTATTGGACATAGATCTACATAATTATTACCTTCCTCCCAAAGTCATTGCTCATTGTCTACCCAACCAGAGAGAGTTCATTTGCAGACATGTTTTTTGGTGTTTGTGTGGCGCCCCACCAGTCTGGTTGCCACAAAGTGGTACTGCACTCAATAAACGGGTGTGGTGTCCTAGTCCTAAAGGAAATGGGATGGTGAACTCAGGCCCCCACCAAACACACCCACACACCCAAGGACTCAGGGGACCATGGACAAACCCAGGGGGAGGGCCCAGTCAAAAAGTGGACAAGGGGAGAACAGACAGTGGGGAGTGAGTTAGCTAGTGAACAGGAGTCAGTAAGTGAGGAGCAAGCTGAAGCCAAGTGTGCAGGCAAGAACAGAGAGGACCTCAGGGGCACAGGTGGAGTGAGAACTACCTGGGCGCCCAGATCCGGGATTAAGATAGTTGGATGGAGGGGTTGGGTGAGAACCAGGGATCTGGCCCTGAGCATGGTGCGGACGCTGTGTGCCCGAACCACTGAATCAGAAGCCACTCAGTTTACAGGAGTGGTGGACGCAACCCGACGCACGCACAGAGAAGGCAGCCAAACTAGGGTCAGGAGACAGGTACCAGTCGTCTGAAAAGACCCGTGGATGCTAGATTGGGCACTGTGTGCGGAGGTGCTGACCGTAGAAGCAAAGACGTAGCACTGGGAAAGAGACCAGAGTACAGAGAGACACATGAAATGGGGTCCTGGAGGAGCTATCCCGGTCCCTTGTGGACTGACCAGACTGGACTTGATAGAGAGAAGCGTCCGGTAGCCAGTTGCAACCTTAGCGAGTAAACCGGGTACAGAATTCCAACACTGTGTGAGACTGATTTATTCTCTCATCTGCAGAGCCACTGACTACCACCACAAACAGGACACAGTGGCCTAGGGCAACCACGGCCTTATATACTCTTGCTACTAACCATGTCTGCCCTGGTGTACTGATCCACCTATGGGAAGCGATCACATCAGGATTCCTTACCAACAACCCCAGAGGTCTGACCCACAGCGTCAGTCCATGCTGACCGAGAACCGTAGGTGGTGTCACGAACATTCGCCCTATAAACTTTATTCCCATCCAATCCATCCCAGAACCTGATCCCCAGCCAGACAGTGCGCTGACTTCCCCGGGGTCACAGAAGCTGGGTCTCGACCCCTGTGACTCCCCTGGCAGAACTTTTATCCCGGTTCCGAGTACCCCACAGCCCCAGGGTTGGGCAAGTCAACTTCTGGCATCACAAACAGGATGCGAACTGCCCATTGAAACCTGGTCTAGTGTGCCTTGAAAACGACTTTTGAAAATGGCAACCAGCCAAACCAGAGAGTCTATTTGCAGACATGTTTCGTGACGTTTGCTCCTCAGCAGTGTAAAGCAGGAGGTCTGATTTGGCTAAATGAGAGGAGGGTAAAACATTTGGAACATTTGAAAAATAATAAAATAAATCCCTTTAATATTGGATTATAATTATTTCCGTTACATTATTGGAGGCAGATTTACATTTTCTTCCTTCTGGAATCATGGGTCATTTTCTTCCATTGTTTTTCACTGTATCTTAGGAAACGTCCTCTAGAAGCGGGTGATCGAGATCTTTGCATGCCTGGTTTTTTGTTGGACTTATTTCTAAATCTTAAAAATGACTCATTCAATATTCTGATCTGTTCGCAGAAGAGCTGCCGGGTTTGTAAGAGAAAAAAAGAATAACTCATTCCTGAAACGTCCTGTGTTTTTTGTGTTGTGCAGTCTGCTATTACAGCCTCCCTGCGCTCCGTCTCTGGCGTGAGCGTCTTACGGACAATGAGCTGCAAAATGAACTTCTGGCTCCACAACTGAACTGCCTTCGTCACATTTACAAGGACCCATTTACGTGGCAGATGTTCCTGACTCATTGCGGAGGAGGTTACCAGGCCGTTGCCCCACAGGTGCCCCTGGCGCACCGCGTCGGCCTCCAGAACAATGTGTTATGTTTCTCGTGAACCTCAGGGACCTCGAAAAGGAAAATTAATAAATGAATAAACGGCACCAAGATAATTCATCGTAAACAATCCTAATTATAGAGAAACAATTGTGGCTCTTGCTGTATCCTGCTCGGAGACGCACAGAGGAGCAGATGTAAACATGACAATATGGCTACTTGCTATAATGTTCTTTGCTAATATTATTTAAAGAGGTATTATATCTAATTCATATGTACAGGACCAGTTTTAATAAAACATGATTGTGAGATACTCTGTCAGGGGAAGCTTATGGTATGGCTGTTAAAGGGAACCTGTCATGTTGTTTTGTGATATTAACCCGCCCCCAAAGTGTTTTAAATGAGGCAATGTGCGTCACTAACAGGATTTTCTAAAAACAAAATTCTACCTATTTATCTTTATAAAAAGACTTTATATGCTGAGGTGACTGCACACACATACCTGACTTCAGTCATAAGGGCGGGGTTTTTGCTTATTACAGTCACTGTTGCTTAAATTCATTCATGATATGTTTTGAATTTCGTCATGCCTCCTGCATTGTAATTGATTAACATCACTGCAGGACCTGTGGTGATGTCACGACCATAATGGGTGGAGTTAAAGACAGTTTGGCCTTAGCTCCGCCCATTACAAGCAGATGGTCGTGACATCACCACAGGTTCTCTACAGCATTAGTGAAATCCTGCAGGTCCTTCAGTGATGTTAATATATTACAATACGGGAGGGGGGGTATCTATGTGTAAAAAACTGCATGACTGCAGTGATATTTGTGCAGGTACCTAATGCAAACATCTAAGCATCTAAAGTGCTTTTTTTATGATAAATACATGGATTTAAAAAAAAAAAAAAAAACAGGTTAGAAGTGCCCGGTGCATGATCTAAATAACATTGGGGCGGTTTATAAACAAAAATGTGTGGCCATCTAGTGGTCAAGATGTTGCAATGAACGATTCATGGGAATTTGGGTTGACACAAGAGTTGAGATAAATATTCATGTTGCCCTTGTCCTTCATGGCAGGGCGATCTAGGGCACTCTTTACGTCTGTGCCAGGCAAGCGGAGAGCCTCCTATGTGCTTACTAGGTCTCACAAGGCTAATGACATTGGAGGGCAGTAAACAGTGGCATAAATTGAAGTACATGGAAAAGCTCCAATAGGGTCCGCAATTATTGCAAAATGTTTATAACATTAGTCTTTTTCTATTGGTCGATAAAAAACTTTTGGGGCCCCATAGGCTGCAGGACCAGGGTGCTATTGCAACCCCTGCACCTATTGGAGTTATGCCCCTGATAGTAAGCATAAGACCACTGGCACACATGCTCTTGTCTGGCAACCATGTAATCGGATCCTGGATCAGGGCTGTGCAACTCTTTTTGCTCAACTCCAGTGTACTTTTAATGATTGTTCCTCCTGATCAAAGACCAAGTAATATGGTTTTCTAATAAAAATGTTTTCCAGGGCAGAAATCTGCTATTCTGACAAGTACATGTCCAGATGTCCAATCATTTACCCATTACATCCATAGATCGTTTCGCTAAATGCTTCATCTGGAGTATTTATGGTCTGTAAATATTGAAGCCTTTAAAGCCAATATCTCTTTCATTTTTATTAAATGTAATAGAACCTTTTTAATATTTAATGCACGCTGCATGTAGTCTCTGGTCTGTGATGCTTTATTTGTCCTCTGTGTACTCTGCCGACGCATTTTGCACTCTCAATTTCCTGATTTAATCTTACTGACTCCATCTTTCTGCAACACGAAAAGTGCTTACAAGTAATTTCCTCTTAATCCATTGCTGCTCGCTAAAAGCTAATCAGCATCTTCTCCGCTCGTGAAATAATTGGCTTAGTTTGGGTACATATTTTTGGCAAACACAATCTGATTATCACAAGTTAAGCCTCAATTTGGCTCAAAATGAAGGTTTTTGGGGATTGCATAAAGGCAGTTAATGTTGTTTCATGCTACATCCAGATCGTTCACTCATGATGGGCGCGTTCTCTGCTGTTTGCTATACGTCTTAGTTCTTCAAATCGTAAATGGAATTTGAAGGAAAAATAGAAAGTGAAAAGTGGCTACAATCATACCAGAATTGGAGGTACTCTGCTTGGAGAAGCTTATGCCACTAATAACAAAAGGGGGGTCCAAGTTGAAGACCCTCCCCTCCACTAAAGAATGTACTGTGTTTTAGGTATAACAACTTTCATAACTATTAATTTATTTCTCCAGTAAATGCTAGAGATGAATTGATAGTTTACCTGCAGACTCCCATCAAGGGGTGTAACAGCTGGATGTGCGTCCAAGAATGCATACTTAGCTGAAATGTATTGCTGGGCAGAAACCCATCGGTTCCTGCACCGCAATACACACCACCAGCCAATCAAAAGCCAGCTCTGACTTTGCCAGCCATAGGTGGATTAAATATGCACATTGCCTCTTTAAAGTGGACTTTAACTCTAGTGTCACCTATTGGAAATAGCAATCCTAATAGTCAATATCGACCCTTTAACGAGCCTTCCCGAAAAGTAAAAAGTCAATATTGACTTTTAGGATTGCTACTTCCAATAGGTGGCACTAGAGTTCAAGTCCCCTTTAAAAGGCAATTTACATATTTAATTTCCCAGAGGAGCATGCAAGGCGTTTAAGCCTCCTCATGCTGGCATGATGCAGAGTAGAAACCCAGCAGGTCCGTGCACTGCAATACACACCGCCGTCCAATCAGAGGCCAGTTCTGATTTCAATGGCCCAATCATAGGTGGATTAGATATGCCAAATGCATCTTTAAAGAGAATAGAATTTGAGCTCTAGTGTTACCCATTGAAAGTAGCAATCCTAAAAGTCAATATTAACTCTCTAACGAGCTTTGCCAAAGGGTCAATATTGACTTTTAGGATTGCTACTTCCAACAGTGGCAGTGCAGTTCAAGTCCCCTTGAAACAGGCAATTTACATATTTAATTTCCCAGGGGAGCATGCAAGGAATTTAAGCTTCCTTGTACTGGCATGTTGCAGAGCAAAAACCCACCAGGTCCCTGCACTGCAATACACACTGTGGTCCAATCAGAGGCCAGTTCTGACTTCAATAGCCCACACACAGGTGGATTGTAAATATGCAAATTCCATCTTTAAAGAGAGGTTGAACTCTAGTGTTACCCAATGGAAGTAGCATTCCAAGAAGTCAATATCAACCCTCTAACGAGCTTTGCGAAAAGGTTAATATTAACTGTTAGGATTGCTACTTCCAATAGGTGGCACTAGAGTTCAAGTGCCTTTAAAGAGGCATTTTACATATTTAATTTCCTGGAGGAGCATGCAAAGAATTGAAGTCTTCTTATCTGGCATGTCACTCGCTATAAGGAGAAATCTTACTCCTCAGACCCCAGTCACAGGTCATATAGCAGTGACTTCATGCATCGCCCATATAGTCATGCCAAGTCAGCTGCCACACTCTGTGACGAAAACCGAATATAGACCAGGATGCTGCATGTTGTTGGAGTTGTGTAAGGGCAGAAAAATCTTTATTGTTTTTTTTAAATGTGTTAGTGAACAGCAGCAGAATGAGGGACATTTTTAACTTGAAGGGGCTGGAATTGGAATATTGTACCAGGATGGAGTATATTATTACTTGAGGGGCCCAGGATGAGGGACATTATTACTAGAAGGGACACTGCATTGACAGTGTGGAATCAATCAAAGCAAGGGGTGTGCCAGACTGCCCTGCGTGTGACAAAGTAGTCCTGTGATGATAGCCACCATATCATAAAACCTTTAGTTTAGGTAAAGAATAGCACAAACCTGATAAGAGAGGCACAGCTGATTTTTCTTTTTTAACCTTTACAGCATGCTGTCCTCAGCATCATAGCAAAAACCTGCTGACAGAGTCCCTTTAAATCCTTCATGTCCTACAAGTCTACAAAGAAATGTAAAATAGATGCGTAGTAATATGAGCAATTCTTTACGACTTAATACTATATATGACATGGAGCAGGCATCTCGGATTCAGCATATGTACATCCTGGGGTATTACATAAAGATTAATCTGTTTCACGCAGAATATTGCTGCAGGGATCTGCAACCATCAGAGGCGTCGTGAATATGAAATACGGCTGCCCAAGAGCTAAGGACAACTGGAAGGAGATTACCAATATCATTGTAATTCTGCGCATACATATCACACCATCTGACCGACAAATGCAAAACTGATATTCCGGCAGACTCACCGTGCCGCAAACAGTGTATAGCATTAATGTATGTGTCATTCGTGTCAGCGGAAACATTTTCTTACGGAATAATCTGACATTTACTAAATTATGACCGAAACTCAATGCATTTCGGGCTCATGCAAAGTTACTTCTACTTCTAATTTTTGCTACAATATGAATTCCTTCATAGCCAGTGATGTGTTTTGGTCTTTAGGGACGGACATGCAATGTTCGTTTTGGTTGGGTACCGAAATCTGAAAAAACCCCAACTAGATACTCTAAAAAATGAAAAAAATGCATTCCTATGTAAAAAAAAAATCCCCCAAAAACCTTCATTTATATTCAATACTTTGAGTATCCCTTTAAGGTTTTCAAATGGTTAAAATAAGTGATCGGACCATTCCTCAAGTGTTTTCTGCCCTATGAATTAGAATGCAAGTTAATGGGAAGGCTGATTGTAGTAGAGTATCAACCCCCCCCCCCAACCCCGCCCGGCCAGTGTTCACAGACTGTAATGTAATCAGGCCTAGTAGAGATTTTGTCTTTGTTCTTCTCAGCATGGGACTCATCCAACACACAATCCTGTAGGACAAAGTGGAACCTGTAGCTTCTGTAAGCTTCTCAATGTAGTCATATGTTCAAAATTGGGTATGAACCCTCCCCTATGCAGGTGCAGATCACAGGACACAGAACACTAGACTTATGTTTTGGCCCAGTTAGTTGTGTGGTGACGTACGAAGGGTTGGGATCCTACGCTGAGGCGAGATCCTGGTGACTGTGTATATTGTTAGAAGCTGTAATGTGGGATTGTGTTGTGTCCCTCATCTGCTGGATCCTTTGATCTCATACAAGAACTATTTCTGTGTTTCTGGTGTCGGATAACTGGGTGGGCGCCCTGGATCTGTTCCCTTGGTTGTGGACTTATTTTGGACTCATTATGGACTCTGCTGAATTACCTTCATTTGTGATGATCCTTTTTCCCTGTTCAAATAAATCTCTTTGGATAGTACATCGGCCTGATGTTTCATCCTGCTCTGTCGCACTCCCCCCACCCATGACAGTGATTTGCCAGTGTTTTGGCTTGAAATAAATCACTAGAATAAAAGTCCAGAAAATGCCGAGAAAATAGGCGCTCAAATAGTGATGGCAAAATGCTAATAAAAAATACTGGTGAAAAAAAAAATAAAATAAAGAAAAAACTTATCATGAAAAAAACTGCTAAGAAAGAAACTTTAGGAAAAACAAAAGCATCTTCCTCTTTCTAACTCGGCAGGTTCACCCACCTGAAGAAGACGTCATGTCACCTGTGCACATACCCCTGTGTGTACTGACAAGATCAAAGATGTTTCTACACTTAAGATCTTCCCTTTAGTTGATGGAGAAAAGTATAACTCTTGCTCAGGTGGACACCTCCTAATGATGGAGTATATGGTTGTAACCCTCATCCTTTCCCTGAATTTCACTCCATGCAAGCATCTAAAGGGTAAGGTTTCTCCTTGTGGACAGTGACATGTCAGGTCTGGTAGTATGATTAGATCTAAACACCTTGCAATGCTCCTCTGGAAAATTAAATGTGCAAATTATATCTTCAGAGAGGAATAAGAGTTGAACTCTAGCACCACCTATTGGAAGTAGCAATTATAATAGTCAATATCAACCCTTGAAACAGCCTCATCATATGACAGGATAAAAGCCAAACCAGAATCTCTATTTGCAGACATGCTGTGTCGGGCATTTCCCTCATCAGTGCAAAGTATGAGATTTGATTTGGCCATATGAGAGGCTAAGTTGGATCTAAGGGTAAGGTTTCTTCTTGTGGAGAGTGACACACCAGATCTGGTATGCCAGTAATGAGGAGACTTAAAAGCCGCAATGCTCCTCTGGGAAATTAAATATGCAAATTGCCTCTTTATAGAGAATGAGGACTTGAGCTCTATTGCCACCTATTGGAAGTAGCAATCTTAAAAGTCAATATCAATCCTTTAATGAGCCTTGTGCTATGACTTAGGATAAAGCCAAGCTAGGATCTCAATTTGCAGACATGGTGTTTCGGGGTATTGCCCCTCGTCAGTGCAACATATGAGATCTGGTTTGGCTGGGTGAAAAGAGAACTCAGACTTTGCACTGATGACTAGCAATAACCAGAACAACGTATCTGCAAATTGGGATTCTGGTTTGGCTTTTATCCTAAGTCTTATGGCAAGGCTCATTAAACGGTCGACATTGATTTTAATGATTTATGTGAATTTTGAGTTGTAGTTTTAATTTCAATGGGGTAAAAGGGGGGTGATTCGAACTTGTATTTTTTTTTTATGTAATGCTTTTAAAAATGTTTATTTTACTTTTCCTTTATTTTTACAGGGTCCCTTTAGGCGCCTCAGCACTGCATAGCTTGTTTTGCTCAGAGAGATTCTTCACTATCCCTCTGCACGGCACAAATGATCACTTTCTGCTGGCGACGTCAATCGGGCACTGCCGACGGGAAGTGATTCATGACATCATCCGGGGATCTTAGACTGACCCCATGCTGTCATGACAAGGCATTAAGGAAACGTGATGGTATCACTGTGCTGACGACGTCGGCTTGGAACGGCACCGTGGTGCTTTGGATCGTGCGGTCAGTGATTGACAGCGCGACCCAAAGGGTTAACAGTGCCAATTGGGATCACTGATCATATTGGTGCTGTTAGCTTCACGCGTCAGCTGATCAGATCAGCCGACGTGTGAAGGGAACGGTACAAGCTCGCATCAAAGAGAGGGACACAACCAACAATTTGTATATATGTGCCATTGGTTGTTAAAGGGTTAAAGGCAGGAATACAGATCAATTTCCAAAATGAATGAACTTTTATGTGCTATTTTGATAAAAAAAAAGAAAAATTACTTTAAGAACCACGTATAAATGATGAATCGGGAGCAAAAGGTCTCCATGGTTTAGCGTCATGCACACGATCCGCGTTGCGTTTACATTGAACGTATGAGGTCTCGGCTTATGTAGATTTTGCAGAGAATCGTTCCCTCCTCTCTATGGGATTGCATTCTTGTATGAGCACATACATCTGCCATACTGGAGTGATTGCTTGGCAGAAGTCCTGACTTTACATGACAAAGACTATATTTCACTAGCAATAAAATACCAAGATGCTTTCTCAGACATGGATGGGAATGATTGCAGCGCGCGGATCGCAGTGATACACTTTGTTTGATGTGACGAGTTCACAATATGACTTTACGTTGTGAGATTATTTGACAGGATAAATCTTTATAAAGGTGAACATGTCATCCGCGTTGCGAGGAGAATATACAGCGCCGGCTGCCTGCGTTGTGTTCAACTCGGTAGGGAAAATATTCCGGGAAGACGAGAAGATATCAAATAGCCGAAGACGTATTTACACGTCAGATTTATTGGTCATTTTCATTCCGTTGCTTCAGAGAAGAAATGAATGAATGGCTCTGACTCATGCTGGATGACTCGGGAGTGTCTAGGTCATCATGGGTTTTGAAGAATTCCTTGGAGAGAGACACTTTATTGTTTTTTTATTCTAGTTCATTATTTTTTCTTTTGGGTTGGGATACAAAGAAGGTGTTGACTCATAAAAGCAGAATTTGAAGAATATTTGGAACCCGATTTATGTTTTTATATATAGTTCATTACTGCCCAATGAGGTCTCACTCTGCGACACTGCACCCCATGTTACTCGAAAATATCCAAATCTACTTGACTGTTCCCTATTTTATGTTGGCTTTCCACAGTCTACTGAACTACTCATAATCCCAGTTTATTGTGCTGTAAAGCCTTAAATCTAAAATTTTACTGTACCATGGTTTACTTTAGAATAACTTCATTTCCTCTACTCCATTGTAATAGCTTTCAAGTAGAATATCATGGTTTAATCTACTGTACCCCTCTTAGGCTGTGGTCACAGTACCATTTTTCACATGCATTTTTGGAGACCTGCGTTTTCAAAAACGCATATAAAAAACGCACCCATAGGCCCCCATGTTAAAAAACGCATGCCCTAATAGCCAAAAAGCATGTGTGACTGTCCCATGCGTTTATGGAGCATATAAAAAAACGCATGCGTTTTTGTAGAAAACGCATGCATTTATATAACATGGGTTCCTATGGAAAACGCATGCAAAAACGCATGTACAGTTAGTACCTTTTAGGCTGCGTTCACACATTGCGTATTTTGCCGCGTTTTTTTACGCGCGCTTTTCAAAATACGCAATGTGCTTTTTGTCTGCCAGCAAAGTGAATGGGAAATTCACTTTGCAGTGCAGACATTGCGTAAAAATACGCAGTGCGTTTTCCGGGAGAAAACGCAGCTCCGTAAAGAATTGATATGTCAATTCTTTACGCAGCTACTTCTGCGTATTTTCCCAGAGGGGAGGAAGAATCCTGCTTCCTCCTCCCCTCTGTGACAGCTGTGGCCGCCCCATTAGATTCCACAGTGTGTTAATAAACACTGTGAAGTCTAAATTAAAATAAAGCAAGTGTGTGAAAAATAAAAAACAATGAATACTCACCTTCCGACGCCTTCTCCCGGTGTCTGGTCTCCGGTTGTAAATCAGATCTCGTCTGACAAGACCTGTGGTGATGTCAGAGGGGGGGCGTTCCCGGGGGTCCCATCGCTGATTGGCTGCTCGCGGTCATGTGGTATCACATGACCACGAGTGCCCGGGAACGCCCCCCCTCTGACATCACCACAGGTCTTGTCAGACGAGATCTGACTTACAACCGGAGACCAGACACCGGGAGAAGGCACCGGAAGGTGAGTATTCATTGTTTTTTATTTTTCACACACTTGCTTTAGTTTAATTTAGACTTCACAGTGTGTATTAACACTGTGAAGTCTAATGGGGCGGCCACAGCTGTCACAGAGGGGAGGAGGAAGCAGGATTCTTCCTCCTCTCTGTGACATCACTGCGCTTTCTGGGGGAAAGAAAGCGCAGTGTGTGAAAGCCCCTGCGTATTTTGCTGCGCTTTTTTGCGCGACTGAAAAACGCGGCAAAAAGCGCGTGCAAAAAAACGCAGCAAAATACGCAAATGTGTGAACGTAGCCTAAGTGCCATTCAAAAACGCATGCGTTTCCCATAGGAGCCCATGTTAAAAAAAAACGCATGCGTTTCCGGAAACGCATGCGTTTTTTTTAACATGGGCTCCTATGGGAAACGCATGCGTTTTTGAATGGCACTAAAAGGTACTAACTGTACATGCGTTTTTGCATGCGTTTTCCATAGGAACCCATGTTATAAAAACGCATACGTTTTCTACAAAAACGCATGCGTTTTTCAAAACGCTCAAAAAAATACTACAAGCACTATTTTTAGGTGCAGATTCAAAAACGCAGCCAAAAACGCAGGGAGCCATCAGAGACCTTAAAAAACTCATGCTGACATGAAAAAAGCATGAGTTTTGTTAAATCACTAAAAAAAACTCATGTCAACTGTGACCACATCCTTAGACTAGAGCACCTTAGTCTACTCTATTCTAAGATGCCCTCGTGTATGTTACTCTAATTTACTATGCTAACATCTAGAACATTGGTCCGCAGTCTTTCTGACTTTGAGAGCAACATCCAGTTCTGAGAGGCTACATCAAGCTCAGAGAGCGTTGCGAGCCACATCCAGCTCTGAGAGGGTCACGAGCCACATCCAGTTCTGAGAGAGGGTCACGAGCCACATCAAGCTCAGAGAGCGTTGCGAGCCACATCCAGCTCTGAGAGGGTCACGAACGACATCCAGCTCTGAGAGAAAATTGCGGATAACATTCAGCTTTGAAAGAGAGTCAGGAGTCACATTCAGCTCTGACAGAGGATCATGAGCCACATCCAGCTCTGTGAGAGGGCTGTGAGCCACATCCAGCTTTGACAGAGGGTCATGAGCAACATCCAGCTCTGAGAGAGGGTCGTAAGTCACATCCAACTCTGAGAGAGGGTCATGAGCCCCATCCAGCTCTGACAGAGGATCACAAATCACATTTAGCTTTGAAAGACAGTCAGGAGCCACATTCAGCTCTGAGAGAGGGTTGTGAGCAACATCCAGCTCTGAAAGTGGGTCATGAGCCAGATCCGTCTCCAAGATTTCTCTCGTGCTGCACCAATGCTCTGCAATGCACTACCCCAAACGTTGCAAATAATCGCTAGCCCGGTTCATTTTAAGCGTGCTTTAAAAACATATTTCTTTAGACAGACCAATCCCCTCAACTCTCTAACATAACTTTCCCCTCTTCCTTGATCCACCTTTTTAAATAGTAATCACAACCTGACCTTCATACTCATCTGTCTTTACATCCTTCCTATAACTAATAGCACGTAAGGGCATATAGACAAAACTGGCTAATGACTGGAGAATGTAGCTTCATATGAAAAATCCCTATTTGTGGCTGAATCACATGCTACAGGCACATCCTAAATACTGTGTCCCCCTATGTCCTTATAGATTGTAAGCTTTTGATCAGGACCCTTAACCCTCCAGTAACTGCTGAACAATGTAATATTTAGTATTGTTGTTATTGTCTGTACATTGCACCCGCTTAACTGTAAAGTGCTGCAGAATATTTTGGCACTATATAAATAAATGTATTATTATTATTATACCACTGACTATTCTACTATACACTGCTCGAATGAGTACTACCCTAGTCTTCTCTAGTGTACCCCACTCTACTCTTAAGCCCCTGTCACACTAAGTGAGATTGCTAGCGAGATCGTTGCTGAGTCACAACTTTTGTGACGCCACAACGACCTTGCCAGCGATCTCGCTATGTTTGACATGTAGCAGTGACCGGGCCCCTGCTGTGAGATCGCCGATATGTTGGAATGTCCTGGACCACTTTTTGGTTGTTGGGCTCCCGCTGGGCAGCGTGCATCGGTGTGTTTGACAGGGACAATGACCAACGACCTCAATACTACAGGTCTGAGAAACAGGGTCCCAACGACTGCTGTATTGTTCTGTATCTTTGCTACTTCGCTGGTGAGATCTGACTGTTTGACATCTCACCAGCGACCATGTAGTGATGCACCAGTGATCCCTACCAGGTTGTATCGTTGTCGGGATCACTGGAGCATCGCCAAGTGTGACGTTACCCTAAGAAACCCTACTCTATTCTTCTTTCTTATACACTGGTTTGCTCTGTGATACCCTAGCTTACTCTACTGTACCCCACTTTACTCAATAATACTCTTTTCTATGCTGCTATGCTGTACTTTAATCTAGAAAACCCTAGCCTACTTTACTCTACCGTACCATACTTTGCTCTGTAGTCTACTTTACTGTACCCTACTCTACTCTAGAATACCTAGTTTACTCTATTGTAAAGACTTTAATCTAGAATAGCCCAGTCTACCTTCCTGTGCTGTACCCTTCTCTATTCCATTGCATTCCAATACTATCGTCTATCCTACTTTACTGTAGCATATTTTATTCTAGTCCACTTTACTCTACTGTACCCTACTTAAATCTAAAATACCATAGTCTACTATAGTCCATAGTCTACTATAGTCCACTTAATTCTATAAAACTGTCCTCTATTTTACTCCGGAATACTTTGATCTACTCTATTTTTCTTTAGCCTACCCAAACCTATCCATGCAGACCAATAACTAATTATAATGCACAATTCCACCTTATTCTGGGGTAGATATGTCCCCCCTACCTCTTGTCAACATTTTTGTTCTATCTTGTGTATGTGACCTAGAGATGTTGCCTTGTTCTTGTTTGTGTAACTCATTTTTAATTTGCATTTTAATCATTTGTCAAGAAAGATTTCATTTTTTTTCTTGATTGTTTGGCTGTTCTGCGCTCAGTTTTTATCAATATTAGTTTTTAGTTTCTAATGCACACATAATGTTGTTTTTTTGTATTCTTGTGTGTGTCTACTATTATCAGATGAATTAACCTATTCTACTCTATTGTACCCAGTCATATTCTATCCGACACAAAGCTGTCCTACTATCCTGTGTCTGACTCTGGTCTGCTCTATTCTATACTACTCTTCATTACTCTTTTCTAACCTCCTCTATTGCATTCCACCCTTGTATAGATGTAGCACGTGTGTGACACCATGATTTGACACTTGAGACAGCACAAGCCATTGAAAAAGTTACATTAAAGGTTTTCTGCATTGTGATCTGTAATGTATATTGCCATCAGCCACAAGTGTGTATTGTACTCTTATCTCTGATACCCTGCAGCACTTGGTTATAATTTACTATTCCTCTATCCTACAGATGTAGCCAAGTTTACCTTAACACAGAAGACAGCACTGGGATATCACAGTACTGAAAAGTGTCATGTGAAAACTTACTCAGTATACGTCAATGGCTTGGGCAACGGTAAGTTGTTTTAGTCTTCTAATGGGGGTATTCTTAAATTTGAAAGTTATCGCACTACCCATGGGGTGGAGATTACCACGCCTTTACTTCAAGTCTCGATCGGGTGACTTCTGGTTGTGTGGTTCTCTGTCGGACGACAGCCTGTTTTGTCTTTGGCCAATTGCTGATAGTTCTCTCATCTTTCCTTTTCTTACTCTTGTTTTCCTTTATATTTCTATTCAGATGTTGCCACTTCCTTATTTTGTTGGCCCTATCACAATTTGGGAGGGGCTATTTAAATTCTCTATGCATGTGCTTTCTAAGCTGGATACACTCCTAGGTGGATGGATGTTACAAGTCTAAGCTCTTCAGTTAAAGCCTGATTATCTGTATTGTTTTTCCCCTGTGGTTTGTTGGTGGGTTTCCCTTCTCAGCGTTCTTCCCATTACATTTAGGTTTTGTTTTGTTTTTAAGTATGCCATTAGTCTATTGAGTTATTTGTTTTCCTGCATCTTCCCTGAAAGACTGTAAGAACACGTTCTTATCCCTGTGTTTTACCCTCTGGGTGCACTTCATTTTAGGGTTATTGTTGTTTTGTGTTACACTTGGTTTATGGTGCAGATAAGGATACTTAGGGTTAGCCAATGTTGAGTGGGGACATCTTTGCTTAATCTTAGGGTGTCAACCTCAGCGGTCAGGCAGGTAGAAATTGGGGTCAGATTTAGGGCTTTTCCTAGGCTAAATAGGGACCTGTGGATTGCAGGTTTTACATCTGTCCTGACCTTCTCATCCCCTTGTGAGTGTTAGGGCTCAGTCATAACCAATATAACTTCCCAATTGCGAGGAGTCCAACCACTAAGACCCTCGCCAAACCAAAGATGCAAAAGAGCCCGGTGTGAATGGAGCAGTGGTCAATCATGCCAATGCCGCTCCATTCATCCTTATGAGAGTCCAGAAGACCAGTCAAAAGCAATGCTTAAATATCTGTCCTGGTCCTAATAAGAATGACTGGAGCAATGCACATGATCAACTTCAGATCAATTCACACAGGACTCTTTAGGTTGTTGGGATCAGTTGGGCTCCTAGTCGTCAGATTCCCAGCAATCGAGATATTATCTCTTATGTCTTATCCCATAGACCGGGTTTAACTTGCAAACGTGGGTCAACCCCTTTAAATGAGATAATAAGTTATCAAGAAAATACAATATTTGCCAAGTTAATCTTGGCTACAGCTGTAGATTGCACTCTATTACATTTTACTATAGTATACCCTCTTTTTGTACATTTTGCTGTAAATGACAAACTTTTACAGCTCTTTTAGAAGGACATTTTGAACATAGAATGTCTATTAAAGGGAATATATCACCAGGTTTTGCCACTTAATCTGAGAGCAGCAAAATATAGGGCCAGAGATCCTGATTCCAATGATGTGACACTTACTGGGCTGCTTGCTGTAGTTTTGATAAAATCAGTGTTTATTCAGCAGGATATTATCATTAGAGGACTACTTGGCCTGCTGCAGGTAGTCAAGCATATCCATGAGCTCCCCCCACTTATGATTGGCAGCTTTCTGTGTACTCTGTATATGGACAGCCAATCAGTGGTGCGGGCAGGGCTATAGAGCTTCACATTCAAACAACTGGTATATCTTTAGCATTTATCAAAATGACAGCAAGCAGCCCAGTAAGTGATACATTGTTGGAATCAGGGTCTCTGCTTTTATATTATGCTGCTCTCATATAGGATGTCAAAAACCTGGCGACAGGTTGATCATAACAGCTGTGATCCATAGTCACATTTCAAGGCTCTGTGATGGCCCGGACATTGACTTTTAGGATAGCTGCCTAAGGTTTAACTAGAAAAGGTTTTCTGAAGGAAAGCTTACATGCATACTTCTTCAAAGGGAGCATTGTCTAGTGCATGACCCCCAACAGGTCATGTTTTTAGGATTTCCTTGGCATTGAAATTGTTATGGATTCATTATCAAGGAATCTTCTGTTCAATATAAAGGTAATCCTCAAACCATGACCTGTTGGGGGTAGTGAGGACTTGAGTTTGGGAAACACTGGTATATTCAGCAAAATATCACCACTAGCAATGAATGTCCACTACCATATTCGAGTACCTGGTACTTGAAATGGACAGGTTGGACGCTCGGATGGGTATGACGTAAGTACCGAGTATAATGGAGCTCAATGGAAAACTCAAACATTTTTCCGGTAGATCTTCAGGAAACATTCCCAAGTTTCCCATTGACTTCCATTATACTCGATACTTGTGTCGCACCCATCCAAGTGTCCAACCTGCCCGTTTAAAGTACCGAGCGCCCGAGCATTGTGCTCGCTCATCAGTTATCAGTACAGAGCAGCATGGAGCTGTCCAAGGTCCTGGATCTCTTCTAATAAGCTTTATCTTCTGAATTATCTTCCACCTTTTGCTCATTAGATACATGAAATGGTGAAATACATAGTTTCGCATCTTTCTTGGATCAGCACACTGAATCAGAAATTTACCATATGCTTCACCATTATAATAGAGCCAGATCGTACACCACCCACATGTGGTCTTGGGTCTGGTTCAATCTATTTGTTATACTGTAATCTGGAATTCCCGTTTGCAGTAGAAGCAGCTGAAATGAAAATAAAATGTTTTAACTAATACAATTACCGATGGCTACATTGTTTAGTTAGAGAGAAATGATTAAAGAGGACCTGTAACGCCCTGGATCTAGGCTAACTGAATGCAGTACTGAATACAGCATGTCTGTTGCATTCAGGGAAGGGGTCCCCCATGTCTCTAGCCCTCCTCTAAGTTGTAAAAAAGACTTCATAAAGTTTATGGATAAGGAGTCTGGAGAGACTTACTCAACAATGAGTCATCGCTGTTGTATAGTGTCCTCCCTGCCTCCAGCCCTCTCTGGTCCTCCTGCAGCCCTTTCTTGTTCAGCCTCCTGTATGCGTCTTCTTTCCACAGAGTGAGCAATAGGCGGCCGTGGTCCAAGCAGCTGAAATGCCTCCTGCCGGTGACGTCAGCGCCAGAGCCATGTCCTGCTGTACATGCATAATCTGGAGGAGGCGTTTCGGCTGCTGGGACCGCTCCCGCCCTTTGCTTGCTCTGAGGTGGGGAGACATAAAGGAGGCTGAACAAGGGAGGGCTGGAGGTGGACCAGAGAGGGCTGGAGGCGGGGAGGACACCATACAACAGTGATGACACATGCAGGAGGCTGAACAAGAGAAGGCTGGAGATGGACCAGAGAGGGCTGAAGGCGGGGAGGACACTATACAACAGTGATGACACATAAAGGAGGATGAACAAGGGAGGGCTGGAGGTGGACCAGAGAGGGCTGGAGGCAGGGAGGACACCATACAACAGTGATGACACATACAGGAGGCTGAACAAGAGAGGGCTGGAGGCGGGGAGGACACCATACAACAGCAATGATACATACAGGAGGCTGAACAAGAGAAGGCTGGAGGTGGACCAGAGAAGGCTGGAGGCGGGGAGGACACCATACAACAGTGATGACACATAAAGGTGGTTGAACAAGAGAGGGCTGGAGATGGACCAGAGAGGGCTGGAGGCGGGGAGGACACCAGCAACAGCGATGACACATACAGGAGGCTGAACAAGGAAGGACTGGAGGTGGGGAGGACACCAGCAACAGCGATGACACATACAGGAGGCTGAACAAGGAAGGACTGGAGGTGGACCAGAGAGGGCTGGAGGCGGGGAGGACACCAGCAACAGCGATGACACATACAGGAGGCTGAACAAGAGAGGGCTGGAGGCGGGGAGGACACCATACAACAGCAATGACACATACAGGAGGCTGAACAAGAGGGGGCTGGAGGTGGCACAGAGAGGGCTGGAGGCGGGGAGGACACCAGCAACAGCAATGACTCATTACTGTGTAAGTCCCTCCGGGACTCCTTATCTATAAACTTTATAAAGTCTTTTTTACAACTTACAGGGGGGTTTTAGACATGGGGGACCCCTTCCTTGAATGCAGCAGACACATTGCATTCAGTGCTACATTCAGTTAGCATAGCACCAGAGGGGTGACAGGTCCTCTTTAAATAATAGTGTTTCAGTTACAAAATGTGTGATACGGCTGCTTATGTGTCCTTATTATCTTTCCTGGTGCTAAAAGAAAACAAATAACATTCTATTTTGATACTTTGTCTGGAGATGTTTACATTGTATGTGTCTCTATATGGCCACCTTGTGGTTGTGAGGCAATTTGCAGGCTGTGGGTTTTCTTGGCATGTCATGATGACACACTGAATTTGTAAAGTGAAAGAAAGGAGTCATAATATAATTTGAGAAATAGTTGAGTCAATACTTCTTTATCTTTATGAAGCCAATTACTTGGGTTTTCTCATAACGACTGTGCTTATCCACATATACAATTTGGATGTTAGAAGTTTTTCAATCAGAGACTTGGATTATACGGATTTATCTAAATGTAACAATGTAATACTACAGATGTAGTATGATGATGACTTGCCTACTTTGGATACATTATATGAAGAGAGCAATCACTGGAGAAGGACATTATGGTTGGAGGAATAGAAGAAAAAACGTGAGGAGGAAGATTAGCAACCTGATGGCTTGACACTATGAAGATAATAGTGGAGAAGACTCTGGTGACCTATCTAGACTGGCGAACACCCTGATGAACCTATCTAGACTTGGAGAGAATCCTAATGGACCTATCTAGGTTTGGAAAAGACCCTGGTGGACCCATCCAGGCATGGAGAAGACCTTGATGGACCTATTTAGGCTTGGAGAAGATATCTTGGGGAAGCTATCTAGACTGCACAAGATTAATCGTCCTACATTCATCCATCAATTCGCCATGGCTCGAAATCAAGTTGAAGAAAAGTCTGATGGTCATTAGTCCATGGCCAGCTCCTCACACAAGCATACAGGTACATCCCATTCCCCCTTTAAATTGTGTACCTTAAACTGACATGGTAATGTAGACCTGATTGTATTATGGTACAACAGGCTGGAAGTGACACTCTGGTACATCCCCTTCCCTATTCAACTTGTGAATAATAAAATTGATGCAACGAGTGATCCATGCTGGAAATGTCTGGTGGTCATTAGTCCATGGCCAGCTCCTCATACAAGCATACAGGTACATCCCCTTCCCCCTTTAAATTGTGTACCTTAAACTGACATGGTAATGTAGACCTGATTGTATTACGGTACAACAGGCTGGAAGTGACACTCTGGTACATCCCCTTCCCCATTTTAAATTGTGTACCTTAAACTGACATGGTAATGTAGACCTGATTGTATTATGGTACAACAGGCTGGAAGTGACACTCTGGTACATCCCCTTCCCCATTTTAAATTGTGTACCTTAAACTGGCAAGCAAGCAAATCCCCAATAAAATACAACATTAATATCAATGTAACCAGTGCTCCGTGGTGTAAAAAGTCCACTCTTCATCCATTGGTCCAATAGTCTTTAGTTCATGGCCAGCTCCTCACTGATTGCATCAGCAAAGTAGATATAAAGATCTCAAATAGAAGATAGAAAATAAGTTAAAAAAGTAAAGTACCAAAAATCCTCCTAAAATTACAATCAGCTCGTGTCAACTTGCTCCCCTCGGCTCATCTGCAGTTTGAGTTTGCACTTAGACCTGGGTAAGTTATATTGTGAGATTTTATAGGTTTCTGTTAACATAAAGGAGCGATGGAGGACAAGAGTCAAGGAGTCAGTGGAAAGAAAGACTGAAGGGCTCGGCCGCAGGTAGCTGCTTTAGTTTTTCATTACCAGACGACCTTGAGGTCTTCTTTCCCACAATAGCGGTAAAAAAAAAATGAAATGACACTGAAGTATTCTGGCTGCCAGTCATAATATTACAGCCGGTTGCATTTTTTTGGAGATATTTGCCTGAAGGAACAGAAATGATTATTGTTTGTCCGTCTCAAAGAGTGATGGATTGTATTTACAACCCGCCTTCTTGTAAGTCGCCCGTTTTATCATCGCCCATAAGTGAGGCTGAAAGTGTCTGTAGCAGATTACATTGGCTCCGATCCTCCCAAATACAAAGGGCGCGTGTGTGAACTCGCCGAGGTGGAAAAGTCATTTTTATCATTTAGTACTTGACATTATAAAGAAGCGAGTAATCGCGAAAGAGGATTACCGCCTGTAATTACCTCTAACTGCAGGTCACTGGGGTATAGGGACGAGTTTACACAGCCGCGGTACAAAACTTTTCATAGTAAGGAAAAAAATAAATATTGTTCGGAATTTTGACATCTCGAAGAACAACTGAAAATTAATGTAAAGCCCCCTTCACATCATGATTTTTCCCGGTCTGTGTTGATCCTGTTTTTTTGCAGGACCAGACGGACAGGAACGGATGTGAACTCCGGATGACTATTCTGTGTCCGAATCCATGATTTTCACGGCTCCGGACACAGAAAGAGCTGGGAGGAGCCCAGTGGTGTCAGGGCTGTGATGTCACATGGTGGTAGGAAGAATCATGTGTCTACATACATTGTCTACACACACCGTCTACATACACCGTCTACACACACCGTCTACACACACCGTCTACATACACTGTCTACACACACCGTCTACACACACCGTCTACACACACCGTCTACATACACTGTCTACATACACTGTCTACATACACTGTCCACATACACTGTCTACATACACTGTCTACATACACTGTCTACATACACTGTCCACATACACTGTCTACATACACTGTCTACATACACTATCTACATACACTATCTACATACACTGTCTACATACACTGTCTACATACACTATCTACATACACTGTCTACATACACTGTCTACATACACTATCTACATACACTGTCTACATACACTATCTACATACACTGTCTACATACACTGTCCACATACACTGTCCACATACACTATCTACATACACTGTCTACATACACTGTCTACATTCACTGTCTACATACACTGTCTACATACACTGTCTACATACACTGTCTACATTCACTATCTACATACACTGTCTACATACACTGTCTACATACACTGTCCACATACACTGTCCACATACACTGTCTACATACACTATCTACATACACTGTCTACATTCACTGTCTACATACACTGTCTACATACACTGTCTACATACACTGTCTACATTCACTATCTACATACACTGTCTACATACACTGTCTACATACACTGTCTACATACACTGTCTACATACACTGTCCACATACACTGTCTACATACACTGTCTACATACACTGTCTACATACACTATCTACATACACTGTCTACATACACTATCTACATACACTGTCTACATACACAATCTACATACACTGTCTACATACACTGTCTACACACACTATCTACACACACTGTCTACACACACTGTCTACATACACTGTCTACATACACTGTCTACATACACTATCTACACACACTGTCTACACACACTGTCTACATACAATGTCTACATACACTGTCTACACACACCGTCTACACACACCGTCTACATACACCGTCTACATACACCGTCTACACACACTGTCTACATACACTGTCTACATACACTATCTACACACACCGTCTACAGACACTGTCTACATATACTGTCTATATACACTGTCTACAGACACCGTCCACATACACTATCTACATACACCGTCTACATACACTATCTACACATACTGTCTACATACACTATCTACATACACTATCTACATACACTGTCTACATACACTGTCTACATACACTATCTCCATACACTGTCTACATACACTGTCTACATACACTATCTACATACACTGTCTACATACACTGTCTACATACACTATCTACATACACTGTCTACATACACTGTCTACATACACTGTCTACATACACTGTCTACATACACTATCTACACACACTGTCTACATACACTGTCTACATACACTATCTACATACACTGTCTACATACACTGTCTACATAGACCGTCTACATACACTGTCTACATACACTAACTACATACACTGTCTACATACACTATCTACATACACTATCTACACACACTGTCTACATACACTGTCTACATACACTATCTACATACACTGTCTACATACACTGTCTACATAGACCGTCTACATAGACCGTCTACATACACTGTCTACATACACTAACTACATACACTGTCTACATACACTATCTACATACACTGTCTACATACACTGTCTACACACACTGTCTACATACACTATCTACATACACTGTCTACATACACTGTCTACATAGACCGTCTACATACACTGTCTACATACACTAAGTACATACACTGTCTACATACACTATCTACATACACTGTCTACATATACTATCTACATACACCGTCTACATACACCGTCTACATAGGCCAGGGTCACACATGGCATGCGTTTTTAGCTTGGATCCATTTTTGGGATCATGTTTGTTTTCAAAGTCCAAAAATGCATGTGCGTTAACGGATGGTGCACTTAGCTGATGGTGCACTTAGCTGATGGTGCACTTAGCTGATGGTGCACTTAGGTGAAGCTACGTTTTTCATTGACTTCTCTCTGGCTCCAAAAAACGCTGCAAGCAGAGTTTTTTGTTGCAGGAAAGAAACGCATACATTTTTTTAACATGGGGCCCTTTGTGAAACACATGCGTTAACGCATGGTACATATAGGCACCATGCGTTAATGCATATGAGTTTTTGGTGAAAAAGTCCAAAAAACGGACAGGAGCTCAGGAGACACTATTCGCACCCTAACAAACAGTTACTCAATAACTTCATCTGTGTGTCGGGTACAAGCAGGTGCAGTTCCTCATTTGGAGGTGTAGGTGGCAGGCTGCGGGATGGGGATGGTGCACTGAGAGCGAATGTCTCCTGTCGTCAGTGTCAGGTGACATTGGATTTGGATGTCGACAGCCACTGGTAGTACTCCGCAAGGGGCCAGTACCGCAAGAGGACGCCATATTTTCACACTTGCACACTCATCACTTGGGTGTTCAAACATGGCTGCCGCCAGCACATAATAGGAGGACATCATGATGGTGAAAGTGGATGATGCCGCAAGTCCCCTATACTTTCTATGGGGATTACCGCAACCGCGCCGCAAGTGCATCGGTTATGCGGCAATCGCGGCAGATGCGGTTTTTTCACCGCATCTGCCGCGATTTCAAATAAACGCAGATGTGAAAGGGCCCTGTGATAACTCACCCTGTGGGCAGAAACAGAGCAAGGCACAAACTGGAGAAGGTAAAAGATACAATACTTTAAAATGAAAACCCAAAAATGAAATACAAACGTGAGTAAAAAAAAAAGGTTCATATCCTTTTGTTTGCTGCAGAATCTATTTAAATAAAAATTAATGATATGCAAATAAATAAATAAATCTCTCAATAAGTATAGATTTACCGATAAGTTTAATAACATTAAATGAAAAGATTTTGAAAAAAAATCATTTATTTACACAATATTCTAAGAACCATAATGAATTGAGAACACAAGTGTGTGGGATCTTACAGGAGGAGCTGAAGGCTCTATTGATATCAGGTTAATCATGGTAACATCAAAAAGGCATTCTCTTGATTATTATTTTTCTAATCTTTTGGGGCAATTTGAATGTTTAGTGTAAGGGCCGCTTTACACACACCAACTTCTGTGGCCAACATCTGAACAGATCTCTGGTTGCAGTGAAATCATGGACACATTGTTACATTGTGCACAGCCACAAAATAGAACAATGTGTCCATGATTTCACTGCAACCAGAGATCTGTTCAGAAGTTGGACACAGAAGTTGGTGTGTGTAAAGCGGCCCTTAGGAAAATAAGCAGATTTTTTTATTTTATATTATTATTATTATTATTATTATTATTATTTATCCATTATAGATTGCTATAGAAGAGATGCAAAGCAAATTTTATTATGTTATTATTATTATTATTATTATTATTATTATTATCATTATGGATTGCTACAGAAGAGAAAACAAACAAAACAAATTTATATTTGTATTTTATTTAATTTATAATGAGTAGTTTATTTAATGTATTATTATTATTTATAATTTTTATCATTATACATTGCAACAGAAGAGATAAAACTAAAATATGAATTTGTTTTGTATTATATTATTAGTTTATTTAGTGTATTATTATTATGATTATTATTATTATTTATCATTCTAGATTGCCACAGAAGAGATAAAAAACTAATATTTTTTTATTTTATTTCATTTAGTATTATTATTTTATATTCTTAATAATAATAATAATAATAATAATAATAATATTTTTTTTATCATTATATATTGCTACAGAAGAGATACAACACTAATTCATATTTTTATTTTATTTCATTTATTAATATTATTATTATTTTTTATTGGTATAGATTGCTACAGATGAGATACAAATCTATTTCATATTTTTATTTTATTACATTTATTATAATTGGTATTTTTATTACTGTTTATCATTATAGATTGATGCACAAAATATAAAAAAAAACATCTTTATTTTATTATATTAATATTTTCTTTAATGTATTATTATGATGATGGTGATTATGATTATTATTATTGTTCTTATTGTATATAATTTTAGATTGCTGCAGAAGAGATACAAACAAATTCATATTTTTAGTTTATTTTTAATTTATTATTTTTGTTATTATTATTATAATTATTATTAGTAGTAGTAGTAGTAGTATTATAATTAGAAAAAAATATATAATTTTAACTTTTATGTTTTGCTTTTAACAATTTTCTTTTCTTTTATTTACTTTATTTATGAAATATTTTTTTTCCATTTTTTATGTTCTGCCAGTAAAATAAAATCTTGGCTACAATTCACTGTATTGCAGGTTATTGGCCTGTCAGCTTTCTCCCATTAAACCCCCTTCAACCGCGGCGCTAACATGGCAGACAGGGACCTGTAATAGGACCCAGACAGTGGTGACAAGCTGTCCACAAGCCGGAGATTGCGGGAGCGGTGGTGACCATCTCTAATCACTGAGATTCTGCAGACTCTATAGGGGCATTCACTAGATTTATAATAGTTGGAGTCAGCGCCGTATTCTCCCACCCAAACATTACATTATAATTTAATAATATTTATTCATTTATATAGTGCTATTAATTCCATAGCACTATACATACATTTGCAACACTGTCCCCATTGAAGCTCACAATCTAAACATCCTATCTGTATGCCTTGCAATTGCACCTGGGACCTGGAGCCTAGGGGGCCCCAAAAATCTCTTTGGTCTATAGAAAAAGACTAACATTGTTGAAGATTTGTAATAATTTGGGGGCCCCGTTGCAGCTTTCGCATCGGGACCCATGAGCTCCAAGGTACGCCACTGAGTGGGACTCTAGAGCACAAAACTCTGCAATGTCCATGAGACATTAGGTGGGGGGGGTGCACTGACTTTAGGACATGGGCTTAATGCAGAAGAAAGATTGACGTCTGACTCAATTTTTTATTTTTTACCTTTAAAGGCGACTAAGGCTGGGGTAACATTTGGCAAGGCAATTGCGCTGACCGCTTCCAGATCCAGATCCGGAGGCGGTGAACGCAATTGCCTTCAGGCACATTTTTTCAAAAATGTGTTCTGTCAACCGCAATGCGATAACCGGATTGCTCCAGATGTGTAATCCTGAGCAATGCGGTTACCGTCTACTTTGTTCATCCCTGCTGCCGCAGGGATGAGCAAAGTGTTAAATGTTATTGAAACATGAAATATTAATAGTAGCTGTGGGCAACATGTCTCTAGGGGGTGACCACCCCCCCTAGAGACATGCTGTCCACTCCTGTCATGTTAGGGGTTAATAAGCCCTTTACAGTATAGCCGGCTATTGTCAGCTTCTACAAATTTCTGAATGAAGCCCGTGGCTCCTCACAGTAGACGAGATACTGTACGTAATATACGTATAGTATCAGCCGCTGTCCAGGGTCCTGTAATTATTAACATTAGGTCTATGGGCAGCCCACCACCATAGACCTAATGTTAATGGTTACTGGACCCTGGACAGCAGCTGATACTATATGTACATTACGTACAGTATCTTGTTTACTGTGAGGAGCCGGTTTCATTCAGAAATTTGTAGAAGATCTGGAGCCGGTAACCGGATTGCATGTAGAGCAATCCGGTTACCATAATGGGCTCCTATGGGTAGCGGTTCCTGATCCGGTTTTGAGCTTTTTGACAGCTCAAAACCGGATCAGGATTTCAAAATGTTGCCACAAATGTGACCCCTGCCTAACTGCCCAGGTTTGAAGTTCAAAAAAGTGTCAACCTGAATAGATATTTAATAAAGAGAAATACCGTATATACTCGTGTATAAGCCGACCCGTGTATAAGCCGACCCCCCTACTTTTGCCCCCAAAACCTGGGAAAATCTATTGACTCGTGTATAAGCCGAGGGTGGACCCTAGCACAAGTATACAGCCCCCAGCAGTGTGGTATACACCAGTCCCAGAGGTAGATACAGCAGCCCCAGTGGTAGTATACACGCAGCCCCAGTAGTATATACAGCCCCAGTGGTATATACAGCCCCAGTGGTAGTATAGACGCAGCCCTAGTAGTATATACAGCCCCAGTGGTAGTATATACAGCCCCAGTGGTAGTATTCAGGGCCCCAGAGGTATATACAGCCCCAGTGGTAGTATATACAGCCCCAGTGGTAGTATATACAGCCCCAGTGGTAGTATACAGGGCCACAGCAGTATATACAGCCCCAGTGGTTTATACAGCCCCTGTGGTAGTATATACAGCCCCAGTGGTAGTATACAGGGCCCCAGAGGTATATAGCAGCCCCAGTGGTAGTATATACAGCCCCAGTGGTAGTATATACAGCCCCAGTGGTAGTATACAGGGCCCCAGCAGTATATACAGCCCCAGTGGTTTATACAGCCCCAGTGGTAGTATATACATCCCCAGTGGTAGTATATACAGCCCCAGTGGTAGTATACAGGGCCCCAGCAGTATATACAGCCCCAGTGGTTTATACAGCCCCAGTGGTAGTATATACAGCCCCAGTGGTAGTATACAGGGCCCCAGAGGTATATAGCAGCCCCAGTGGTTTATACAGCCCCAGTGGTAGTATATACAGCCCCAGTGGTAGTATACAGGGCCCCAGAGGTATATAGCAGCCCCAGCGGTAGTATACAGGCAGCCCCAGTAATGCAGGGCCCCCCCAGCGTCTCTCCGGTCACCTGTAAAGGAAACTATACTTATCACAGTGCTCTGTCCGCGCCCGCTCGCACCCGCTCGCAGCTGCCGACCGTGATCCTCCATCTTGCGTCTTCTTTCTTCCTGTTTCCTGTGCTCGTCGCAGGGAATGACGTCATTGCCCGCGACGAGCACAGAAACAGGAAGAAGACGCAAGATGGAGGATCGCGGTCGGCAGCTGCGAGCGGGCGCGGACAGCGGGCGCGGACAGAGCACTGTGATAAGTATAGTTTCCTTTACACGTGACCGGAGAGACGCTGGGGGGGCCCTGCATTACTGGGGATGCGGGGGCTGCTGTATACCGATGTATACATCGGTATGTACCGATGTATACATCGGTATACAGCACTGACTCGCGTATAAGCCGAGGGGGGTACTTTTCAGCCCAATTTGTGGGCTGAAAAACTCGGCTTATACGCGAGTATATACGGTAATAATAATAATGGTAACAGTAATAATAATAATAATTATCATTATTATTATCATTATTATTATTATTATTATTCATAATATAATCAATTAAAATTTTAATTATAAGACTATGATTATGATTGAAATAAAAATAGTTATTATTTTCAATTAATATTTCAATAGTAATATAATTATATTATTATTAAATAATATATACATTTATTAAAATTGCTATTATTACTAATAGACCTCATTGGCAGGGTCCTCTCTCCTCACCCATGCCTTTTATACTGTGAGCCCTCATAGTCATGGTCCTCTGTAATCACCAACTGTATCCTCACTCATCACTTGTAAACTTCTGGGCAGTGTCCTCTCCACCACTCTTCTGTATCCTCACCCATCCTTTGTAGACTGTGAGCCCTCATCAGCATGGTCCTCTAACTTCACCCACTGTATCCTCACCCATCCCTTGTAGACTGTGAGCTCTCGTGGGCAGGGTCCTCTAACTTCACCCACTGTATCCTCACCCATCCCTAGTAGAGTGTGAGCCCTAATAGGCAGGATCCTCTGACCTACGGTATCATCAGCCATCCCTTGTAGACATTGAGCCCTCGAAGGCAGGGTCCTCTACCATTACTTACTATATCCTCACTCAACACTTTCAGACTGTGAGCCCTCGTGGTGAGGGTCCTTTTTCCACGCCTACTGTATCTTCACCCATCCCTTGTAGACTGTGAGCCCTTTGTGGGCAGGGTCCTCTCTCCTCCACTGCTCTATCCTCTCCCATCCCTTGTAGACTGTGAACCCTCGTGGGCAGGGTCCTCTCTCCTCACCTACAGTATCCTCACCTATCCCTTGTAGACTGTGTGTCCTCATGGGCAGCGTCCTCTCTCCTCCTGTATCTGTCTGTGCCTTGTATTGCTCATAATTATTGTATTTGTTTATGTATGCCCCTTTCACATGCACCATGGAACAAATTGTATAATAATAATAATAATAATAATAATAAAAGTTTAATTAATACAATATGTATTACTGTTTAAAAATTAAATTGATAATTTATTAGTATTGCATTGCTATGATTATATTATTACTGGCTGTAGAGCCCTGGCCGTGCATAGTAACTAACTGTTGTTAATTATAAGCTGAGTGTGTGTTTGTACAGTGCCTACAAGTAGTATTCAACCCCCCGCAGATTTAGGTGGTTTGATAAGATGCCAATAAGTTAGAGCCTTCAAACTGCAAACGAGAGTAGGATTTATTAACAGAAGCATAAATCTTACAAACCAAAAAGTTATGTTGCTCAGTAGAATTTTAATAAATTTTAAACATAAAAGTGTGGGTCAATTATTATTCAACCCCTAGGTTTAATATTTTGTGGAATAACCCTTGTTTGCAATTACAGCTAATAATCGTCTTTTATAAGACCTGATCAGGCCGGCACAGGTCTCTGGAGTTATCTTGGCCCACTCCTCCATGCAGATCTTCTCCAAGTTATCTAGGTTCTTTGGGTGTCTCATGTGGACTTTAATCTTGAGCTCCTTCCACAAGTTTTCAATTGGGTTAAGGTCAGGAGACTGACTAGGCCACTCCATCACCTTGATTTTTTCCCTCTTGTACCAGGCCTTGGTTTTCTTGGCTGTGTGCTTTGGGTCGTTGTCTTGTTGGAAGATGAAATTATGACCCATCTTAAGATCCTTGATGGAGGAGCGGAGGTTCTTGGCCAAAATCTCCAGGTAGGCCGTGCTATCCATCTTCCCATGGATGCGGACCAGATGGCCAGGCCCCTTGGCTGAGAAACAGCCCCACAGCATGATGCTGCCACCACCATGCTTGACTGTAGGGATGGTATTCTTGGGGTCGTATGCAGTGCCATTCAGTCTCCAAACGTCACGTGTGGGGTTGGCACCAAAGATCTCGATCTTGGTCTCATCAGACCATAGAACCTTGAACCAGTCTGTCTCAGAGTCCTCCAAGTGATCATGAGCAAACTGTAGACGAGCCTTGACATGACGCTTTGAAAGTAAAGGTACCTTACGGGCTCGTCTGGAACGGAGACCATTGCGGTGGAGTACGTTACTTATGGTATTGACTGAAACCAATGTCCCCACTGCCATGAGATCTTCCCGGAGCTCCTTCCTTGTTGTCCTTGGGTTAGCCTTGACTCTTTGGACAAGCCTGGCCTCGGCACGGGAGGAAACTTTCAAAGGCTGTCCAGGCCGTGGAAGGCTAACAGTAGTTCCATAAGCCTTCCACTTCCGGATGATGCTCCCAACAGTGGAGACAGGTAGGCCCAACTCCTTGGAAAGGGTTCTGTACCCCTTGCCAGCCTTGTGACCCTCCACGATCTTGTCTCTGATGGCCTTGGAATGCTCCTTTGTCTTTCCCATGTTGACCATGTATGAGTGCTGTTCACAAGTTTGGGGAGGGTCTTAAATAGTCAGAAAAGGCTGGCAAAAGAGATAATTAATCCACACATGTGAAGCTCATTGTTCTTTGTGCCTGAACTACTTCGTAATACTTTAGGGGGACCAAACAGAATGCTGGTGGTTTGAGGGGTTGAATAATAAATGACCCTCTGAATTAACTTTTAACGCTTTAAAAAAAAAAAAAAAAAAAAAAAAAAATCTTTTTGGCTGCAGTGCATTTCCCACTTCCAGGCTGATCTACAGTCCAAATGTCACAATGCCAAGTTAATTCCGCATGTGTCAACCAGCTAAATCTGCAGGGGGTTGAAGACTACTTGTAGGCACTGTATGTATGTCCACAATACGTATCAATCCTGATACCAACCCACCCCATCCACACACACTCCCCCCCAAACCTACCCCTCATCCCCCTGCCCCCACCCCAAAACTTCCCCTACCCCCAGACCTGCCCCCCGCACCCTCCTTAAACCTACACTCCTGCCCCCCTAAAAAATGCCCCCTCTAACCTGCATCCCTTCAAACCTGCTGCCCCCAAAAATGCCCCTGCTGCATCCTCACCCCTCAAACCTGCACCCCCAGCCTCCAAACCTACCACCCCAAATCCGCACCTCCCCCACAAAGTCTGAGTCAAATGGGGCATGTGTGCAAAATTGTGATTGTAGATGCAACTGTGCATATTCCTTTAGTTGACATAAATACATTGTGAAGGGGGCAGGGCTTGTGAAGAGGGTGTGGCTATGTGAATGGAGCAGGGTATAGTATGTTAGTTGCAACTCATTTAACAGCCTATTGATAAACGACATTCTCGGTTTTTGTTTTCCGGGGCAAAGATAAACAGATTTTTGGCAGTTCCAACTCTTCAATAGGCCACATAAAGCTGGCCACGAGAAAATGGCTTTATTTTGTTATGAGTCATTAGTGTCTGTAGGACACACAAGAATGATCAGGCAGTGACATGGCACTGAATTTTGTAAGCTAACATGCTACATTCTATACAATATCACAAGAACAGGGTGGGGCAATAAAGGAGACTGTGCTCTGAAAGGGGGTGGGGCTATGTGAAAGGGTGGAGGTGTGGCTTTGTGGAGATGTGCTGTAAAGTGGGAGTGGCTTTGTTGAGTGGGCATGGTTATGAGGAGTGGGCGTGACCATGTGGAGTGGGCATGGTGATGTGGAGTGGGCAGGGCTTGATACATACATACACACAACCGCACTCAACTTTATATATTAGATTACTACTATTATTATTGTTATATCAATTAACTATTATTATTATTACATTAAAATAGCTATTATTTATATTATTTTATAAGAAAACTGATAAGGTATTACTATTATTTTTATTATATTTAATATATTATGTATATTTATTATTGCTATTATTATAGTGTTACTATTATCGTCCTTAATATTTTCTAATTATTTTACCATTATTATTATTAATATTATTTAATAGGTATATTAAATAATAATAATAATAATAATAATAATAATAATAATAATAATAATAATAATAATAATAATAATAACAATAATAATAATAATAATAATAATAATAATTATTATTATTATTATTATTTCACCATTATATTCTCCATGAATAAATACAGGGGTTATTTGACCTGATTGGAGCCTGTTAGTTCTGTCTCTCCAGAGCTGTAATCCTCGGCGCCTATTAATCCCGTCCCTGGATTTTGACTGATGACGGTGGACGGCCTAATGAATCTGGAGCATCTGTGTCACATCACACATTATTGTAATATTAATCTGTCCCCAGAAGTGAAAGAAATTCTCTGTCTGGCTAATTCCTTAGCGGAGTCTTGTTGGACACAGAGAATGATTGATATTACCAGTATCAGCCTCCTTTATAGATTCGGCTTGTTAGCACAATCTGAGGCTGGAGCTTTGTACTGGTCTGAAATCTGAGCTAATCAGTGACAAAGTATCAGTGTAAAAGTCTAATAAAATTATAAAGAAAGTAAAAAAGAAGAATAACTGTTCTATAAAACTTGTTGGTTAACTATCCGGGTAGGTAACTACCAACTGTGTAGTTTCCCCCAGTCAGTTAGTGTGAAGCTCCACTAATAGCAAGTTATGGTTAGTGCAGTTAAAACTTAACCTTTGCTTAAGTTGCATTAAAAAGGGTGGCACCTGGACAGTGTTATCCCCAAAATAAAGCTAAAAAACCAACATACAAAACATATAAGACTACATCTAGTTTGTAGATTGAAGGTAACACCATAAATCCCCATCCACAATCCCACACGAGGATAAGCAGATGGGCCACATCTGAAACCATCCTCTAAATGCCATTGATAATGGGGAAACACTAGTGATCCCCTATAGGCCATGACTCCCCTGACTATGGGGCACTGAAACGCGTCGGGAGCAGAACGTGATGAAGATGGCAATTGAGATGTATATGGACACTGGGCTTGATGAGGCTGTCTGGAGGTGTGACTCCTGGAGTATAAGCGTTTGATAGGGTTCCATTTATTGGGACGGATTTATTTCTCCTGCATATGCTCTGCTCGTGGGTGGTCGATGAGAACATGGACATATTCTGCATTTGTTAAATCAGGGGTGAACAAGGTAAATCGAGTTGGATCAGGTTTAAACCGATGAAGGGTGCCTTGTATTCCTTGTGCACTTAGGGTGCCTTCACACTGCGGCGTGATCCGGTCCGGGGCTGTCCGGGATGACCCTGACAGCCGCAGACTGGATCAGCACACAGGACTGGAGGGTTAATATGCCCTCCGGTCCGGTGTGCAGCCGCACGCAGTTCCCGCTGCTGATAAGTCAGGACTGCGGCACCGCGGTCCTGACCTGTCAGCGGCTGCACACCGGACCGGAGGGCATATTAGCAACTTGAGTAAAGGTTAATTTTTAACTGCACTAACCATAACTTGCTACTACTACTATATAAAAAGTGTGTCTCCTAATGGTGGGTTTACACACTAGGATCTCGTTAGCAATATCCTTAGAACGATCATATGACCGTGATTGTTCTGACATTGTTAGTGCGCTGTCACACACAAGGATGTCGTTTACGATACCCTATGCAGCAGCACAACTGTTAAATAGGAGAGGAAGGAGTGAGCGATGTAATAAAGCGGCAGGAATAGGAGCTTTCTGAACGATATCGTTCATCATGGTGTCACACTGAACGATGCGGCGTCCTGAAGCTGCGTAAATTGGACGATGAATGATAGATTTGAGGTCAGGATCTTAAATCTAGGATGAAGGATCCAACGATCTTTTCATCCTATATCGTTCGTTTACACAAAACGACGCCCGAATGATATCTTTTCAGTGATCACAAATCTGTGACGTTTCAAGGATATCGTTCAGGATATCCTAGCGTGTGAACCCACCATTAAACAGCTCTGTTATTTGATATTGTAGAACAGCAGAATAGTTAGTGCAGCTCTGGAGTATAATACAGGAGGTAACTCAGGATCAGTACAGGATCAGTAATGTAATGTATGTATGGTCCGGAGAATACAGGGAGCCATCGCAGGCAGCGGTACCGCCACCAGCTGCAGCCACGGTGGCTTGTCTCCAGCCGCGCAGTTCACCCTGAGACATGTAGTCATAAGACTACATGTCCTAGTGTGCACTGCGTGGCCGGGTTCACAGCGCACCCGATGTGTAACCAGGGTACACGTTGGGCAACTAAGCACAGCGCTGTCCTAGTTACCCGCTGTGTACCCTGGTTACCAGCCTGTAAGCGGGAGAAGGCTGGTAACCAAGGTACACAGCAGGTAACTAGGACAGTGCTGTGCTTAGCTACCTGATGTCTACCTTAGTTACCAGCGTCCTCCCACTTCCAGCGATATGGAGGCGGCTCCCTGGTCCCTGGTCGCTGAGGAGATCTGCCTGTTTGACAGCTCCCAAGTGACTACACAGCGATGTTCCAGCGATCCTGTCGAATGTTCCTATAAGTTGTATTGGTGCGTGTTGGGGAAGGATGAGGCTGCGGGAACACAATTGTGTATGATCTGATTTTCTCCAGCTCTTGTATTCATGACATACTGATCTCTTCTATAAAAATCATTACAACATGCGCCTCCCCCACATTGAAGACTCGTCATAATGCCGCGCTTGTTAAGGGGCGAGCGCTGATCGAGGCTTCTCCATCACATGGACATCTCAGGAGTCAGGACCTGACACATGGACTCTTCTCTCTGTATATAGAACACAGTAAATCCAATCTGGTACAAAGGGAATAAAAGGAAGACAAAAATGTGCGCAGCGTGAATTAGAGGCAGCGCGCCTGTTTCCTGTAAAGGAAATCGCACATCCTTTTTTGTCCTTTCATTCTGCTATTGGGAAGAATAAGGACTTTCATCTGCTCATTAATAGCGTTCATTTGAATGTAGCTGATCTTTACAGAAGCAGCGTGACGCCGCTTTACCGAGTATCAAATAGCAGAAAACATCTGAAAAGACGAGGACTTCAATTATTTCCTAAAACAGTAAAATCACATGGGTGAGGGCCGCGATGACGAGCTCCTTGGAATCTTGGTCCGAAGAATGCAGGAAAACCTTCTCACAGATATTCCGATATATGTACTGAAACGGAACGTTTTCCACATTTACAGACACATTATACATGTTTGGGGCCTTCCTTTCTTCTGCTGGAAGCTGGACATTTTTAGGATATTTTTTTAGGCACATTTTTCTCTCCAGAAAGAAAATATAGAATATTAGATAAGGAGGTGTATTCATTATGTCTATCAACTAAGCCAAAGTATCTTATCTAATATTCTGTATACCTGTTAAACAACGTTTGCATACTTAGTTTTCTAACTTCTCTTATGGCATCATGTTTACTGGTTATGTTGTTATTCCCTTGTTTGTTCTCCCAAATCTTAATTCCCTCTTCCCTTTCCCACTCCTGCTCCTCCTTCTCCTACCCCCGATATATAATCCTAAAGTATTCTATACCAATGCATCAACTTAAGCGCCTGAATAATGGATACTACTTGAAAAAGTTCAATAAAAGGTTTAGAATGTAAACTTGAACTCTAGTGCCCCCTATTGCAAGTAGCAATCTTAAAAGTCAAAAATAACAAGCCTCATCACATGACCTAGGATTTATACCAGATTGGTATCCCAATTTGCAGACACGGTGTCTCAGATTATTTGCTTGTTATCAGTACAAGGAATGAGATCTGATCTGTCTGGGTATTAAAATGGGTAAGGTTTTCACCTACTGGAGTGTGACACACCAGATCTGGCATTGTCAGTAATGAGAAGACTTTAGAGTTGCAGTGCTCCTCTGGTTAATTAAATATGCCAATTGTCTCTTCAGAAAGGAAGGCTACTTGAACTCTTATTCCACCTATTGGAAGTAGCAGTCCTAAAAGTCAAAAGCGACCCTTTAACAAGCTTTGACTTATAATTTACACCAGATCAGAATACTAATTTGTAGACACGGTGTTTCGTGGTATTGCCCCTCATTATTGCAAAGTATAAGATATGATCTGGCTGTATGAGAGTGTAAGTGGGGTCTAAAGGCCCAGTTACACACACAGATAATTGTGCAAAGATTGGTTGCAGATCTCTGGTTGCAGTGAAATCATGGACACATTGTTACATTTGTACACAGCCACAAAACGGAACAATGTGTCCATGATTTCACTGCAACCAGAGATCTGCGGACAATCTTTGCACAATTACCTGTGTGTGTAACTGGGCCTTTAGGGGTAAGGTTTCTCCCTATGGAGAGTGACATGCCAGGTCTGGCATGTCAGCAATGAGCAGACTTTAGAGTTGCAATGCTTCTCTGGGAAATAAAATAAGCAAATTATCCCCCTTTATATCTGGTGTGATTCTCATATTGCCCACACCTGTTACTTGTCACAGGTGGGTGTGAACGAGCGTCACGCGCTGGAAACAAAGGTTTACCCACAATTTTGGAAAGGTGCCAACAATTCTCTTCGGCCCACTTTTGGAGTTTAGTGTGAAATTGTGTCCAATTTGCCTTTTCTACTGTTTTTTTGTGTTATGTCAATAAAAACAAATGCAGAAACAATTTCAAGGGCCCCATGAGTGTATGATGCTATGAGAGGGGGCATCAAAATCATGATAAAATCATGAAAAATAGCAGACTTTGGATAACAGATTTGGGGCATAAACTGAATATAATTCTGTGTAATATTTTCAATTATTTAGATTTGATTTTTTTAAATTTTTTTTTTAATGGTGCTTTTTTATTTTTCTGAAACTAATCCTGTCTGGGATACATTAGGAGCTGTTGTGAGCTAATGAGATGTTTTGTTCTCCCAAAACACGGAGTGAAAATCTGCAGCCGCATCCCCCTCCCTCCCATATTGAATAATTCATACTAGACAGATTTTTCGGAGATTTTAGAGGAAGGGTAAAGTTAAATTTTCGGCTACAAGATGATACTGTCCCTTAGCGATGTATTGTAAAGGTTCTTTCACTTCTATAGTGGATTGCCCATTTTAAGAGCCCAGTTCTTCCTCTTCTCCGGTGACAATGATGATGATGATGATGATGATGGCTGGTTCACATTATATCTCTTACATGTTTAGTGTATGTATCATGTGACTTTATGAATTGCTAAACTGTGCAGTCACCAATGGTCCCCGAGCACCTCCAGGAAAACATTACGATCTCCCATCTGTACCATTAGTTTCAGACCTATTATGGCCAAACAAAGGATCTATGCCCAGGTTTTGGCTATCCTTTCTAAGAGTAGCATGATAATGGGGCAGAGACCCCAATTCCAGCGATGTGTCGCTTACTGGGCTGCTTGCTCCAGTTTTGCTAACATCACTGCTTTCTCACCTACAGATCTACTACCGGTAGATGCTGAGTCCCGCCCACAATTGACAGCTCTCTGTGTATAGGCAGAAAGCTGTTAAAATGCCAACATCTCTTTCCTGCCCCACTTCCTCAAGTCGGAGGAGACAGCGACATAGTCACCGCCCGGCTGCCTAGCGGTGTCTCCTGTTCCAGTATCTGCCGCGGTTTCCTGCTTCCTGGGCCTGCACATGTTGCGCTGGTCTTCTGGCAACACGCTAGTGATGCGTGCGCAACTCCCCATTTGTTAAAGGGGCAGCGCGCACACTTCAGAAGTGTTAACAGCCTATGGCTGGGAGGCACTAGGTATTCAAGGCACCTTCACATAAAGGAAGCAACTTACCTGAGATACTTCAGCCTCGTGGGTGTTTTGCACCTGCTTCTTTGTTGTCAGGTCCCTGTGACTTTGAATCCTGCGTGAATCCAAACCTGTAACCTTGTTTCCTGCCTTAACCAGTGCCTGTCCGGTCCGAACCTGAACCTACCCTGTATGCACCTGTCACCCTTCTGCACCTGTGCCCTAACCTACTCTGTCTTTGCCAACTATCCTTTTTGCACCTGAAACCTGAACCAGTCCCATCTGAACCAGTTTCTGTTTCCTCCTTGCCTATGACCCTGATCCAGTCCTGCCTGATAATCCATGTCTGTACCCATGAAGTCAGGTGCTGCAGTCCAGGGACTGCCCAACAGTTGTACCTGGTGTATACCGGTAGCCATGTTCAACCCCACCACCAAAGGCTCTAGCGAATACCAGGTAGGTCCTTAGTCATGCCCCTCCAGGGTAAGCCCAGCCCATGGCACTGTGGGTCCACACCCATGTGCATGACACCTGGGTGATGGGGCAGGATTGTTTAGAGCTTATAAATATGAAGGACTACCTGGCAACAGGTTTACTAGCCTTCTAGTGAGAATCGTCTACTGTCATTTTATCAAAACTAAAACGAGCAGCCTTGTAAGTGTCACATTACTGAAATCAGGTTCTCTGTCTCTATATTTCGCTGCTCTCAAGTTAGGTAGTAAAAACTTGGTGAAAGACTATTCTGCACTAAACTTCATGGAAGTATTATACGGACATTGCATGGCTTGGCGGAATTATTTGGATATGGAATGATAGTATAATTATACCATTCATTGTTTTGTGTATTTTGTAGTGATGAGCGAGCATACAATGCTTGGGTGCTTGGTTTACGAAATGAGCAGGTATGACACTCGGATGGGCGCCACTCAACTACCGCATATACCGTAATGGGAATGCAAATAATTTTCTGGAAGATCTGGGAAAAATGCTCAAGTTTCCCATAGACTTCCATTATACTCGGGTTGTTGAGTGGCACCATTGACTTCCATTATACTCGGGTTGTTGAGTGGCACCATTGACTTCCATTATACTCGGGTTGTTGAGTGGCACCATTGACTTCCATTATATTCAGGTTGTTGAGTGGCGCCATTGATTTCCATTATACTTGGGATGTTGAGTGGTGCCATTGACTTCCATTATACTCGGGTTGTTGAGTGGCACCATTGACTTCCATTATATTCAGGTTGTTGAGTGGCGCCATTGACTTCCATTATATTTGGGTTGTTGAGTGGCGCCATTGACTTCCATTATACTCGGGTTGTAGAGTGGTGCCACTGACTTCCATTATATTCTGGTTGTTGAGTGGCGCCATTGAATTCCATTATACTCGAGTTCTTGAATGGCGCCATTGATTTCCATTATACTCGGGTTTTTGAGTGGCACCATTGACTTCCATTATACTCGAGTTCTTGAATGGCGCCATTGACTTCCATTGTACTCGGGTTGTTGAGTGGCGCCATTGACTTCCATTGTACTCGGGTTGTTGAGTGGCGCCATTGACGTCCATTATACTCGGGTTCTTGAATGTCGCCATTGACTTCCATTATACTCGGGTTGTTGGGTGGCGCCATTGACTTCCATTATAATCGGGTTGTTGAGTGGCACCATTGACTTCTATTATACTCGGGTTGTTGGGTGGCACAATTGACTTCCACTCATTACTTAAGATGCGCCCATTCAAGTCTCCAACCTGCTCGTTACAAGTACCAAGCACCCGAGCATTGTAGGACTCGCTCATCACTGGTTGTATTCTTTTGGCAACATACGTCAGTACAAAGGCAGTATATTCAGGTTGTTGAGTGGCGCCATTGATTTCCATTATACTTGGGATGTTGAGTGGTGCCATTGACTTCCACTATACTCGAGTTCTTGAATGGCGCCATTGACTTCCATTGTACTCGGGTTGTTGAGTGGCGCCATTGACGTCCATTATACTCGGGTTCTTGAATGGCGGCATTGACTTCCATTATACTCGGGTTGTTGAGTGGCGCCATTGACTTCCATTGTACTCGGGTTGTTGAGTGGCGCCATTGACCTCCATTATACTCGGGTTCTTGAATGGCGCCATTGACTTCCATTATACTCGGGTTGTTGGGTGGCACCATTGACTTCCATTATACTCGGGTTGTTGGGTGGCACAATTGACTTCCATTATACTCGGGTTGTTGGGTGGCATAATTGACTTCCACTCATTACTTAAGATGCGCCCATTCAAGTCTCCAACCTGCTCGTTACGAGTACCAAGCACCCGAGCATTGTAGGACTCGCTCATCACTGGTTGTATTCTTTGGGCAACATACGTCAGTACAAAGGCAGTATACATTAAGCTACTCTATGGTAGTATTATTTCTGACATTATGGTAACATTATTTTATCTATGCATCTTTTTCAATTATACAAAAAAAAGCTTAAGACTCCAAAATGGGAAGCTATGGCGCTTTACTTGTTGCCCAGAGTCCTATTTTCTATAAAACAGACTTTCATTTCTGTAAAGCTTTTGTCCATTATCTTGAAATTCATGCAGATCAAAAAACCCCGTCCCCATACTGTTAATATATACTGGCCTTTCTACGCGGGAACAGCCAGCCTCATTAATGCAGAATCCTGTTGCTTTGTCTTCCGAGGTTTATACAGAGCTTTAAGGGTTGGGGCTCTGAGCATTAACTGTACTTTGTGTGCCGTCTACATTAGTGCGGAGCCACATAGACTTATTTTTTAAGCAAATCCTTTATCTCTGTATGATTACATGTATCGAGGTAGACGGCCGCAGTATGCCGGCGAATTGCAAATAGGAATGGAATAATTAATTGCCTAATTTGACACAATCTAAATGCCAGTTACGTTCCTCGGAGCAACTGTCGTTCTTCACATCCACAAAGAAATGTCAAGTGTCACTTTTTCCAAAAGTCCAAAAAGCAGCTTTTTTTTAGAATTCCGAAAAGATATACTTAATTGCAAGTCTGTATTGTTTACATAACTCTTGTATTAGAGTAAAAGTTGAAATTGGCCGGGTGTCATTGTAATGCGGGTAAAAATTTCCAATCCTGAAGGCTCGTCAAGAACACGAATCTTTACTGTGATGCTAGTCACTACTAATAGATAGGGCAGGGGCGGACCGTCACCCCCGGGGCCCTGGTGCAGGTGAGGACCCGGGGGGGGGGGTGCTGGGAGAGCAGATCTCTCTTACCTGGTGCTGCTCGGAGAGCCGCGCTGCTGCTGGGAGAGCCGCGCTCTCCTACCTGGTGCTGCTGGGAGAGCTGCGCTGCTGCTGGGAGAGCCACGCTCTCCCGCCTGGTGCTGCTGGGAGAGCCGTGCTGCTTCTGGAGAGCCACGCTCTCCCGCCTGGTGCTGCTGGGAGAGCCGCGCCGGATGCTCGTAGGAGCCGGAGGGGAAGGGTGGGATCAGGCAAGGGAAGCAGGAAGCTCTCTACTACCCTTGTCTGGCCCTCCTCTCCTTTGAAGGCAGCTTGCAGGGGTCGGCGGGGGGCCCCCTCCAGGCTTGAAAGGGCCCCCTAGCCGGTCGGGGCCCTGGTGCAGCTGCGCCAGCTGCACCAGTGTAGTTCCGCCCCTGAGATAGGGTGGCTGTGACATTAGACACTACCAATAGATGTGGTGTAAAGGCAGCAGACAAGTCAGGTAATCTGGGGTCAGGTCCCAGAGGAACTGATAATATTGAGGGAGTAGACAGAGACATGGTCATGCAATGGTCCAGGGTTAGTTTTCCAGGAGAGCATGAAGAGGATTCAGGGAGTCAACAGAGGCATTATTCTATGGGGACTGTCTGTAGTTGAACCACAGCACATCACAGTCACTACTTACAGGAGTATAGACAGCACGGAAGTCAGGTAATTCAAAGTCAGGTTCCAGGAGAGCTTATAATATTCAGGGAGTAGACAGAAACGTAGCCATGCAATTTTCCAGGGTCAAGTTTCCAGGATATCATGAAGAGGATTCAGGAAGTCAAGAGAGGTGTAATAAGGTAACAAGTATAGGGAGCAAATTAAAGAGAAATCAAGCAACAGTCCAAAGTAAGAAAACATAGATCAGAAGAGACACAGTATGCTGGTCAAGCAGCACTTCAAATAAAATGTACAACTGGCAAAGTTCTGGGAAAGGCTGTTCAGTAAAGTAGCAAAGCAATCTCAGGGAAGAAGGTACACCTGAGCAACCCAGCACCTCCCAGACCCAGAATGGAAGCCTGTGCTGTCTTTTCACAGCTCAGCACACCAGGATGTTTTGGTTTACTCCTTTTCGTGCATCCATGGGCATATACCAGTCAATGCAGATCCCTGTGTTGAGTTAGAACTGTTGAGGGTCTAGGTAGCCTCGCCATTACCGATCATATGAAGTAGGTTTTTAAATTATTAGATTGTGCATCTTGCAGTTATTGACTCTGCCTTAAAGAGACTGATCACTGGGTCCTAAGTGTGCACAGTTTGCTTTTAGTTTGTTCCTAGTGCTCCCCAAAGTATTATTTTTTTTGCTTTTTTTTAAGTTCATCATATAGTTGCAGAGATATGAACCTTTTAATTTAGTGCTAATCATTATGTTTCTCACAGTGGGAGCATGGCTTATAGGAATATTTTAGATTGCTCTGCATAATTGCCATTTGAGCCACACCCCATGATAGAGGCAATAATAACCAGTACAAAATATAAGGTTGTCAGCGATTAGAAAACAGGTTAAAGAAATGTGATTTCAAAATCAGACTACACTTTGTATGTAGTCTGTTTCCATGACAACTCACAGTTATACTTAGGAGATGAATACTTCAAACTGTAATAGATTTTTAAACAACTTGGTTCACAAATTTGCTTCAGTTTCTGATTTAGATGGACTTAAGTACCGTAATATAATATCTATTTATTTACATTAAAAAAACTGACTAATTATTATTATTATTATTATTATTATTATAGAAAATAAGCTATAAAGTTGATCCCAGCTTCTCTTCCTTCTGCCTTTGGAGTCTTCACTAACTTCTATTCATGCAAATTCTTCTAACTTTTTCTAGCAAGTTGCATAAAAGCCTAAACGGCACCAGGTGGCCCAATATTACTCTGCGCGTCGTGCGGAACAGTCGCCTGGCCAAATAAAAACGTGGAATTATTGACCTTTCTAATATTGTTAGGTAACTAAGAACATGGTGTCTTTTGCAATCTGTTCAGGTTACATGAAATTACTGTACATTAATTCAATTTGGCTTCAGGAAGTGCAGCGATACAGAAATAAATCTAATATTATACCAGGGAAGGATATATCTCATAGAGACGTAATAGATTCTAATGTAATCAGTGCCAGTGTTCAGCTGCATTCGGATACGGAGGTAGCAGAGCTGAATTTTTAATGAGATTCAATGAGGGTTTGTGGCTCACGTGCAATCGTATGTAACATCACATTATGGGTTGTGCACGCATTTTAATATCAGTGAACAAATCTCTCTTCTGGTATTTTGCAACTGCCATTATCCCTTCATACAGTCGCCTTGGATGCAATAAGAGTTTGCGTGTTTAGTATCTGGTGTGCGAAGCTGTCAGTAGTTGATTGAAAGCACAGACTTCCATTCGGGTTCTGGTAGGTACTGGGTTGCTCAGTTGTTCCAACTCCCCAGTGATTGCTCTGATACTTAGCTGAGCAGCCTCTCCTAAAATGCTGCCAGTTGTACATTCTGTCTGAAGTGTTGTGTAGCCTGTATTCCTGTGTCTGTTCTGATCTTTGTTATGTGATCCAGACTGTTGCTTGAATACCCTTTTTGTCCTGTTATTTTAACCCTTGGACCATGACCAAATGTGTCTTTCTTTACTCGCTGCTATTTATGCTCTCCTAGAAACTGATCCGGATCATTGCATGACTACTCCTCTGTCTACTTCCCTGAATATTACGATCTCTCCTGGAAAGCTGCCCTGTACCATTGCATGACAATGTGGCGTCCCTGCGGACCGGTGGCCACAGAATAGCACAGAAGCTGGGATGGTGAGCCATCTACCCAAACCAAACACCAAACACGCCCCCGAATCCCTAGACCTAGGATTTATGCCAGGCAGGAGAGAGGTGGGGGAAGGCTGAATAGGGGTGGAGCTTAGGAGAGACACCTGTGAAAGGGGGAGGAGCAACAGTAGTGACCTGGGGAGAGAGAGTGACAGTCAGTTGGAGTCAGAGGAGTAACCTGACTCCTAGCTAAAACACCTATCATAGCTAAAAGACTGTAACAACTGGAGAGAAAACCAGGACCCGGCGGCCGGTGTCATCTTATGGCTGATCGGGTCCGAGGCTACTGACCAGGAGTAGAAGAGAAGGAGTCCAAGGTGGAAGACCGGATCTACGGAGACACTGAGGAACTGGGTCGATGGACAGGGAACCGGCCCTGTAATAGTGGTTGGCTGCTATATGCCCTGGCCACAGAATTAACTGCTGAGGAACTTACTGACCGTCACACGAAGGAAAGGTCTCAGATAGGACTAGGAATCCAAAGGGAGGATACCCAGGAAAGTCCGCGACTGCTAGCCTGGAGGTTGTGAGCAGTCCTGAAGAACATGAAAGGCATTTAGAAAGGGGGTGTTTTGGTGATCTCTCTCAGCTGCTGAACTGGCTACCAGTACCGCTCACTGCAGAGACCAAGAATCAGTGTAAAAATAAGAGCAACAGCAGTGAGTAAAGTACCCGTTGAGCTGGAGACTTGTGTGAGAGTTGTATTGAGCGTCCTTGGTTACAGACTCCGGCATATGAGAAGTTGCAAAGCTGAGAGATGAGAAACACAGCTATCAGAAGTAAGTTGCACCCCCACGGTCACCTCACAGTCACCTCATTATAATAAACTTTTATCACCGGACCAGGGGATAAAGCAGCCCTGCCCTTGGAGGGCTCATCACCTTGCTGCATCACACCATCATCCCTCGGAGCTGAGATAAGCAGTGGCGGTCACATCTGGCCGCATAACACGGGTAGCATCACAGTGACAAACGTATTATTTTATTATTTTCCCTTTTTATCCTTTTTATATTTTTCCCTTTTTAAATTAGTTTGCGAACCCTCCAGGGCCACAGAACCGGTCTGCGGTCACTACCGTGATGTTCCCCTGTGACCAGACAGCAGGGACCGGTCCTGAGTAACCCACGGTCCTGGTGGGCAATGCAACAACATCTATGTCTACTCCCTGAATACTACAAACTCTCCTAGAACCTAACCCCAGATTACCTGACTCATCTCTATATTCCTGTAAGTAGAGTCTGTGTCGCACCCTAGCTTTTAGTAGTGATTAGCATCACAAAAACAGTGTATAACTTACTTTTAGAGCACTGTTTTTGAGAAGCACTGTCATGCTCAGGTGCTTGGTTCTCAAAATGAGCAGGTTGGGCACTTGGATGGGCTCCACTCAAGTACTGAGTATAATGGAAGTCCTATACTTGTTACAGTAGCAAGTGTGTACCCAATGCACCACGGGCTTGGCTTACCCTGGAGGGGTATGGATAAGCATCTACTCGGCATTCAACTAAGCCTCTATGGGTGAGAATGCACTGAGGCTAAACACCAGGTGCCACATCAGGGCAGTGCCCAGTATTGTGGCCAGCTGACCTCAAGGGTCAGGGATGCAGGTTAGGAAGGGCATGAAGCTTGGAGCGGGTGCAGGAGTCTGGAATGACAGGGCCACCACTGGAGACTGACATGACAGGATCAGATCTACAGACTAGAGTCAGTAATAGGAACAGATTGGTGTTCAAGCAGGAACTGGCAAACTAGGAACCTAATTGCTCAGGCATCTCTCTACATGGGAAGGTGCCTTAACTATCCATTGACTCCCAGTCATAGGCAGGGAACACTTTTAGAGTTTGTGCGCTGCCCCTTCGAGAGGTGGGTAGCGTTTGGGTGCATGCCCTAAAAATGCTGCCATACCTGTGCGACAAGTGCAGGCTCTGAAGTTGGAACAGGGAAGGAGCAGGGGAGGGAGCAGGACCGGCCACAACGGTAAGTACGCTGGGGTCCCCACGAGAGGAGAAGGTGGGACAGTACTAGGGGCCCTGATGTTAGGATATTGCTTAATGATGTATAAGATCTGCAAACGTTTCCAGTCACTGAGTGAACACAAGAATGGTGCAGAAGTTAAACAATCAGTAACTTAAAGAAGTTGCAGAACTTTTTAAATATGCAATAATAAAAATAACTTGTGCAACCTGGGACAAGCAAAGGGGTCTCCTGGTGCAGAAAGCATACATGAAGAGTGTCTCCTGCTCAGGAGGACCAGGCATGTCCACTCATGATTGGTAATATTGTGAACTGTATAATTCTGCTTTTGCCCAGTGGAGGCGCTGCTGGGAAGATAAACTCTTGCTGTCAGTTTTATTCACCTAGAAGCGGCTAAATAGGAATCCAGGCGCTTTCCTTGTCCCAGTTCCTACAGATTTGGGATGACGCCCCGATGAAAGGCATTTACTGTAAGCAGAAGATTGAGACGAGGCGTCAGGAGGAATATATAGCCCAGAGTGCGGCTCATTTCTGCATTAGATCAAGCTTCCCATAACACCGCCTGCATGTTCCCTGCACAGCGGGCCAATCTGTGTGTGATAGGAACAGAACAATATGTATTAGAGGAGATTTATTTCACCCCCAAATCATCTCCGCACAGCCAAAAAGAAGTCACAAAGGAAAAAAGAAGATCTGCAGACTGCAGCTGGGATGACTCAGACTATTGTAGAGAGGTGGAAGGGCGCTGAGCCAATGGAAGGAAGATGTATGGTACCGGGAAGATTCCCCAGATGCGTCTATAACATGATTTGAGCGTTTTTTTTCCTATTTTTTTGTCCCATAATGCACTGCAGCACATGAGCAGATTTAAAGCCTCGCTAATCTGCATTTGCTGTAAGATTGCAGGATATTATTGTCAGGGCTTAGCACTTAAGAGCTTCTGAATACCACTTTAGTCTTAACACTCGCTATAACTACTCAACAGAATGGAGATTATGATCAGAGCCGTCCCAATGGGCTGATCTAGATTATATGGATAAGAGCGGATCCTGAGGGAACAAATGAGATTTCTGTCGCCCCAACTCAGAATCAACTCTAATTTTATACTAATAATATAGATTATATTCTACAAATATGTCATAATAAAGACCACACTCAACTGCAAATCCCACCTGCTCCAGAGCTGCTGGTCTACCGGCTCAGTGATTACCGGACCTTACGATGGTGAGCCATAGATCATATGAGACCTAGGGATTAGGGATTAGGGATGAGCAAGTATACTCGCTACTATTCGGCTACTCGCTACTCTCGAGTATCTTATGTGTACTCAGGAGTAGCGAGTAGTCCTAATACTTAGCAGTGTATCTATAGATACACTGCAAAAGTAGCCTAAAAGTGAGTAAAAGTTGTTAAAAATAATAAACTTAAATACTCAATTGTCCGATGCCTGCACCGGGACCGTCCCAGAAGACATCCGATCACTGGACAAGGACCTGTGTCTACTAGCCAATCAGATGGCGGTAGCGATCTGGCCAAATTGCACGGTCCTGACAGTACATCTAGGACCTTGCAATCTGGCCAATCAGGTGGCCACTAGCGATCACGTGGTTGTGACGTGGTCGCCATCTGATTGGCCAGATCGCTACCGGCCATCTGATTGGCTGGTAGTCACAGGTCCTTGTCCAGTGATCGGATGTCTTCTGGGACGGTCCCGGTGCAAGCGTCGAACAGGTGAGTATGTAATTTTATTATTTTTAACAACTTTTAATCACTTTTCAGGCTACTTTCGCAGTGTATCTATTAGATACACTGCGAATGTATTCGTACTCGCTATACTCGCAATAGTAACGAGTACCGGTACCTACTCGTTGCGAGTATAGCGAGTACGAATGTTACGGTACTCGCTCATCCCTACTAGGGATCATGTGTCTGGATATAGTAGAGATCAGCATTGTATAGATCCATAACATGGCACCCTACACTACTCTGGGCCCATTATGTATCTCTGTGTCTCCATAATCTCATGCAGTAGTTGGCAGTATAACAACCTAAAGCATTGCTTCCATGGAAGAATATGTGTAGTGTGGGATGACATAACAGTTGTCTTTCGCAAAAGGGGAGTCAGGCTTTTGGTATATTTGCATATATTTGTATATTTATTTACATTAGGTGCAGGGGTTGCACTCACAACTGGGCCCTTTGGCCTATATGAAAGGACCAATGCTGTTAAAGACTTGCAATAATGGGAGTCCCCTTTGGATATTTTGCATTGGGCCTATGAGCTTCAAGTTACGCCAGTGTAATGCTCACCCTTTTATATATAGGTTGGGATTGGCTTGTATACATTGTTGCTTTGGTTTGCATAATACTAGCATATTCTTCTTTGGCAGAAGGACTTTTGGGTTTCCTCAAGCACCGAGAGAAAGCTACTAGTGCTCCCATTAGAGCTATGCCCCTTAGCAATCATTCTATAAATGTTATGCACATGTGGTAGGTTCACATAGGAAAATAGGTCCTATCTCGAAACTTCTGCACCTGACCCATCTGGTTCCTGCACAGACTAAAGTTCCTACCTACACAGTCTCAGGTGGCTGGAATGACCCTAACTGCAAAATTAGAAGATGATAACTCAGACCTGTCTGCCTAATAGGCTGTCAAGCGTTACTCATACCTTCTTAGGGACTGGTGAGAGAGCCACAGCACTATAATCCTGAGTCAAGAAAGTATGCAGAGATAGGAAAGATCCTAAGTTCGAAAACATAAAACAAGAATATGACCCACCCCAGGGCCGTGGGGTACCTAGTTCCGGGCGTTGATTTCACGGCAGATGTCACGGGTGGCCTGTGCTCGGACCCGTGGCCCTGGTGGTTGCTGAAAAAGGGGTTTTAAAAATAAAAATAAAGGAGTTTGTGATGCCACCCACGGTATCCGGTAATGGTACCGGCGCTGCTGCAGACCTCTGGTATGATGTTGAGGCAGCTAGTTGGTAACGTTCCCCGCAGGTGGAGTGGGATCCCCGAGGCAGTAATGGAAGAATAGAGAACTCACACAGGGAGATGGCTCGTCAAGTGGAGATGCAGGCTGATAGTCTGTGGCAACAAGAGTATGGCTCTTCTGGCGCAGGCTAATGAAAACACACCACACAGTCTTTGATGCTGAACCGGGTTTTACTGGTGACTTTGACAGCAAACAGTTCTTTACAAAAGTCCACGGATACTGCTGGCCTGGGTAGTTACCAGAGGATTAGGACGTTTCGCCGGGGACCCTCTGTGATGTGTCCACTTTGCCTCTCATCTGTCCTTACTGCACTCTCTCACAGAGCCCACCGCGGTCTACACGGATCCTTCTTGAGTCTCCTTCTGGAGTCTATCACCCTCTGGACCTCCTTGACTTTATGCGGGAGCCTTAGGGGATTGATGTCGGGGTTGCTGCAACCTCTAAAGAAGTCCATGCCATCCAGTTCTGCGCCTCGGAGATAAACACCTGCACTGCCTCGGAGCTGGTCCTCCAGTTTTAGACTAGATCCTTCCATCCCGGAGACGTACCAGCATGGATTCAGGTGCACCTCAACACCCTAGTATCTCCTTCCGTTCCTGGGCCACCTCTCCAGGGGTGCCCTCCACTGCCCTTCTCGCAGGGTCCTCCTCCAACCGACTTCTCTCTCTGACTAACTTTCCTGCTATCCACAGCACTAAGTTCCTCCCACCGGGACTGGTTTCCTAGCAACAGATTAACCTATTATTACCCTGACCTAAGGTGTGTGGATGTGTGTGGTGAGGGTCCCCTATTGACATCCCAGTCCCCAGGTCACAGGGATACTACACACTCTGGTCTGGGTGCAGTACCCCTCTGTGGCGTCCCGACCAGTGGGGCACCACAAATACATGGTGGAAAAGGAAAGTACTTACTGCAAGAAAGAATAGCCTCCTACTACATAATTATTAGCAAGAGAAAGGAGTAGGATAGATGTGACAGCAAAGATAATAACCCTAGCTGGTCCCTATCTGACTGATATGAATCATTTTCAGTATGGCTGGAACTCCAAGCAGGATCCACATAAGAATATAGCCAGCCGAGAACATCAGCAAGGGGAAGGTATAAATAATGTACCCGTAATGTGATAAGGCAGGCTAAATTAATAAATAAAAACATCTTCTAAATGAAAAAGAATGAAATAACAGTAAAAGATAATCAGCACTGGTTGCAGCTTTTACTCCTTTTTCCATTGAGGGCACATACACATAAATGCTCAGTTGAGCTAGATAGGGGGTAGAAGGAATAGTTGTTGCACAAGCTAGGATTTACAGCCTCCTAAAAGGAATTGTCTTGGATTTTTAACAAAACATCAAACCAGAAAATTGCAAAATACCAGATAATCACTGGGATGACTCAACATCTGGCCACTTGTGCTGGGGTGAACTATTCTTAATTAGGAAACTGACTGAGCACAGTGAGGTATATGGCCAGTTGAGTGGAATGTCCCAACCTGGGTTCTTCAAACTAATTTGTGAGCTCAGTGTTGTTCAGTAGAGCGGTTCTGTAATCAACCAGTTGGAATCATGGTCCCTAGGCTGAGGTCCTCTTGAATCAAACCGGTGATATGTGTAGGCCACTTTCTATATCTCTCAGCTCCCATTTCAGGGCATTCTGTCCCATAGGATTGGTGGGACATGGCTGTTTCCTCATTGACTGCTAGTTTAATCCAACTGCATAATTGTCCTCTGATTGATGCAGTCTACTACACTGCAGGGGGCTGATGCAATCCGCAATCAGAAGGCATTCTACAAATTAGCCAAAGGGGACACTGGCCAATCACACATGGAAACAATAGCTTATGTCCCTTGCCCTGCAGAACAAATGAATAGTGTGTCAGGTATAATTAAGAATAGTTCACTACTCGCACAAGGGGCCAGATGTTGAGTCGTCACGATGTGATAACTTATCACTAGACAACCCATTTTAATGATAATGAAATTCCCCACATTGGTGGGATATGGTTACATGGGATCTTTTCTACTCTTGTGCTAAAGCTGGATGGTGACTTTGGTCGTGACACAGGTAATGTGCCACTGCTATATTGCTTTGCGTTTGTGACCCTAAGAATATTACGACCATAGCAGATCCAATCAAATCCAAATAGTTCTGTCTTTTAATGACTTTGTTATCAGGGCGCACTAAGGGGCGCTTCTTTTGTCGTATGAACTATGCTGCGGCCATAGTAGGCGTCTAGCCGCAACCTTAAAGATCTTTAGACCAGCATGGGTGGTAATGACAAAGTTTTCACCTAACACCCCCTTACTCACAAAGCTCGGCAGTGAACTTCCCGATAATAAGCAGTGAAGCTTTGAATCCCAAATGAGAGAAAACATCTGTCTGGTATTTCTCCTGACTTAACATCACAAACCTTTTTGCTTTTTACTCACTGCCCACACAAGCCGCCTTGCAAAAGATATGGCTAAGGCAGAGTTATTATTGGATTTGCCTGGTAAGACGTGAGCAGATTTATAATCATGACTTATATTTACATTTTTCTATAATGCACTCAACAGGAGTGTGTCCTAATGGGTATATATTTACAGCGCCGAGGCCACCTCTGACTTCCACTTCTGTGCCGCTTTTCTAATCAACAGTGCTATTGTTCACATTGGAAATAGACATTTTTATTTTTAGAAGTGATTTTCTTCCGGGTCTTGGAGTCCTTCTCTCTAGAGAACATCACACTGGGATTTTGCATGTGAGGAATGGAGGATTCGAGGATGTTAAATATGCGCTTGTTGTATCAATCAAAGCACAAAAGATGCAAAAAGGAACCAATCTGTCATAAATGACAACTGTGACTATAAATAGGTGACACTGTGACGGTTGGTTCACAATTCACAAACACTATAATTGTTATCATGGGGTAATCTTAGGCTTTCTGCACATTTAGTGATGGGTAATTTGAAGTTTCCCCTTCGCCCACGTGAAGTCACAAGGTCTCATGAACATCCATCGTCGTTGTCTTAATACTTGGTCTACCTAATGGGTCTCCGTATTTTTCTAATCATGGACCATCTTTTTAACCTTGTTAAAGTGGTTTTTCTATCTACACCAGCACTGTTTACTCTTCGTCAAAGGTTTATTGGGGTCCTGAGAGGTCAGGCTACCCCTCATATGGGTGGTCCCACCAAATGGTTCACCATATAATTCTAATCATGGACCAGCTCTTTAACTTTATGATTGGTGTTTTCTTGGCTACAACAGCAATGTTTACTCTTTACTCTCAAGTTGAATGGGAATCGAAGAGGTCAGACTACTCCTTTAATAAGGCGTTGATCCAACTGAATGGGTCACCATGTTTTTCTAATCATGGACCATGCCATCAACCTCACTAAGGGTACCTTTACACGCCGCCACCTTTGGCGGCGATCAGAGGCAACCTAATGTACGAGTGCACATTTTTCATGTTTGCCTCCGAACGTCAAAGGCGCTTTTACACGCCGCAATTGCGCCCTCAACCTAAGACAATGTGTCGTCCCGGAAGTTCCCACATCAACAGTGTGAAACATCCGGTTGACTCCCGATGACGCTTCACACGCCGCAATCCCCAAAGGAATATGGGCGTACATGTTCAGCGCCGCAAGAACATAGGCGTGACAGACTTGTGTATTCCGCGCCCCAAACACGCTGATTAGACATCGCAATAGCGTCATGATTGGCCAGCCTGCGCAGGAAGGCTGGCTAATACATGGCGCCATTGCAATTGTGTAGTGTGAATGGACAGCTCTTCAAATATATCGCCCTGTGAAGGGACAGCCAATGGAAACACAGTAGCCACCACCAATCATCGCTGAGGGAGGCGGTGTTCAGCACGCTGTGGCACGCCTCCGGGAATTCAGTAGGCGACTCTGATTCCATCCCTCTCGCCCCTTCACATGCCAAAAGCAGGGAATTTCCCCTTCATGGTTGCGTCCGGTTTTGGAGCAGAGCAGTGAAATCGCAACCGGGCGCAACTTTCAAAAACACCACCGGGTTCCCCAAATACACGCCTCAATTTAGTGGCAATTTCATGGCGACGGTGACGGGGCTCCGGATTGCCTCTAAGTTTTCACACCCCAGTTGTAGTGTGTAAAGGTACCTTTAAGGTTTTGTTTGTGTACACCAGCATTGTTTACCTTAGTCTCAGGTTGGTTGGGTTTGAGAAGTCAGATTGGCCCTTTAATAAAGGGGTAGGTCCACCAAGTAGGTCACCATATTTTTCTAATGGTGGACTATCTTTCATACCAGATTAGCAGGGGGCCTCTGTCTACATCAGCACTGTTTACTCTTTAGTCAACCTTATTCTTTTCAATGGTGCTGAGCTGTAATGCCACAAACAACCTGTAGACAGCGGTGGCGCTCTTTCTGAAAAATAAAAGGCGGCTATGGTTTTTCAAACTGTGGTCAACCCCTTTAATAATAATGCTGGTCCTTTTAAAGAAAATCTTACACATTACTGCCACCAGGTAGAAAAGTGGTGAGGGAACCAACTTAGGATTTGCCTGCTTGGTCATAGGAGGCTCCATGAGAGCTGCCAGATCTTCTTTTATGATATTAATGTGATTTTGTATTGTTATTTTGAGAATTTTTTCTTAATTCCCATATATATTCAGCTACACATCGTCAATCAACCTGCAAAAGTGAACTTAAAGTGATTGCCTTGGAACTGAAAAACATGGCTGCTTTCTTTGATTAACAACACCAATCCTAACCATGGGTTGTGTCTTCTATTGAAACTTATCCCCATAAAAGTGAATGGAGATCAGAGTTGGCAGTATTCCAGGTTTTTCTATTCCTGAAAAACCCCATTAAGTTCTTTTTAAGGCCTACAAGAGCATAAAATCATGTAATACTCCTAGTGATTGGTTGGTTTTGTGGAATTAGAAAAAAAATCTCTTTTTACAAAAATTACACCAACCGGCTGCAGTTCCAGGAACAAACTGTGAACAAGGGTGGCGCTGTTTTCAAAATAAAAACAACAGCAACAATGCAGCAGATTCTTTTTATCTCATAAACCTCGTTAGCAAACGAGACATATTTTGCATATTAAACATACCACTAAGAAGTATATTAAATTTGATAGATTTTTTTAAAAATGCCATAAAACGTAAGCACCAAAGCCTTTCCTAGCCGCCGTTCCTTTTTTATCTTCGAGCACTTTGCTAATTAAAGGATAGTGAAATTGTTTATCAATGTTTCAGTTTAAAGTGATGTTTGTTACAATTTTGTTTGACCAACTGTTGTTTTAATCTCCAGTTGATCCAAGGAAAAAAAAATCCATTAAGATTAATTTTGCTCTGAAATCTTGGAATCCGTACAAAAACCTTAATGGGCTATTTCTTGTGTATTCCTAATTAACAGATTGCATACACTAATGCAAACTCCCAGCGGGGTCTAAATGCTGTTGCCGGGGTATATAAATGAAATCCAGTTCAATTATTTAATCTGTACCTTCAGGAGACAAATAGTCTGAATGTTTATGGCTAAAAAGATAGTTTCTTAAGCCTGTCTGCATTTGACAAGTTGCTAATAACCAAAACATAAACCACATCAAAGCAAACAGGAAAATAATAACAGTGCCGCCATGCATTGCATCTGGCCAAGACCATTCATCTATAATGATGTTATATTAAGAAACAACCGGCTGAAGCTTCTATTGACAAATAGATCAGATATCCCCAGATATACAACTGTGTGCAGAGTATGGCGGCACATAGAGTACCTAAGACACGTGTGCCGCCATGCATTGCATCTGGCCAAGACCATTCATCTATAATGATGTTATATTAAGAAACAACCAGCTGAAGCTTCTATTGACAAATAGATCAGATATCCCTAGATATACAACTGTGTGCAGAGTATGGCGGCACATAGAGTACCTAAGACACATGTGCCGCCATGCATTGCATTTGGTCAAGACCATTCATCTACTATAATGTTATATTAGGAAACAACCAGCTGAAGCTTCTATTGACAAATAGATCAGATATCCCCAGATATACAACTGTGTGCAGAGTATGGCGGCACATAAAGTACCTAAGACACGTGTGCCGCCATACATTGCATCTGGCCAAGTCCATTCATCTATAATGATGTTATATTAAGAAACAACCGGCTGAAGCTTCTATTAACAAATAGATCAGATATCCCTAGATATACAACTGTGTGCAGAGTATGGCGGCACATAGAGTACCTAAGACACGTGTGCCGCCATATGTTGCATTTGGTCAAGACCATTCATCTATAATGATGTTATATTAAGAAACAACCGGCTGAAGCTTCTATTGACAAATAGATCAGATATCCCCAGATATACAACTGTGTGCAGAGTATGGCGGCACATAGAGTACCTAAGACATGTGTGCCGCCATACGTTGCATTTGGTCAAGACCATTCATCTATAATGATGTTATATTAAGTAACAACCAGCTGAAGCTTCTATTGACAAATAGATCAGATATCCCCAGATATACAACTGTGTGCAGAGTATGGCGGCACATAGATTACCTAAGACACATGTGCCGCCATACATCGCATTTGATCAAGACCATTCATCTAGAATGATGTTATATTAAGAAACAACTGGCTGTAATTTTTATTGACAAATAGATCAGATATCCCCAGAAACAGAGCTTGGGGCAGGGTATGGCGGCACATGGAGCACCCAAGACACATGTGCCGCCATATGGTACCTCTAGGAAGCTGGGCTAGCCTGATGTAGACTGCTCTTTCTCCCACTTTTAGGTTCATAAAATACTCAAAAAATCATAGTAAGCATTAACAAATTATAAGGAACCCACACCACAGTGACCAACAGTGCCATATACTGGTGAAATAACACTAGTAGAGCTGCTATACAGGACTGCCACAACTGGTAAAATCCCCCAAATGGCAACAAGATCCAGCACGTGAATATAAAAAAAAACTCAGCTTTATTCCAACATTAATTTAAAATCATAGTAGACATGGGTATATGGCGATAAGGCAAAGTAAACCTATGGTATTGGTTTATGCGTTTTGAGGCATTTGAGGTTATGGTTAAGAGGCATCGCCTCGAAACACTCAAGTTGAGTCCACATTTGTGTAATTTCTTCTCAGTATAACTGCAGCTGATCTGCGAAGGCCTCCAAGGTTTGTTTGAGAACATTAGAGACCTAACAGCATCATGAAAATCAATGAACACACCGGACAGGTCAGGGATAAAGATGAGAAGAGTAAAACAGAGTTAGGTTGTAAAAAATCAGCCCAAGCTCTGAAAATGTCACAAAGCATTGTTCAATCCATCATCCAAAAGTGCAAAGAGTATGACAGAAATGCAAACTTACCAAGACATGGCTGTCCACCGAGACTGACAACCCAGGAAGGAGAGAACTAATGAGAGAAAAGTAAAGAGGCGCATGGAGGAGACGCAGAGTTCATAGCTCAGGGGTAGAATCTGTCCACAGGATGACAATTAGTCGTAGACTCCAAATCTGAAGAGTATCAAGAAAAAAGACATTTTTTAAAGCAAGAATGAATCACAAAAACAGTAAAACAAAAGTATAAAAATACTCTGTTGTAAGTAAAAACAGTAACAAGCATACTCAGCACACTAAAACTGCTCTTTATCATGTAATTTCACTTTCTCAATGTATATACATACATTGCTGAAGTGAAATAAAACAAAACAAGTGTTAAAAACAAAAAAAAAAAATCCTCCCCTCTCCTGCGAGTGTCCTGTGATATGCGGCATCGAGCTCTGAGGGCTTAAGGACCTAGATCAGCTGACCGGGCATTGCAACCCGATCAGCTGATTGGTCACATGGCCGCATCAGCGCTGGTTTAAATCGCATCAGCGCCCGTCGATCGGTTTTGGCAGGCTTGCGATTCAAACCGCTCAGCCGATGCAGTCATGGGACCAATCAGCTGATCTAGGTCCTTAAGCCCTCGGAGCTGGATGCCGCACATTGCGGGACACTCGCCGGAGAGGGGAGGATTTTTTTTTCTATTTTTAACACTTGCTTTGTTTTATTTCACTTCCGCAATGTATGTATATACATTGCAAAAGCGAAAGTGCCTTGCTTGCCTGTGCTTTGCAGGCTCGGGCTCCTCCCAACTCTTTCTGTGTCCGGATCCGTGAAAATCACGAATCTGGACACAGAAATGGCATCCGGAGGCACACATCCGATCCTGACGGTTCCTGCCCGTGAGGTCCTGCAAAAAACAGGATCAGCACGGACAAGAAAAAATTGCAATGTGAAAGTAGCCTAACGCTGCACATCACCTGGAAAACGCCATCCCCACCGTCACACATGGTGGAGGCAGCATCCTGCTGTGGGAAGGCTTTCTTCAGCAGAGGCAGGGAAGCTGTCAGAGGTGATGGGAAGATGGATGGAGCTAAATACAAGGGAATCCTGGAGGAGAAAATGTTAGGGGCTTAAAACGATTTGAGACTGGGGCTTAGGTTCACCTTCCAGTAGGACAACGACCCTAAACATCCTGCCAGATCTACAATGGAGGGTTTAGATCTGAGAATATTCGTTGTATAATGTCGACTGGTGTAAATTGGGCTTTTTTTGATCTTGATGAATTTTAATAAGTTTTCAACAGCTATCCCAATTAACACATATAAATAGTAGTAAATGAGACTATCAACCCGTCTAGTGCCCCGATTTTATCTGTTTCTTTACCAGCATCAATGACCCTTCTTTTCCCTCTGTAAAAAGAAGCAAAATGAAGTAATATAAAACACCAGCGAAATGAGTAATTAATGAGTCACACACAAAATAACGAGCCGCGGCGCTTAGCACCTCCAAAATTAACAACATGACAACTTATCAGTTGTTTGTCACATTGACGCCCGTTGCCAAATCCTCTTTTTTTCCCTTTCATTTTACATGAAACCTTCAGACCTTCCAGGGGAAGATAATTATATGTTTTCTCACTAAAATATAGCCACACTTCTGCAGGAAATGTTAAACAGAAAAAACATGTAGCAGACGGAGGAGATGGTTATTTATCATTTATTTAAGAACAAGGCTGTGTTTGGTAGTCAGTATCGCAGATGTGGTGATGGAGAGTAATTGCAGAGACATGGACGGATGCCAAGAATGAAAGAATAAAGTTAATTAAAATAATAAAAATATTATTAATATTTTTCAGAATAGCCCCTTATGGAAAGTTCTCTTTGAATAATCCTTCATTGTATTTGTGTATTTGTTGTTTCTACCTGTATTATGGCAAGTCTGCAGCAGTTTTCCCATCTGCAAGTTGTGACTTTCACTTATCTCTGAGCTAGTGGGTGTTGATTAGCTCTAACCAAACTGAAGGCTGCAGGCAAACGGGAGATTAGGAAGCTGGTAGTGGAAGCACTGGAGGCCGCAGGCAGACAGGAAACCGGGAAGCAGGTAGCAGAAGCCCTGAAGGCCTCAGCCAGACAGGAAACTGGGAAGTGGGTAGAAGAAGTTGCAGAGACCACAGGCAGACACGAATGTGGGAAGCAGGTAGCAGAAGCCCTGAAGGCCTCAGCCAGACAGGAAAATGGGAAGTGGATAGAAGAAGTAGCGGAGACTACAGGCAGACACGAATGTGGGAAGCAGGTAGCAGAAGCCCTGAAGGCCTCAGCCAGACAGGAAACCGGGAAGCAGGTAGCAGAAACCTTGAAGACTTCAGCCAGACAGGAAAATGGGAAGTGGGTAGAAGAAGTATCAGAGACCACAGGCAGACACGAATGTGGGAAGCAGGTAGCAGAAGCCCTGAAGGCCTCAGCCAGACAGGAAAATGGGAAGTGGGTAGAAGAAGTAGCAGAGACCACAGGCAGACACGAATGTGGGAAGCAGGTAGCAGAAGCCCTGAAGGCCTCAGCCAGACAGGAAAATGGGAAGTGGATAGAAGAAGTAGCGGAGACTACAGGAAGAGACAAATGTGAGAAGCAGGTAGTGGGAGCACTGGAGGCTTTATGCAAATAGGAGACCGGAAAGAAGGTAGTGAAAGTCCTCTAGAAGCCATAGGCAGATAGGAAGCTGTCAATTGGGTAGTAGAAGGAATGGAAGCCACAGGCAAATAGGAGACCAACTAGCATGTAGTAGAAGCACAGGAAGCTGCAGACTGACAATGAAGTGGGAAGCAGGTAGTAGAAGCACTGGAGGCCGTAGGCAGACAGGAGACTGGGAAGAAGGTAGCAGAAGCCTCGAAGGCTTCAGCCAGATAGGAAACTGGGAAGTGGGTAGAAGAAGTAGCGAAGACCACAGGCAGACACGAATGTGGGAAGCAGGTAGTGGGAGCACTGGAGGCTTTATGCAAATGGAAGAATGGAAAGCAGGTAGTGTAAGTCCTCCAAAAGCCACAGGCAGATAGGGAGTTGTGAATCGGGTAGTTGAAGGAATGGAAGCCACAGGCAAATAGGAGACTAAGAAGCTGGTAGTAGAAGCACAGGAAGCTGCAGGCTGAGGAAGTGGAAAGCACTTAGTAGAAGCACTGGAAGCCACAGGCAGATTGGAGACTGGTAAGCAGGTAGTAGACGTACTGGAGGCCACAGGCTAACAAGAAATCAGAAAGCAGATAGTGGAAGCATTGGAAGCTACATGCAGATAGGGGACTGGGTAGCAGGTAGTAGAAACATTGGAGGCAGCAGGCAGACAGGAGACTGGGAAGCAGGTAGTAGAAGCACTGGAAGCCACAGCCAGACAGGAGAACGGGAAGCACTGGGAAGGTCATGAAAGCCCTGGAGGCCACAGGTAGACAGGACACGAGAAAACTAAAAGTCTTAATACCAAGACACAGATGTGAGTCTTGGTTAGCCTTATATAGGCACAGGCAGATGATCACAATGGAGCATGCCAGACCATCTACAAAGCCTGACATGGATTACAAGAGAGTTCAGCTGACCGGGGTGAAGGGAGTAAAGACCAGATCCGGAACAGGTGTGTAGCACTGTCTCTTTTCAAGCCATGTTCAGAAACAGCATCAACATTGAGAAAGATGTAATGCAATACTGAGCAATGTAGCTGTAAATCCCGGAGTGAGATAAAACACTTACTATAAAGCAGCCACACCATCTATTTCTCTCTGTTCACCCCTCTTCCTCCATTTTCCATAGATTACAATAGGCAGCTGTATTCTGATCTCCCTGCTTTGCTATAGATGGAATTTAGCAGTTTGTCAGGTGATTATTTCTGGAGGCAGGTGACGTGGCTCATAAGTGGGGAATATAAATATATTCATATATTTTATTTTGTTATTTTTTTGCACTATTATGTTGCATTGAGGACAGAGATGTAGTTTGCTATGGGTCCTTAGTACAGTACATTGACTGCAGTAGCTACATAGTATATTGCATCACGTCTCCTCAGTGACTGCAGCAGCTACAATGAAGTGGTAGTGTCACATCAGAGGGAGACATTGGCCCTTTAATGTATATCCATATGTGCATCCATATGTGAGACTTTGATATCATTCTGCGTGGGGTACATGGGTGGTGGGGGGCCTCCGTTGGGCACCAGGACCCAGTTGTCCCTGCTTTCTGTATAGCTATGTCTTTAAGTTTACCCCAATTAAAGGCGACAAATCCTATAAATAGTGTTTTTTACATATCGGTTCCGTGTAATAGAGTCATTGAATTTCCACTTTTATTTTTAGTCTGTTTTCTCTGGATCTTCTCATCACTGTTTCTAGCCAGATCTCCTGTATCTGACAGATCTTACTGAACAGATTGCTTTCAAGACATAAGTTTGGCCACTTTCCATAACCTTTCTCCTTCAGACCCGGAATGAGCTTCAGTGAAACTACCGTTGTCCAAAGGAAAATATAGATCATCGCACAGTAACTGTGCTAGGATGTAAGAAGTATAATTATAGCAACAGTGATTCAGATCATGAAATGAAAAATTAAAGGAAATTATATAATAATTTACAGCATTTATATTCTCTGCAATCTAGAAACATTTTGACACATCTTTAAAATGGTCACTGACTGTCCTTTCAACAAACTTTGCAATCATCAGTAGCACAAAAGGCTTTGTGATATATTTCAGTTAATAAAGATGCTTCTTTCTCCACTTATGAGCCATTTCTCCTCCCTCCAACTCCTGAACTCAACATTCTTGCAATTAACACTTAAATGTGTTAAAGGGACACTGTCAGGTCATTTTTCAGTATCATGCTCATAGTACCTATGTATAGTGCTTGGGCAGACCTTTTTAAACATGTTAAAACCATTACTGTACCCTCTGTAGTTTTCTTGCTATAAGCATCTTCACACCCTGCGGGCAGCTGGTTCTCTAGTCCGGTCTATTGCTTTAACTGGCGAATAGTCAATCGTATGAAAATGTTATTTAAGTATCCGCATCTATCCAAGCTGGTATTCCCTCCCTTCCTCCTGTGCTGAAGTCAGTCACTGAAAATCTCAGGCTTGAATAAACTGCATGGGGGGTGGGGGGGGGGAAATTGGGGAGTGGGAGACAGGAGAGGAAAGAAGGATAGGGAGACATAGTAGAGGGGGGGCATTTGTGCTGTAACTCCTGTAGTACCATCACTACAGTGTGTGCTGTCTGTGAGAGATTTCTATGCGTTTATATGAACATTTGTTTTCCTGCAGACATGTAATGTGTGTATCTGCTGAGCAACTGAACAAATGTCCTTATAAACACATAGAAATATCTCAGACAGCACCACTGCACATATGTCTCAGATAAACAATGACTGCTTCATGCCGGAGGGAAATGAAGCACACATCTTCCCCCTACTTTCTCCTCTGCAGTGAGTGCAGAAAAGACAGGATCTGCTGCCTAGGAGTGGAGCACAGATAAAAGGACCCACAGCCCCCATGTGAGGGATCTCCACTGAAGATCCCTTGTGTGCTTGCAGATCAGGGCAGTGTATAGGGCATAGCAGTGATGTCACTGCATGAATATTCAATCCCTTGGGAAGTGTGCAGCAGAGAAGTAAGTGATCACTCACTGTGATTGGCATGTGGAATTAATCTCTTTTTTTGCAGTTTACAGAGGATAGGGGGTGAGTATAAATAAAAAAAAATACATCAATAGAAAGAGCTTAACCAGAGGAATTAGAAAATTATATCTGTTACATATGGATTTTTGACCTGACAGATTCCATTTAATTCCATCTCAGTCTAAACAAGACATGCTGTCAGCTCACTGAGGAGTCAGATTACAGCTGCCATAAAAACCGATGGGGAGAGGAGGGACAGGAAAAGAGTGAGAAAGAAGCAAATACACAAACTCAGACTGCAGCTTTCCAACATTTTAAGGGAAGAATAGATAGAGGCATAAATAAATAGATGGAATGTCTGTATTCTAGTAAGTGTTTTATCTCTCCTCAGTCTGGATTCACAGCTATAGTGATCAGCACTATTATGTAATGCCCACTATATTGTACTGTGCTACATAGAGACAGGCGAAAACAAAATTCAGCTGAAACAAGAGTAAGTATACCTGCAGAGTTGGAAGAATGTCATTAATAGCCACTAGACAGACAAACCCTACAAAAAAAACTGTATTCTTCATATACCCCGCTATAAATAAATATGAAAAAAAGCAAGATCTAATAAACAACACTTTTTTCATACTGGTCTTCTTCATAGCTTTTGTCTGTATAAACACAGGTGGGCAAGTATCCCTCATATATGTGTGTGATGTGTATGAGAGACATCATAGAAGCTATTCATCACCCACTAGCTGGGAGACAACTGGAAATTAGAGACAGAGATGAATAAATTGACTTGCATGACTCTGGCCCGGCAGTATTCCTTGGCTAATGTTCTGGAGCCTTGGGGGCCGCCTCCCTGCTGCCAGCACCCTCGGTGCGTCTTCTGATTGGCACTATGTCACATACACAGGGCGTGGCGTGGGGGTCGACCTGGGCGGTAAGTTGTGGTGTGTGGCAACAATTTAAAGATTTCCAAATGGATAAAGCAAGAGTATTAAGAGACTTCATGATTGATGTAATAGTATTAATATTGTAAAGCAAACATAGCAGTTAAACAATAACTCACTTTGTTTAAGAGGCACATGGCTGAATCTTTTGTGTTAACCCTTACAGCATGATGTCCATAGATCACATAGCAAAAACCTGCTGACAGATTCCCTTTAAGCACTTTATGAACTCTAGGCTTGGCCTTCCTTTAGGACGCATGCCTTTTGATGATCTCTGTTATATACTTGCTATTTGATTTTGAAGTAATTTTGAAGAGTGCCTGGCAGAAGCTTTTTAAAATGCATAAATGCATATTGGAAAAACTATTTGTGTTGGAGCCCTGCCCGGTGAGGATGGACCATGGCCATGAGCCCATTTCATTTCCACACAGATGTGTATCTTAAAGGGGTGATCTAGTTTAGAAAATAGTGTGTTAGAGAATTGTGAGCTAGTAAAGAGTGTAGAGAGGGGAGTCTCTCGCTCTGGAGGACCCTCATCTAGCACGCCGCACACCCATGCATCAAATATACAGACAATTGATTTCAGTGGGCAATGTGAACTCATTCAATCCTTCTGTGATGACCCTGCTGAGGAAATACTGTAAATATTTACTGTAAGATATCCTGCAACAATCATTTACTGTAAGATATCCCGACAATCTGCCACATATACTGTAAGATATCCCGACAATCTGCAACATTTACTGTAAGATATCCCGACAATAAGCAACATTTACTGTAAGATATCCCGACAATCTGCCACATATACTGTAAGATATCCCGACAATCTGCAACATTTACTGTAAGATATCCCGACAATCTGCAACATTTACTGTAAGATATCCCGACAATCTGCAACATTTACTGTAAGATATCCCGACAATCTGCAACATTTACTATAAGATATCCCGACAATGTGCAACATTTACTGTAAGATATCCCGACAGTCTGCAACATTTACTGTAAGATATCCTGATAATGTGCAACATTTACTGTAAGGTATCCCGACAATCTGCAACATTTACTGTAAGATATCCGACAATCTGCAACATTTACTGTAAGATATCCGACAACCTGCAACATTTACTGTAAGGTATCCCGACAACCTGCAACATTTACTGTAAGATATCCCGACAATCTGCAACATTTACTATAAGGCCTATGTGTTGTCCCTGCTGCCCCAGGTCCTCCCATATTACCTTCTGTAGCGGCGTGTAAATGAGGGAAGGTGCTCTACAGAAGGTAACTTGAGCACCCGGCGGTGCCTCCAGGGATAGATTAAACCTTCTGTAGAGCACCTTGTAGCGGCGTGTAAAGGCGGTATTGGGTAATGTTTGCAACCGTTGGAACGTGCTCGTGCACGTGAGACACCCGGTTGTTTCCAACCTTCCGTAGCGGCGTGTACCATCAGATATCCTGACAATCTGCCACATTTACTGTAAGATATCCTGACAATCTGCCACATTTACTGTAAGATATCCGACAACCTGCAACATTTACTGTAAGATATCTCGACAATCTGCAACATTTACTGTAAGATATCCCGACAATCTGCAACATTTACTATAAGAGATCCCGACAATCTGCAACATTTACTGTAAGACATCCCGACAATCTGCAACATTTACTGTAAGATATCAGACAATCTGCAACATTTACTGTAAGATATCCGACAATCTGCAACATTTACTGTAAGATATCCGACAACCTGCAACATTTACTATAAGATATCCCGACAATCTGCAACATTTACTGTAAGATATCCCGACAATCTGCAACATTTACTGTAAGGTATCCGACAATCTGCAACATTTACTGTAAGATATCCGACAATCTGCAACATTTACTGTAAGATATCCGACAATCTGCAACATTTACTGTACGATATCCGACAATCTGCAACATTTACTGTAAGATATCCGACAATCTGCAACATTTACTGCAAGATATCCTGACAATCTGCAACATTTACTGAAAGATATCCTGACAATCTGCAACATTTACTATAAGATATCCCGACAACCTGCAACATTTACTGTAAGATATCCCGACAATCTGCAACATTTACTGTAAGGTATCCGACAATCTGCAACATTTACTGTAAGATATCCGACAATCTGCAACATTTACTGTAAGATATCCGACAATCTGCAACATTTACTGTACGATATCCGACAATCTGCAACATTTACTGTAAGATATCCGACAATCTGCAACATTTACTGCAATATATCCTGACAATCTGCAACATTTACTGAAAGATATCCTGACAATCTGCAACATTTACTGAAAGATATCCCGACAACCTGCAACATTTACTGTAAGATATCCCGACAATCTGCAACATTTACTGTAAGATATAACGACAATCTGCAACATTTACTGTAAGATATCCGACAATCTGCAACATTTACTGTAAGATATAACGACAATCTGCAACATTTACTGTAAAATATCCCGATAATCTGCAACAAACCTTTACTCTAAGATATTTTGCCAATCCGCCATGTGCTACTGGGGCTCCCGTTAAAGGAACAATCTGCGAACAGTTTATTTTTCTACTAAAAGGATTGTAAAATATGGATAACCCCTTTAACTTTTAATATCAATCTTGACTTCTCTTTTTTGTGTGTTTTATCGATGGGTTATAAAATCGAACTTGTAACATATTTTGGGTTCTCATTCATACATGGCAGCAAACTGCCTTTTTTACATTTGTTGTTTAATGTCATAAACTAAACTTCTAGCTAGTAATCTACAACAAAATAAAAACTCTTAGAAAAAAGAACAGAAAATTCCTGCAGTCAAACTTTCTGCATCTGGGCATTAATATAAGACAGTGCTATTCTCTTCCTTGTCTTTTAATAATTAGTATAATTATAGTAATTATTAATAGTGGTTAATAATAGAATTTATCCTAGGTATTATAATTACTTCAACTATACATACCGTATATATTAAACATGGTCCCAATTTAATAATTAAATGTAGTTCTAAACCTGCTATTGACATGAATTTCTCAGTAGATGTCGGTAACAGCCCATCCAGTCCACACAAGCAAAGAAATCAAACCAGAGATGTCTATAAATTATGTGTAATAATAAGAAATGACACAGTGAAATAGTATTGAACACGTTGCTGAAATGTATTTAATCCTTGATCCTTTGTTGGTGATGAAGCTCCTGACTCCTCCTGTCCCTGCATTGCTCTGGTGGATTCTGGCCCATTCTTCCACACAAACACTCTTCACCTCCTGCAGGTCCTATGGATTCTTCTATGATCTCTGAGCTTTGGTTCCTTCCAGACATTTTCTATTGGATTCAGCTCCATTGATTGGCTCGGACATTCTAGAAGATTTATTTTCTTTATTTGAGCGTTTTCTTGGTTGTGTGTTGTGTGTTTGGGATCACAGTCTTGTGAATTGTCCACCCTCGTTTCATCCTCATCATCCTGGTAGATGGCAGTAGATTTTATCTCAGTACATTTGTCCATTCTTCCTTCCTTCAATTTTGTTCTCATCTGACCAGGTTTTGGTCTCACAGTATTTCACAGGCTTCTCTAAATGTTGATAAATGAACTTTAAAGGCGCTTTGTCTGTCTACCGTCTATCTAATCTATCATCTATTATCTTACCAAACAAGGGCATGGATCTGTTTATGATCTACAAGTAAAAATGTTGCCCAGGGTTAAAAGTAATGTGGGGAAATTGTGACATGTTCATTGGGTGCTCAGTGCCAAGGAGCGCCAACAAGCCATTTTGCCTTGGCAATGGTATGTAGGTATTTACCGGTCTAGTAGAAACTTGATTCCAGCTCACCCAGTTGCTCTATGCTCATCCACCTGGAGCTCACACACCGGCCTCGCCCTGGCCCCACATCAAGGATAATAGAAAAAATTGGAGCCCGGCTCAACAGGACTGGATTTTTCTTTTCTTTTTCTTTTTCAAAAGAAAGTAAATTGCATAAAAAAGAAAAATTTACATGGTTGACGCGTTTCGACTGCACTAAGCAGTCTTGCTCATGACACATGTCTTTGTAAGCAGTCGAAACGTGCCGACGGGGTCATGTCGATCATGTAAATTTTTCTTTTCTACGCACTTTACTTTCTTTAGAAAAATCCAGTCCTATTGAGCCGGGCTCCAATTTTTTTTATTTACTGGTCTAGGCCAGCAACCCACACTGTACCCATATACATAGCTGAGGTACCACTATGACATTGGCAATGGTGACAGATGAAATATATTTTACTATTCTGAATTAGAATTTTATGGTGATTTCCTTTTATTTTTGAATTGGAGGTATTCTATATTATCAGATAATCAAACCTTTTTTTAAAGGGGTTGTCCACTTCTTGAACAACCAGTTCTCATTTACCTGTGTGTACCCCTATAGGAATAAAACATATATACTCACTTCTGGTGCCGACACGGTTCTAGTGGTGTCGGAACTCGGATTTACAAGGCCCATGTGACATTGTTATAAAATGCAAGCCTCACAACCAATCAGCACTGGCTTCCTCCATCCTGCTTTGGGGCGCAAAAGCAATTAAGGAAAAGTGAGTGACAGCCATATAGCTCACTTCCTGTTAATTACTTAACTGTCCGATGGCGGGGAGATGGAAGCCGCCGTTGACTGGTTGTGGGCTTGCATGTCATAACAATGTCACGGGAGCTCCGGGAACATGAGATCTGACACTGCTGGAACCACGCCGGAGGTGAGTATAGGTTTTTTTATATTAATGGGGGTGCACATGGGGAATGAGAAGGGGCTATCCAAGAAGTGGACAACCCCTTAAATCATATGTATGGTCCCGGTAGGTTAGGTCATCTCTGGTGAAGTATAAGAAATCCAAATATACAAAGGTAGGTTAGGTCATCTCTGGTGAAGTATAAGAAATCCAAATATACAAACATTATTCCACAAGATGTTTGGAACATTATTACATTTTAGAGCTTTTTATGAAGTTTCAAGAAAAGAATTATTTTAACAGTAGAAACCCAGTGTAGGATATAATATATCGCATTTTCAAATATCCATAAAATCTTTCACTGAGCTCAGTTTTTCATTCGGCGCAGACTGGAGTGATGGTTTAATGTGTCACATTTTATGTTAGAATGATACTGTGGGCACAATGCTGGCGGCAAGTAATACTTCTATAAGCTGCAGGCGAAGGCAAGGTCAGGCGGTATGTTAAGAAGTTAAGTTGGAGATTTAGAAGCGGCGGTCTGTTCGACACAAACGGTTGATATTATGATAGTGATTGGTAGTTGTGGATACAGAACTCGCTTAATAGATGTGTCTGGGCCGAGCTTGGTTGTGCTTTGATCACACAGCGTTTGGCTCATAAATCGCGGAGTATCATGGCGGCATCTGGCGCTGTTCACACTACAGGTTCTTTACACTCTTCACTGTGGTTTCTCTGATGCTTCTGAGTTGAACATGCAGGCTCCGATGTTGACCAGTTGTGATTTCATTAGTGATCAGGCTAGTAGGAGTTACTCTCTGCTAGTCTCCTCATTACCTCTGGATCACATATTTTGGGTAACCTATCACAGTCAATCCCTGCCTTTTTAACATGGCGGAATCTGTCTTCCGATGCAGACTATAGCTTTTGCGATACCGGTCCAGGTACTGTTGTGATCTAGTTGCTGGTGATCTATTGAGTGCTGCTTGGCATGCTGTATATATCCTCTTGTTGTCTTGTTATACCCTCTCTGCTCTTTGTTTTCTCCCATGCACGTATTTTCTTATACCTCTATGTGTATTGCTGTGAGAGAAAGTCTTTGAATTCCCCACTGTTCTATTTGTGCGTGGTTTTACCACTGCTATCCCGGCCCTTCTGTGGGGTGGGGGACAGGTGGGTAGATCAGGGCTGGCCAGGAGCAGGGCAAAGGTGGCAGCCCAGACATTTTCACCATCAAAGGTATCTATGGGATAAGGGACAGCTAGGGCCCCCCAAAGCCTGAGGGTCAGTCTAGAAGACCCAGTCCTCAAGTTATTCCTTGCAACCCCATGACAACTTTGTTCCTTTTGTGCATATATTAGAGCAAAAAAGAAATAGCAGGCTTATTGAAAACAATTAATACCAAAAATGCAAATTCACCCGGGCTCCATCTGTAGATACTAGAATATTAGGAGTAGCTACTTTACAACTCTCTGTTTAGGAAAGTTGTATCAATGTAAATTAATACATTTTCCTCCTTTATCATAGGAATGTGGGTCATGTCATCTTCACACAACCAGGGAGCTCTTTCGTGTAGTGAGGAGGCCAGACTTTCAACAGGACCTATGAAATCCCTCCTGACATCCTTCATACTCCTTCTATCTCTATCCATAGGTTCCCTCATTCAGCTAAAGGTATCAACGAAGATTTATCATACTTCACCATCTTGGAGGCCAAAATAGTAACTAAAGTCCCACCCCCAGTACTTCCTCTAGAACACCCAAAACTGGATGAGATCAGCCACTTTTGAGTAGAGCTTACATAATTATTTCCCCTTTTTGCCCAAATATGCTGGAATTCCAGAAATGTGCAACTCTGACTTTTTGAGTCCTTATCAAATTTCTGCAACTCTGTAAAATCAAATGTTTTTGTTACATGTAACAACCAATGAAGGCGTAATGCTCTTCTCTTGTCTTCTCTCCCATCGCTTCCTTTTCATCTTTGAAGAATTCTGTCCCTAGATCAAATGATCGGCTCTTCAGTCTATCGCAGCCCCTGACCACCTTCCTCCTGCACTAGGGTAGATGATTGACAGATTTTCTCCTAAAGTCCCTGGCTGGGTTTTTCCTGAACCAAACTGGAAGATTGACAGGTCCCTTCTTATAGTTTCCAGCCAGCTTCTTCCTGGATCACACTGGATGATTGACAGATGTGTTCTTATAGGTCCAGTTTCCTCCTTTCTGCATTGCACTGAATAATTGATATGTCTTTTCCTATATTTCCCATCCAATTTTTTCCTGCATCACAATGAATGATTGACAGGTCCCTTCCTATAGTCTTAATCTGGCTTCTTCCTTCATCACACTGGATGATTTCGTGATTGACAGGTCTCTTATTATAGTGCTCATCCATTTTTTTTCTGCACCACACTGGATGATTGACAGGTCCCTTCCTATAGTCTTAATCTGGCTTCTTCCTGCATCACACTGAATGATTGACAGGTCCCTTCCTATAGTCTTAATCTGGCTTCTTCCTGCATCACACTGGATGATTTCTTGATTGACAGGTCTCTTATTATAGTGCTCATCCATTTTTTTTCTGCACCACACTGGATGATTGACAGGTCTCTTCCTATAGTCTTAATCTGGATTCTTCCTGCATCACACTGGATGATTTCTTGATTGACAGGTCTCTTATTATAGTGCTCATCCATTTTTTATCTGCACCACACTGGATGATTGACAGATCTCTTCTTATAATCTATAACAGCTGGCTTCTTCCTGAACAACTCTGGATGATTGACAGGTCTCTTGCTTTAGTCTTCATGCGGCATTTATCCTTCACCACACTGGATGATTGACAGGTCTCTTGCTTTAGTCTTCATGCGGCATCTTCCTGCACCACACTGGATGATTGACAGGACCTTTCCTATAGTCTTTATGCGGCATCTATCCTGCACCACACTGGATGATTGACAGATCTCTTCCTATAGTCTTCATGCAGCCTCTATCCTGCACCACACTGGATGATTGACAGATCTCTTCCTATAGTCTTCATGCAGCCTCTATCCTGCACCACACTGGATGATTGACAGGTCTCTTCCTATAGTCTTCATGGGGCATCTTCGTGCACCACACTGGATGATTGACAGGACCCTTCCTATAGTCTTCATGCGGCATTTATCCTGCACCACACTGGATGATTGACAGGTCCCTTCCTATAGTCTTCATGCGGCATCTATCCTGCACCACACTGGATGATTGACAGGTCCCTTCCTATAGTCTTCATGCAGCATCTATCCTGCACCACACTGGATGATTGACAGTTCTCTTGCTATAGTCTTCATGCAGCATTTATCCTTCACCACACTCTATGATTGACAGGTCCCTTCCTATAGTCTTCATGCGGCATCTTCCTGCGCCACACTGGATGATTTAGATTCTTGGACAAAGTGCTTCAGTGTCCGCGCTGCTGCTCCGAGACCAAAGAAACACAGACACAGGAATGTCTGGTACAGCTACAGCCTTTATTTTCCGACGCGTTTCGGAGCCTCCTCCGGAGCTCCTTCCTCAGGGAACCCTGAGGAAGGAGCTCCGGAGGAGGCTCCGAAACGCGTCGGAAAATAAAGGCTGTAGCTGTACCAGACATTCCTGTGTCTGTGTTTCTTTGGTCTCGGAGCAGCAGCGCGGACACTGAAGCACTTTGTCCAAGAATCTACATCACGACCACGGTCACCGTTGGGAGTGCGGTCCCTGCAGCAGCTGCTTGTACGCTATTCTACCAGTTGTTCTGGGAAAGGAAGGTGTGTCACAGTCCGCGCTGCCAAGAAATCCGCTCGTGAATAACGCTAGTAATCGGTGTTCAAATCAATTCTTTTTATTCATCCAACGCGTTTCAACGCCCTCCTGGCGTCTTCCTCAGGGATCCCTGAGGAAGACGACAGGAGGGCGTTGAAACGCGTTGGATGAATAAAAAGAATTGATTTGAACACCGATTACTAGCGTTATTCACGAGCGGATTTCTTGGCAGCGCGGACTGTGACACACCTTCCTTTCCCAGAGCTTCTATTTCGTCTACCCGAGTGGAGACCGGTGGAAGTCCAGCAGCAGCCATCAGGACACCTATTCTATCAGGCCTTTTAACCAGTTGTGGGTGGCACAACTGGACTAGGTGAGTGAACCTTTTCTCACCTACTTGTTTTTAGTGTCTAGTGATAAGGGCACTATTGCGCCTCTTGTCCCCCCCCCCCCCTCTCTTTTCTTATTCTACCAGTTGTGGGTTTCACAACTGACAAAGGTGAGCAATTCCACATCGATAAGTGAAAGTGTGTTATTGAGATAAGACTCTATATGAGCATTCTTTCTTTCACAGACACTGGATGATTGACAGGTCTCTTCCTATAGTCTTCATGCGGCATCCTCCTGCACCACACTGGATGATTGACAGGACCCTTCCTATAGTCTTCATGCGGCATCTTCCTGCGCCACACTGGATGATTGACAGGTCTCTTGCTATAGTCTTCATTCGGCATCTATCCTGCACTACACTGGATGATTGACAGGTCTCTTCCTATAGTCTTCATGCGGCTATTTCCTGCACCGCAATGGATGCATGAGAGGTCTCTTCCTATTGTCATTGGCTGGCTTTTCAATATATGCTTTCTCTTAAATGCTTTTCGTAATAAATAATAATTGGCCATGGTTGGTGCAGCATTATTGTAGTGAGAGATTCCATTTAAAAATGTGTATTATTCATAATCAACAAATGCAAACAGATGTTGGTACTATTTTATCTATCTATCTATCTATCTATCTATCTATCTATCTATCTATCTATCTATCTATCTATTTATTATCTATTATGGCCATGCTTTCCATTTTTTTAGGAAGCACCAATGTTTTGCAAATGAACAGATCCTTTCGGTGATCTTCTATTTTATGTTAAGCAGGATGATCAGTGTAATTAGTGTTACCGTGGTGATTTGCAATCTTCATTCCAGTTATGTCACACCAGCCTGCCCGTATGGATGGTGGATTCTATATCTTCCGTCTTTATGCATAAGCAGAGAATACATTAACAGGGGAGCATTCATTTTGCAGATGAATGAACCCTCGCTATATTTTGCACGGACCGTGTCACTAATTTATGACCATTGTTAGCGTTTCTTTCTTCAATCGCTGAAGAGTAGTAATAAATTTCTAGTAAACTAAGGACCATAGATATGCGGAGATGCTCTCCACCACCATTAGAGGTCATTCAGTTCTCATTCAATCTCTTCCTCTCCCTCCTTTTCTCCTGTACCTCATTTTTAATTCTCTCTCTTATTTCTCCTCTCTCCTCCTTTCCCCACCCATCTTTACTCTTCTCTCTCCTTTCCTTCCTTGCTTTTTCAACTCTTTCCTTTCCTCTTCCCATTTTCTTTTTAACTTCCTCCTCTTCTTGTCTTCTCTAGTCCTCCTTCTACTAATATTTTCCTCTTCTGACTTTTACTCCTTTTCCTTTCCTCTGCTCTTTTCCATTTTTTGTCCTCCTCTTCTCTCTTCTTTCTTTTCAATGTTCTTTCTATTCTCTTTTATTTTTTATGTTTTTCTCTTCTCACTTTTACTCTTTTCTTTTGCTTGTTCTCTACTCCCGCCCAATTCTCTTCCTTCTTTGCCTTTTCTCTCCTCTCCCATCTTCCTATCCCATATTCTCTTTTCTCTCCTCCTCTCTTACTCTTTGCTTTCCTTTTTTCCCTTTTCTAATTTGTCTCATCCTCATTTTTCCCCTTCATTATTTTCTCTTGCCTTCTCACTTTTTCTGGTCTTTCTGTTTCCCTTTTCTCTCTTCCACCCTTATTTACTCCTTTTTCACTTCCACCCTTCCCATAGCCCTATATCTTCCCTCTATTCTTCTTCCCTCAATTGTTCTCTTCTCCTTTCCCTCCTCCACTCTCATCTCCCTTTTTCTCATCTTCCTGCCTCTCCTCTCTCATCTTCTCTTTCCCTATCACATCATCTCTATTATGTGTAGCCTGCGCTGCAGTCTTCTTGAACTGCTTTGCAGTGATTTGATATGTTTAATTCCTGTTGGTAACTTGGAGATAATGTCAGAAGCTGCTGCCTTCTATGATCTGTTTCAGCTCTTTAGGTGAGGATGTGCATCAGGTTATGCAGTTATCCATGCCCCTGACCTTTAAATAGTTCCCTCTTCCACCAGCAGATGTCGCTGATAGAGTTCAGTCTTTACTCTGACCTTGTGCTGTGAAGACGCAGAGAGGTGGTGCAGAATCGTTCTTGAAGCTACCACATTGGTATTCCTCTTGTGATCGTTGTGATTTCTTCCCTGGCTGGAGGTGAGTGGCTTTAGCTAGGGCTGGCTAGTTAACAGCAAGTGTGATGGCCCAGACGTTCTCACAATTAGATGTATTTTTGGAAACAGGGTCAGCTGGGGAACCCCAGTCTACAGGGTCAAACTAGTTTCCCAGTTCCTCTTTAAACCATCTCCACAATATCTTGCAACTATTCTCCCATGCACTATTTCCACCCGTTACAAACTCCCAATCTCTATTCTTGCTTCTCTCCTTCTCTTTTCTTCTTCACTGCCCTCTTTCATTTTTCCTCTTTTGTCTTCTTCTCTTCTCCCCTCGCTTGTCATATATGTATATCATCTCTACATGCTTTTCCGCACCACTCTTCTCAGCTGTCTGTTTCACTCCCTCTGTCTTCTCCTCTTCTGTTTCCATCCATTGCTTTTTTTTCCTATTATACCTTAAGTCCTGATTCTCAATAATGTGTAAAGTAGTTGAATAAATGAGTACTTAAGTTTCATGTACAATTCCTTAGCAAATTAATAGCAAAATAAAATACAAGATGGGAAACAGGGGCGTAACTATAATAGGTGCAGGGGTTGCGATCGCACCCGGGCCCTGCAGTCTAGGGGGGCCCCGAAAGTCCCTTTGGCCTATAGAAAAAGACTAATACTATTAAAGATTTGCAATAATTAGAGGCCCCATTGAAGCTTTCACATCATTACTTCTTTGTACACTGTTTGGAAATATGATGAAAGAAGGTTATTTATTTCTATGTATTCTAATGCTGGGATTATTGCAGAGAGCGGGCACCCCGGAGCACTTCAAGTCTAGTTGGGTAACCCGCTCTCGTCCGGTGCGCCATCTGTCTCCGTCAACTGGTTGAGAATCTGGGCTTTCATGCAAAAACAGAGTTGAATGAATGATTGTTAGAAACCTTCTATCAGTACATTTAATTGTTCTAAAGCTAGCAATCAGGGATGTAATTGTGGAGAAGAGGATGTGGACATATTAGAGGACTGCAGTGTGATAAATGGGGTATGATAGTTTAGGTGTCTTGCTATTGATAATGGCTACATGATATTACTAGGAAACTCAAAGTCTTTGCTGAACCATTTGTTAACTAGTATCCTAAGCTGACTTGGCAACATCTCCATTTTTGGACGCCTCAGGTTAAGTGCACTTTGTCCTCTAGTAGCAAAAAGAATAATGTATTGGCCTTTAACCTGATTTTGGATGGAGGATTGCATTTCTGTTTGAGTGATGAAGTTTAAGCCCTAAGTATAAGCATCTAACTGCTCCCTTTTCTGACCAACAGATGGGTAATGTTATGCACAAGAGAATTCCAACATGGATAAACAAAGTCTATCTCTAATCAGTGCCACTTGGTCTCACTGGTTCCTGTACAGACTAGTAGTCCTAGCTGCTCAGTCCCTGGTGGCTCCTGCACAGGTTGGAATTTCCCTACACACAACACTAGTAAACCACAACTCAGACCTGGTGCCTTAAAGCCCATTAAATTGTTTAGTGGCAGACAGAAGAGGGAGCCTGTGCAGAAACAGTATATGGGCCCTTTCAAGGCCAAAAGAGGTTCAGTATGCACAATTCCCCCTAGTTTGGAGATAGTAAGGGGCCCCCTGATCTATTGGACCCCTGTGCGACTGCACAGGTTGTACCAATGATATGTCCACCCCTGAAGTTGTTCCTCCAGCCTCCTTAGGAATCAAAGTGAGATTGTTAGGAATCAAAGTGAGATTGTTGAACACTATAACCCAGGATAGTGAAAGCGTGCAGAGATAAGCAAGGACCCAAGGCTTGGAAACATTAAACATATGTGCAAGGGGAAAAAGGAAAATTGCAACTGAAAGAATAGCCTTCTACAACCTAACTATATACAGGAGAAAAAGTACAGGTTAGACAAGCGAGATAGCAAAGAGCAAATACCAAGCTTGTCTCTATTTAACAGGCAAAAATCCTTAACAGTGAGACTGGAACTCCTTCACAGGATCCACTTTGGAATATAACCAACAGAGAAGACCAGCATCAGGAGGGTATAAATAGCCACACTCGAAATGTGATAGGACAGAATAAATGAACAAATGAAAACACCTGCTGACTGCAAACCAAAAGGTTAGAAGCAAAGGGAAAAGATAATAAAAGATAATCAGCACTTGGACAGGGATTGATAATGCTGTAACTAAGCGAAGAGGGACTTTGTAGTAAGATAACTTGGCACTTAGAAAGTGTTACTGGAGTGTAGTACCCTCACAATGTGTTGTCTAAATAATGTTCTACCCTTGGGAAAGGAGAGTGAACAGTTACAGAAATGAGCCCCGGCCATCTTTAGTGTTTCTAAAGACAGCCAGGCTACCAGATAAGTAACAGAGAATAAACAGAGCAGGGAGGCAGTCATAGAGTTATACCTGGTGGTCTAGTGGAGTTTCTATTAGAGCAGGGATCCACTCACCTATCCGAGTTGTGCACCCTTGCACAACCTCTGGAGAAGCATGTGGTTAGTGAGGAGCACGCCATCGGGCTGTGGGGTATGGATTCCAAACTGTCATGTGACTGGAAACACATCACCAAAGATCCTGCAGGTCTCCTAGTATTGATGCCTGTGCTGCTCCATCTCAGAGAGGGGAAGGGGAAAGTGCGGTCAGGTGGAGCGCGGGGCATACAGAAGAGGGGAAAAGGTAAATGTAAATATACAGACCTTTATTTTGAATGCTACATACATGTAGATCTGTATTTTTATATTTACCTTTTCCCCTCTTCTGTATGCCCAGCGCTCTGCCTGACCTCATTTTTTCCTTCATTTAAGGCTACCTGATAAGAGCATCCACTGACTAGTAGAGTCTCCAGTATCTATTTTGATTTAAGTTTTTGCAAAACATAAGCATGATATCATAGGCTTATTAAGCAGAAGACACGCCTAAGGAAGGAGCAGGTTAACAAGCTCCTGGTCTGGAGGACACAGTCTAGCAATGTGACTGTTGATCCAGTGTCTTCAAAATATTTTTGCTCAACTCTGATAGACACTGTGAGACAGTGAGGTTGATCATCTGCGAGGGCCGCTATGTGTCCCCCAGAATGTGCACTGTCACGTATTGAACCTGGTATGGAAGGTAGGATAGAGGGATGCTCCACTCCAGGCCGGGTCTTGTAGGTTTTCCCCGGAGGGAGACACGGGGTTAAATGCTAGGTTAGGAGACAAGGCGGGGTTCTCTGTGGAGAGCTTCGGCCTAAGCTGGGGCAGAAGAACCTGCTGAGTGGTCAGGTCAGGGCTGTGAGAGGCTGTGTGCTATTACAACACGGCCTAACCCGGGAGCCCAGTGCGACCTAGACCAGAGGGAACTCCTAACCCGAAGGGACCGTGTTACTGTACGTGGATGTATGCATTGTACCTGGCTGCGTCCCAGAACCCGGCGGCTTGTGCCACCTCTGTGCATCATCAATAAATCCGGGTACTGTATGAACTGATACCGGGCTCACTGCTGTTTGTCTTGCAACCCCGGCGCTACCTCACAACACATATAGCATACATATCTCCCAACAGAGCAAACTCGATCCTTTCACATCACCAATTTCAGCTTATGTCAATCAAAGTGTAAATGTATTGATGAAGTTACCTGTACAATTACTTGCCCATGTTACTGAACTGTTAGTTGGGTGTCCCTTGCATTCTACCAACGGCGAAGGCTTTCTTCCTTTCCAAGGCTTCTCTATACGCCTGTTACAATAATATATCTTCTTAATGGCCTCCTATCAGAATCACAGTTATTCACCATTAATATGTGTAGTTTAGAGCTGAATACAAAGCACAAAAGGCATTCAATAACTAACAGCATACATTTAAATGACCTTTACAGGTAGAGATTGTTTAGCCATTTTCTTACTTTATAACACATTGTGTCTTTCAATGTTATTCTTATTATTACCTACTTTAGCGGAAATGAAATGAATGTTTATCTCTGTGAACTTCTACTTTGTATTTTTCAGATTTTGTGTTTATTTTTGCTTTATTTTGGCTCCTACCGGTGTCCAGATCTTTGCTTTAGCGTCTGTCAGGAAATTGCTGTGTCCTTAGGGTACAGCTTATCTCCTCGTATCATCCGAGATGACTATTGGGACGGGCGCTTTTAGCATTGTTCAGTATTTAGTCACCTTTCTGCATATGTGTTGAGTTCCTTAGTTTCTTTAGTTTGAGGAAAATCAGAATAACCTGGGGAGAACATGTGGGGAACATTTGAAGTCCGTTTCTTGGGTGGGTGTCAAATGTTTCAAAGTGATTCAATAGGAAATATTCCATTCCAACAGAGCATTTCACAAACCCATTGCCGAAATCGAAAGGACTTGTAGTGATTGGGCCACCACTGACAGGGGTGTAAGTACAATAGGTTCAGGGGTTGCAATCGCACTATGGCTATGGAGCCCTAGGGTGCCCCAAAAGTCCCTTTGGCCTATACTAAATAATCAATACTGTTAAAGACTTTTGGGGGGTAGGTTTGGGTGGAATGTGAGTGGATGGGGCTGCTTGGGGGGGTTGGTATGGGGGGGGCAGGTTTGATCTGTATTGTGGACATACATACACATAAACAGACATACACTCAGTTTATAACTAAAAACAGTTACCATGCCCGGACAGCGCCAGGCTGTACAGCTAGTAAATTATAAAATAAAAGCAAATTAATAAGAATATTTGGCGTCATTGTGACATAAGTCGTTACATATGTTCCCTCCTTGTAGGTGCGCCTCCTCAGATTGAATTTGCATTGCATCTTTTTGTTTAATCATTTCAAAACAGGAAACTTCGTCATTCTTGCTAATTTCTTGGCTTATAGATATGTTAAACGTCATGGAGCAATTCACACTGCCGAAAAGGTTCTGCAACCTGTTTAACCTTGTTAGAAAAATAAAACTTGTTTCCCCAATCAAACTAATTTCATCTGCTCCTCTCGTAGAATAATGTGATTCATCCGCGGCAGCTTGAACGCTTTCATTAATTCTAGTGCATAATTAGATAACGGCTACCTTCATGTAACATTATGACTAATGTTAAATACTTCAGTTCAAGATAAAGCTTTTTCACGTAAAACGAGGCTCTTTTTTTCCTCGTTAATATATTTTAATTTAAATAGATGCAGTTCTTGTTTTTTTTTCTAAACTAGGAGAGTATTAAATCAATTAGGTACACTGGGGTAATGGCTACTGATGAAATTTCGTTATGCATACTGTATAAAGCAATTAATTAATTATGGGTTAATAGGAAAAGATGAACTGATGTAATTTCTTGCCCTCCCCAAGTTCAATTAATATCTTTTTATTTGAAGAGTAGTGACTTTCTCCTTGAGGGCTCTCTACAAAAGTCAAATTTTGCAAGATTTCGCCAAGATGTAATTTTTCTTCATTTGTTACTTAATTTATTACTTCTCTCTAGAAGTCAAATTTTGCCAAGATTTAAGTGTTCTTCATTTCGTACTTAATTTATTAGTTCTCTCTGCAAGTCAAATTTTGCCAAAATTTTGCCAAGATTGAATTTTTCTTCATTTAAAAATCAGCTTATTACTTCTCTCCCAAAGTCAAATTTTGCCAAGATTTAAGGTTTCTTCATTTCGTACTTAAATTATTACTTCTCTTCAGAAGTCAAATTTTGCCGAAATTTTGCCAAAATTTATTTTTTCTTCATTTATGACTTCTGGTCGGAAATCTAATTTTGCCAAGATTTTTTTTTTTATATTACTCATTTTATTAGTTTTCTCCACAAGTCAAATTTTGCCAATATTGTGCCAAGATTTAGTGTTTCTTCATTTATTACTTAATTTTATTTCTCTCCAGAAGTCAAATTTTGCCAAGATTTATTTTTTCTTAATTTATTACTCAACTTATTACTACTCTCTGGAAGTCAATTGTTGTCAAAATGTAGCCTAGAATTATTATTTCTTCATGTATTACTTCATTTATTATGTGTTTCCAGAAGTCAAATTTTACCAAAACTTTGCTACGATTTAATTTTTTCTCTTTTATTACTTAGTTTATTACTTTTCTCCGGAAGTCAAAATTTGCCAATATTTTGAAGAGATTTCGTTTTTCTTAAATTATTACTTAATTTATTACTTCTTTACAAGAGTCAAATTATGCCAAAATTTTGCCAAGTTAAAATTTTCCTTCATTTATTGATCAATTTCTTACTTCTCTCTGGAAGTCAAATTCTGCCAAGATTTAATTTTTCTTCATTTATTACTTAATTTATTTCTTCTCCCGGAAGTCAAATTTTGCCAAAATTTTTCCAAGATATAATTTTTAATTTTTACTCATTTACTACTCACTCTTGGTGTCTATGAAATTTTCTGTGAAAGAACAAGTAGCCTGAAAAAAAAATGTAAAACGCTGAAAAACCTATATTTAATGCTGAGCGCTAGACAACATTTCAACACAAGTAATTGACATAAATGAGTAACAATTAGGCTGAAAATCTGTATGAAATCTTTTCAGTTCCACATCATATTGGAAGGCACTCCATCTGCTTCCATATGGTGCCGTCGTATGAATATATTCTCTTCACTTAGAGGCATTTTCTAGGAAATTTCTATACTTCAGGTCTCTGAACAATGGAGGAAAAATGAGATTAAATCCCGCGCTACTGTTGTAAATAAAGGCTTCAGATGGAATATTTAAATTAGGTGATTTTATTTTGACACATTTTGGAGTCCCAGCTCATCAACAGAAAGAAAAATCACATATGAACATTCTTACATAGACAAAGTAGAGGTATATATATATAGGATTCATGATAAATAAAGGTTTGCAGGTTATATATTAGTCACCTGATACATCTTCTGACATCTATACATACTTGGAACACCGTACGAATTATATGTTGTGTTATTTACATCTATAAAATTATATATAAAATTTAAAAATCTAAAAAATCATTGTAAGGAAATATAAAAAGGGATCTCAAGGAATTGATCCCTTATACTTCAGGTCTTAAAGGTGTCACGATCTTTGGTTCCAAACTCTGTTCCTGGCACGTCTGCTAAAAAAAAACCTCACCAAAAAATCAGTCAGATAAATATCCATTGCAACCAGCAGGAAGCTGCCAGCTCCACTGGGAGGAAACACAGATGTCTGAATACCACTGTGCAATTCCCTGCTTCTACGTCTGCTTCTAGGTTGAGTTCAGTAGAGGACAATGTTTCTTGTGAGGAGTAATGTCTATAGAGGGGACTGGCTGGTGGCACATTTTAATAACTTAACCTTTCTTTTTATTTTCTGGAGAATGTGTCTGGTTTAGCTGTTGATGTAAGCTTTTAGCCAGCCCCCTTCACATATTGCTCAGGTCTCATGAAAAGGCAATAAAATCAGTTGCGTTTTGGACACAAACTAGAAGAGAACCTGCCAGGATCACAACTTAAAGTTGAAAATTAGAGACCTTTCAGACCTGAAAAAAGTTACATAACTCTGATTTAGGTACATCGACGACATCTTTTCTTTTTTTTGCAGGAAAATTCCTTTAAGTGCACATACTAAAAGGGTCCTCTTTAATTTAAGAGTAAATAGGGTCTAAAGATGCAGAAATATGGTGGGAATAAAAAGAGATTTTCACCTACTGTTGTTGTGTCTCACACAACCTTGATCAGAGCCTGAAAATAGCTACTGCAGATCCCACAAGTCATAAGGTAACTTGGTGGCTTTCCTGAGCAAGGATTGAGGGCCACTCTTAAACACATAGAATAAACAACCTTTGAATATAATATCTTCAAAGTACTCAGCTATTTGTTTTTTCTCCAGTAGCGCAGATTTGTACCAAATCGTACTCCGGTTCCTCTTCATTGCTCCAAGTGGTGGTGCCAGATCATTGAGTTGTTTTTTAAGGGTATATGCACAAGTCATCCTTGAAGTGAAGTCACTGTGTTTTCATGAGAAACATGTTTAAAGAAACAGCTTTGTTTTGGCATTTCTGAATGCTTGATAATCTTTTTGGATCATTGACATTCTTTGCGCATTTTACACTTTTGAATTATCTTTTATACTAACATTTTCCTTTTTTTCTATTTTTATTATTCAGAAGCAACTGCTAGCATGTTCTAAACTAAAACCATTGGGAAAATGCTCAAAAAGACATACAGGCATCTTCTTGAGGTCATTTGAGCCTTTGCATTTACTTATATTGTATGGAGAGTCTTCAAGGTGGAAAACACCTAAAGAATGGTCTACTCACTTTTAACCATTTGGTATCTTTAGAAACCATAAACCATTAAAAAACTCTCAATAGACTGAGCACATGAACAGCGAGTTGTTTTTTACACATGAATATATACTGTGTGTTCAGACTTTTGAGCATTTTCTGAGCACTTTTTATTGCGGTTTTGGAACAGACCTGCCTAAAAAAGTTGTTTTTTGCACATAGCCTAAAGGTTGACTAGTGTTTAGATATTGATGGTCTATACTTAAGATTAATCATCAGTGAGATGTTGTGCAAGACCTGGTATCCTCACCGGTCAGCTGTTGTCAGCTCTGTCCATGGTGGGATGTAAATCGAATACAGAGCAGGCACAAATTCATAAACAAATCTATACTTTGTGTAGTGGCCATTCTCAGGTGCCTATTGAGGTGAATGTGATAGTTGTGGTACCCACTATACAATATACAGAGCTGGGCTGTTCTGGCGCCATTGTTATTTCCGTGTTAGATTGTTATATCCGACCACCACTGGTGCTGGAAATAATTGATCTGTAGGAGTATTGGGAGTTGGACCATTGTAATCTAATTTTGGTAACCTTTCTTTAGGATTGAAAATCTATATCTGTCATGAGTTGACTGCTCAGAATTCTATAGTATTTTAAACATATTTATTTCTTTTGTACTGGCAAGGGTTAATGCCAGATCTCCTTTACTGTTAACCTGCTGCTGTCTTGATCAGGTTTTGCGGTTTGATGACAAATTCCACCAATTAATTAACTATCCTCGTGACCCTTAGCCTGACATTGTTGATAGATTTAATTCTCTGACTGACCATTGTACTGTTTGGAAGTCGTGTTCAGCTGCTGCTACAGTACTTAGTGGTGTTGTCCTTTTTCTGCCTTGGATATTGGCAGCAGTTTAAAGTATACTTTATGTCTTTTCCCCTGTCTGTTGTCACTTTCCCTGACTTGCTATATCTGCATTGGCTAGTGCACTAGCCAGGGTATTACTAGATGACAGATAGGGTCTAGACACGTGACAGTGGTGGGGGGAAGGACCCACTCAGGGCTGTTAGGGTAGTAAGGGACAGACTCAGGCTGTCCCCATTACCTGCTCCCTACGATTAGGGCCTTCCTTATTCCATTCGGCTGTCCCTCTGTGCTGCGCCGTAGGTGGTCATTTCCCCTGTCCATAACAACTCTAAGAAGGCACACCTATGGAGACACAAGCTCAACATGAATAAAGTGATTGTCCGGGTGTTAATGTAGCTAGACAATAGTGTCATACACCCTACTAGCAGATTTTAGGTTGTTGATAGGCATTTTTCTGTTTAGGATCCTAAATCCTGACCAGAATAGAAAAGTGTCCATTTTAGGAGGACCTCTCCTGTCCTGAATTACGATATATAGACAGTATTTATTCAAATAGACATTGTACAATGCTTTGTTTCCCCTGTGGTGGCGCTGCAGGGAAATCAAGGTCACATTCTGCAATTTGATTATTATCTAAAGACGCTAGACTCAGGTAACTTTTTGATTGCAGTTTCCACTTGACCCAAGGCCATGTGTTACCTGAGGATGCACATTCATACACTGAACTTTGCTTGCATTATCACAATATCCATTATTATAATACGTATTTGAGCTTCAGCCATTTGTGCTGTTCATAAACATTTTTCGTTTGTATTCCTAATCCAGATAATTATCATCTTTTCTTTTAGAAACATTCTTTTGTTCTGGCCATAGCAGGTCAATATCAATTTACTCCTAGTAATCAAGTGCAAAAATGAAAAACATTGTCTTCGGTTCTGACAATGAAGCATTGTATGAATCCACCAAAAACGTTTATTAGAGAAAAAGTAATTAATTTCTCCTTACTATTGACGGAGAAGATGCACTTTCTCTTTCATTCTTTTCTTTCTTTTTTATACTTTTGAAAAACCCGTGCTCCATACGTGGTGCATATCTATCCTACTGTTACCGTGGCAACAAGAACTCCGCACTACCGAATGCACCCACTGCAGAAAAGAGCGTGGAGTTTCTTAGGTAGAGTGACGACCAATCGCAAGGAGTAAAACTTCATTCCTTCAGTATAGCACAAGTGAAAGAGCGATCATTTAGGAAATGGCAATTTTGGGGCCAATATTTGTGCTACTGTATCCGCCACCGATTCATATGATGTCTTGCTGCACTCACTTCGACAAGGCATGGAAAATGGCAGCTATTAGTGATTAGTAATTTCGTAATTACCTAATTTCTAAAATTTTAGCACTCTTCCAACTTGAGACCAATAATGAGAAAGTTTGCCAAAATTTGCACCATTTGTGTTTCGTCAAGCTGATGAATTTCAAGCTGGGCAACCTTGCTTCCTTCGTATAAGACAAGGGAGGCTGAAATATGGAAACTCTCCCCACTTATGGGGGAGATATATAGAACATCCTTAATTTTTTATGTAAAGCCAAGTTCCAAGACGCTCTTGTAAGACGGTCAACAGGAAATATGTACCCACTGGGTCACTAATGGATTTATTATGGGACTCTACAAGAGGATAAAATGCAATAAGACAGGAGGGGCTCTCCTGGGATGATACTAGTTGGTTCAGTGGGGAGGCGTTACAGGTGGTCTTGCACTAACCTGCTAGGGCAGAGGTTTCCAACTCCAGTCCTCAAGGCACACCAACAGTGCAGGTTTTCAGGATTTCCTTAGAAATTGGAATCATCCCCAGTGCAGGTGATTCAATTATCACCTGTGCAATACTAAGGAAATCCTGAAAACCTGCACTGTTGGTGTGCCTTGAGGACTGGAGTTGGGAATCACTGTGCTAGGGTTATGCAGCCAGCATAACCCAGTGGATGGAGCCTCTGGTTATTCTCGTGCACCACTTGCTGTACCTGGTTTCCGGGTTCGGAGAAAAGAGCCAGTCACGTGAGGCGTCACATGGGCATGATATCACCGCAGGTCCTCCGTCTCTCCTCTGCCGCCGGCCGCAGGTCCTGTTGTGTGACATTTCTGACTCAGGAATCTGTGCTGCACCCCACCGCTCACCCAGAGGGCGTAAATATAAACAATTGGAGAAGGAAAATAGCGGTTTTAGGAGGGCGAACAGAAGAAGAGGCAGACAAATAGGAGTTTAAGAAATGTTACTTTTTTTTTACTTGTGGTCAAGCTCCTCACAACGCATTCTGGCATATGGCTCCAACTTCATCAGGTGAACATGATGAAGGCGAAGCCATCCGCCGAAACCCGTTGTGAGGAGCTTGACCACAAGTAAAAAGGTATTAACATTTCTTAAACTCCTATTTGTCTGCCTCTTCTTCTGAGCGCACTCCTAAAATCACTTTTTTCCTTCTCAAAGTGTTTCTACCAGAGGACAGTCGTAGGAGTTTACAAAGGAAGTCACCCAGATTGGTCACAGTTAGCAACATCTGACTCTCAAGATGACCATGGGTAAATGGCGAATTGGGGCACCTAATCTGCCCCTTAAGATTGGGAACCCTTAACTATCCCTTTCTCAGTGGTATTCCTGATGTTGTAGAGGACTGAGTCCTGGCCCTGCTTCTGTCTGGCCCTGAAATGATTCCCACTCCTCTTCCCCCAGAGCAGGGGAATAATGCAACCCACAGATAAAGACAGACAAGGGAAAGCTAAAACTCAGTCACAAAACACACACACAAAGGTAAAGAAAATAAGGGTAGCTGGAGAAAAAACTAGTACAGGAACAGCGCTACAGAAAAACAGGGGAGAACTTCCACAGTCACATGAACCAATAGCACAAACTTTCTCCAGAAAGTCTGAGGCACCATAACTCGGAGACCAACATAGGTTAAACTATAGCAGTCATGAATACAAGGATTCCTACAACATAAAGGAGGGGAGCTACTGTGATAGGCCTCTCCACAACATTTGATAAAGAGAACAAGTAGACCTGTAGATATTAACTCTTGCAACCTGGGTGTGAACCAGCACACAACCGGTCAATATCTGAGTATGCCTGTGTTGATTCCAGACACCAGAGAAATCATCGGGCAGAGCTTCAGATTCTGCAAACTGAACAGAGTCTGATGCTGCCATGACAGTTGGCGAAGTTTGTGCAAAGCTAGGTCTGACACTGAGCTATAGAAAAGCAAGAATCTACAGGTCTCCATACAAAGCCAGCGTAGCAGTCCAAGATAACCCCTGCCCAGATTATGCCCGGGTATAGTTTGGCTTTGACCAGAGTAAACCCCATAAATTTACTGTCCTAGGCCAAACTATACCTCGGGGTGTAAAAAAGCCTAGACCAAACTATACCCCTTCACGTCAGCATATACCCAACTAATGTGGAACCTGGATATAGTCTGGCCTATGTCACAGTATACAATTTGTAACATGACAATGGGCGGTAGTTGTGGTTGAGAGGGCCAATGCCCGCACCCTGGCGCTTTACAGATACGGGTGGTGGTGAAAGGCTCACTATGTCTGGCTGCATCAATACTTCATGGCCATAGGCCCATTCACACTGCGCAGTTCCAGGTTTCAGGTTATCAAGAAAGAGTCCACTACAGTTAAAAACGTTTTCTACTTTATTTGCAACACGATTTCACCACAGGAAAGGCAGAATACAGACTTATTCCTTAATTTAACTTTCACATCTTTACACAGACCGGCCTTACAGCTTGAGGTGCAGACTATATCCCGTCAGCTATCTGATAACTAGGGGGTACTGAAATGTTTCTCAGGTGCCCAACGGCATGGTATACGCTATAGTCAGGGAACCCTGCACAACAGGATATGTGATTCTCGTCCTGGAAGGGGACAAACTCTCTGGCAAGTCATATAGCAAGACCATCTACCACTCTACTCATCAGTTAGTTTAACGTTAAGGGTGTGGAGCTGCCCACTCGTACCTCATTTCTCCTCCAAGAGGGGCTTGTCTATAGCATCTCCCGGTCTCTCTTACTTCCTCCTGCATGTTGCTTATGTCTGTTCTCACTCTGCCTACTCTCTCTCCGAAAACAGGGAATGCCTGACCCTATAAACCCTTCACTAGAGGGCTGGAATCCCTGTTAACTCCCATAGTCCTGTCACTTCTTATTATTGTATAGGATATCTCCTTAAATCTCTTTCATTACATAAGTGTTAAGGTACCGTCACACGCGGCAATATTGCTCGCAATTTCACTGGCAATTTGATGGTTGCTGTTAAATGTGGACACATTGTTCATTTGTACACGGCAACAAAATAGAACAATGTGTCCATGATTTCACTGCAACCAGAAAATTGCCAGTGAAATTGCAAGCAGTATTGTCGTGTGTGACAGTACCTTTATGGTACCTTCACACGCCGCAATCTCGCCTGGGAATCCTAAAGGTGATATGTCGCCTTGGAGCAATCGCCGTGAAATTGCCTCACAGTTGCGGCGTGTGATTGGGGAATTTCGCGGTGATAAATCGCCTCTCACCTGTCGCCTGATTCCTGAGCACTGCTCTGAAATCAGCCTCAATCATGAAGGTGGTATTTCCGGTTGTGGCGTGTGATAGGGCGATAGTGATGGAATCAACGTCGCCTATGATTTCCCGTAGGCGTGCCACAGCGTGCTGTAGTCCGCGCCCCTCTGCGATGATTGGTGGGGGCTACTGTGTTACCATTGGCTGTCAGTTCACAGGGTGCCATTTTTGAAGAGCTGTCCGTTCAGCAACACACATCTTCAATGGCGTCATGTATTAGCCAGTCTTCAAGAGCAGGTTGACTAATCGTAACGCAGTGGTGTTGACCAGTGAGTGGCTATAGGGCGCGGTGTTGACCGCTGCGGCACACCTATGTCCTTGGGGTGCTGAACATGTACGCCCACATTGCCTTTGGGATTGCGGCGTGTGAAGCGGCGAGGGAATTCCACCGGATTGGTTCCGCTGTGAGTGAGGCGATTTCCAGGGCGACACTTCACCTTTCTTTCGGGGCGAGATTGCGGCGTGTAATACTACCATTGTTGATCTGAGGCGACCATGAAAAATGTGCACGCACACGTTAGATCGCCTCATATCGCCAGCTGTATTGCGGCGTGTGAAGGTACCATTAGGGTACCGTCACACTTGGTGATGCTCCAGTGATCCCGACAAAGATACGACCTGGTAGGGATCGCTACGTGGTCGCTGGTGAGATGTCAAACAATCGAAATCTAACCAGTGACGCAGCAACAATACGGCGGTCATTGGGACCCTGTCACTCAGACCTGTAGTATTGAGGTCGTTGTCCCGTCAAACATACCGATGCATGCTGCTCAGCGAGAGACCGACGATCAAAAAATGGTCCAGGACATTCCAACATGACCAGCGATCTCACAGCAGGGGCCTGGTCGATGCTACGTGTCAAACATAGCGAGATTGCTGCTGAGGTCGTTGTTGCATCACGAAAACTTGTGACTCAGCAGCGATCTCACTAGCGATCTCGCTCAGTGTGACGGGGCTTTCGTGATTGTGGAGAACATAATTGGATGTAACATGGCAATTATAGAATCAACTAAAAATATTTACGTTCATACTGGAATTGAAGCGGCTCTACTGTTGGATTTTAGTTGCTCCCAATTTGGAATATTACTACGTTTGGCTTTTTGTCTCGCCATGTTTACTGCACATAGCAATGAGCAAAAGATCTCCACTAATTAATAATGCCTTTTTAACGGGCAACAAGGGGCACTTGGCACACGAGGGGAGTGACTAAGCTCATTAATCAAGCAGCAGCCCTGTTTATTTGGAATAAACAGCATTACCGCTAAATATTGGAAAAAAAAAGCGCTGTGGACACAGACTAAAAAATAAAGAGTCATCTAAATGAGATCCAGAAGGTGACTGGTCTCGGAGCTTCACACTTGCCTGCCTCAGCAATCTCTTCTGAAATCCCAGTCACTATAGCACTTAATGAGTGATACAATCGTACGTGACTTGCATGGTAGTAAAGTGTTGATGAGGCGCTCTGAGATTATTTATTAGTCCTTGAGTAAAAACTAAACATTAGAGACTGCAATCACTCAACGGGAGGAAAAATATCTCACATTGAAAGAGAACGGAGATTGGGGTTTGATTGCCTGTACGATTGTTTTTGTTCACTTGGATTATTTGGTGTAAAAAATAGATTTGTGGTCTGCGGGGCACTTCGGCACTACTTGACGAGGCACCCCTGACCACCGTGCCCTTTTCCCGTTAGGCTGAGGTTAACCCCCCCTCCCCATTGCAATATTTGATTTTGTTAACTTCTATTTGTGACTCCGCCTTCTCCCCTTATAATGTCGGAGCAGGGTCTAGCGTCCTGCTACTCCTTGGTGGATTTTGCTAACAAAGTGATATGGATCATAGGCAATCTTGCACCTGGGAGTCAGAGGGTAAAGTGCTTCATGGCAAGGTTTACCAGGCTGAGAGTGCCTGATGAAAAAAGCTGTGACCAAACCCCAAAAAAGAAAAGAGAAATTGGGAGTTTTGTTTATTTCAAAGAGGACCTGTCACCCCCCTCCTGGAATCAATCTAATAGCAGCACTGAATGCAGCATGTATGCTGCATTCAGGCAATGGGCCCGCCATGTGTCTGTGAGGTTTGTACCCCTAAATATAGCCTTTGAAAACTCACAGTAAAAAGTCAAGAGGACATTACCAGTGGCAGCTCTCAGCTCGCTTCCTGGAGGACCATTCCTGCCCCTTCTTGGCTGCGTTCTGTTCCACCTCCTCCTGTCCTCGCGCCTCCTTGATGGTTTGGTCATCCATCCTACGCCTGCACTTTCCTTGCTACTTCACGCAGGCACAGTCGAGGTCTTTTAGTGTCGTCCACCCCTTCCCGCTCCTACCCTGGTTAGCGTTGTGCCGCCTGCACCATGTTATAACAGCAGCTACATATATCCATATCACAACATCTCATGATGGCCCCCAGGGCTAAAGGCTACTCAGAACTGGGCTTTAATACTTCTGGGGAGTCACAGGGGTCGAGACCGGCTCCGTGACCCTGGGTATCAAATAAAGTTCGGGCTTATGGTTTGGGTAAGGATGTGAGCCACCTGGGCTGGCAGATGCCACTCGGTGCGGGACCTCTGGGGATGATGGAAATGCAATAAGGTGATATCCTTCCCAGGGGTAGCATTTCCCAGTTTTAGTCTATTGCAGTGGTAGGCGCTGGATTACTTTGGCTGGAGAGGCTAATGGGGTGATACTGCAACAGGTCTTTTGTGGCCTTCCTGTTGCTTGGCGCGGAAAGAAAACAGTCTCACACACAGCTTCTGAGTTGTCTACCCGGTTTAATTAGCGGTTATTTCAGCAATGCTGCCCGGTGCTGCTCTCTGCCAAGCCTTGGTCCAGATAGTTTACCAAGGAATCAGGATAGTTCGTCTAAGACACACACTTTATGTTCTGTTCTCTCTTGGGTTGCTCTCCCAGTGCTAACTGTCTGCCTCTCCTGCTTGCACCTCAGCACACAGAGCCCCAATCTGGCAGCCACGGGTCTTGTCGGGTGACCGGTACCAAGCCCCCTGACCTAGTCAGACTACCTTCTCGAGGGATGTGTTGGGTATCGGCCACAGCTCCTCTAGATATCGTGGCCTCTGGTTCTGTGGTTGGAGCGTAGAGTCTCCTCACCACCTCAGGATCGGTCCCTGGTTCCCAACCAGCCCTTTCCGCCCGCCTCTGGTCAAACTTGGATCCGGGCTCACAGATGCATCACTTTGCCTCTGCCGTGCCCCTAGGGCTCCTTCTGTCTCACTTAAGGTTTTGTTGTTCCATGTGACCTAGGAGAGCTCCTCATGCTCAAGTCCTCCGGGTCAGCACTCCTCTTTCTCTTCACTCCTCACTCTCTCACTGTCCCACTCTAACTAACTTCCACCCCACACTTTCCTTCCCTCCATCCCCTGACTGGGCCCTCCTACTGACCGGGTGTGTTGGGTGCTTGAAGGGTGTCTTAGACTTACTCTCCCCTTGCCCTGAGAACAGATTACCACACCCATCGAGTGGGTACAGTACCCCTTGTGGTGACCAGACTGCAGGGGTGCCATACTCACAACACTCTCAAGAAAGTCAATGAGTTAAATCTGCTTTTTTTCTTGACTCTAGATAGAAACATCCTGTAAAGGATGCAAAGGTGACATTAGATGATCGGGCAGCACAGCAGAACTCTCTCCAGCCCCTCTCTGTACAGTGACCTCTACTCATATCACAGAGCATGCTCACAACACTCTCAAGAAAATCAATGAGTCATTGTCTGACCTTAACTGCTTAATGAAAAAATAAGTTATGGCTATAACAAAATCTGAGATATAAAAACATATGCGCAAGCAATAACAGGCTGGTATTTGCCACCTACCTGCATATTGTGCTCGGGATGTTCACCACTGACACACAGTGGTCACAGACTGTCCCTGCTAGGAATAACATGTATGTGTAAACAGCCATGGCTTGTTTTCCGCTCTGCTCTGAGGAGGGGTGGCACAGTAGACCTCATGTTGATTGACTGCCGGTCCCGGCTACTTCATTGGGGGCACTGGCTGTCAATCAGCATGTTGTCGGCTTTGACGCCCATCAACAGAGTAGAGAAGCCGCCTCTCTGTCGACATGACGTCAGAGGAAGCTGTGAATCGTCAACAGGGAGCCTAAGACCACTCCATGTCAGCAGTGAACGGCATCACGCAACAGGCAGGTAGGTGGCAGCTCCCTGACTGTTAGTGCATGAGCCTCTTTTTTTTCCAAAATCCCGATAACCCCTTTAAGTAGCATTGAATGGTTAGGACAGAAAATCAGCTGCTCCATCTCCATCCTCCCCCTCTCTGTACAGTGACCTCTTCACATATCACAGAGCATGCTCACAACACTCAAGGAAATGAGTGAGTCAATGTCTGACATTACCTGCTTAATGATAAAATAGACATGGCTATAAGGATGCTTACGTGGCATTAGATATGGGGAGCACAGCAGCTGCTCCATCTCCCTCCTCCCTCTCCCTGCACAATCACCTCTACTGATATCACAGAGCATGTTGACAATACTCGATTGTCGTCTCGTCCCCTCCACCACCTTGACACCGCGCACACTCCCACCCCGCAGAAACTTAAGCTATAGACTTCCATTCACTCTCAGGAATCCTCATCCCCTCTTGACTTGGGCCTCTTCTCACGCGCTGACTCTGCCGCCTCCCTCTAAACTCCACTTCACCTCACCTCGACCAGGCTGCCTCTACATTTACACCACTGATTACCAACGACAACCATGCTCAGACTTCAAGAAACTCCGACGGATGATAGGGCACCGAGCGGAAATGGAGAATCCCATCCCAACTTTGCCCATACAGCGTTCCTCAATACTTCAAGACTGGCCTTGATCCGCAAAACAAGCCTACTTCTCCTCCCTAATTACGCCTGTCTTACAACCCAAACAACTCTTCAAACCTTAATCCCTACTTCGCCCCCTGCACTCTCCTACCTCTCATCTCGCTGAAACTTTGCCACCTTCTTCAAGACAAAATTGACAAACTCAGACAAAGCTTTGACCCACACTCCTCGCCCCTCCACCTCTTGCCCATCCCCCCACCCAAATGCAGTTTCACCCCATGATGAGCCACCTCTCCTCCTTCTATCACGATCGCACCTCACCACTGCGCTTGACCACTCCCTCCACTCATCCCTAACCTTACACAGCCTCATCCCTGCCCTGACACACTTCTTCACATATCGCTCAATCTGACATTCCCCCACTTTCAAGCCGCCTAATCACGCCCATCCTAAAAAACCATCCCTCGACCTACAAGAGTCTCCAACTATCGCCCCATAACTCTTCTCCGTGCCTCAAAACTTCTTGACAGCACGTCCAATCCGAACTGTCCTCACCACCTCTCACCTATGCTCTCTTTGTCACCTTCATCGGCTTCCGACCGCACCACTCCACCGAACAGTAACCAAAGTCACTAATGATCCTTCTGATCGCAGTACAAGACATACTCCAGCACTATCCTTCTCGACCATCTGCTGCCTTTGATTACTGTTCCACTCCCTCTTACTCCAAATCTGAATCTCTTGGAATACTGACCTGCCCTTCCTGGATCTCCTCTACTGAGGGCAGACCTTTCAGCCTACCCAATCACACCACCTCCTCGCCCACACCCCTTTTCCGTAAGGTGTTCCCAAGGCTGTCTGGCACATACTCTTCTTAATTTACAAAACTGATAGGCAACCTCATCATCACATGGCTCCAATACCACCTCTAACGCGAGACGACTCAGCTCTACCTGTCTGGCCCCGACATTTCCTCTCTTCTATCCAAAATTCCTCACTGTCTATCCGCCATTGCATCCTTCTTTTCCACCCGCTTCCTCAAACTCAACATGGACTAGACAGAATTCATCGTCTTTCCCCTCACAACCCTCCCCCCCTTCATGACCTATCCATCACCGTCAACGACTGCACCCTCTCACCCGTCCCCCATGCCAAATGTCTCGGGGTAACCCTCGACTCCTCCCTCTCCTTCAAGCCCCATATCCAAGCCCTCGCCACCGCCTGCCGACTCCAACTAAAAAACATTGCCCGCATCCGCTCCTTCCTTGACCACAACACAGCTAAGACACTTGTCCATGCCTCATTATCTCCCGCCTGGACTACTGCAACCTCCTATTCACCGGCCTCCCTGCCTCCTCCCTTGCACCGCTCCACACCATCCTCAACTCTGCTGCCCGGCTCATCAACCTATCTTCCCGCTACTCCCTGCCTCCCCTCTCCGCCAAGCCCTCCACTGGCTCCCCATCCCCCAGCGATCTCGCTTCAAAACCCTAACCCTGACATACAAGGCCATACACAACCTGTCCCCTCCCTACATCTCCAACCTGGTCTCCCGCTACCTCCCTTCGCGCACTCTGCGCTCCTCCCAAGAACTCCTCCTCTCAACCCCCCGCATCTCCACCTCCCACAACCGCACACAGGACTTCTCTCGTACTTCTGCCAGACTCTGGAACTCCCTCCCCCATCACATCAGACACTCCCGACCCTGGGAACCTTCAAGAAAAACCTGAAGACCCACCTCTTCCTACAAGCCTATAACACACACTGAGACCCACTGCATCATCTCACCTCCCCCTCCTACTGTCTCCCTCCCCACCCCTTTAGACTGTGAGCCCTCGCGGACAGGATCCCCGACCCTGCTGTACCCGTATGACTAATTGTGATATGTCATCGTTTGTGTCTACCCTCCAAATTGTAAAGCGCCATGTATCCTAATGGCGCTATATAAATACCTATTAATAATAATAATAATAATAATAATACTCAAAATTGATGAGTGAATTTCTTACTTGAATTGCTTATATCTTTATTAATAAATAGACATAGCTATAAGAGATGGAGCGATAGCAGTAGATGATTGGGACAGCACAGCAGCTGATTCATCTCCCTCCTCCCCCTCTCTGTACAGTGTTCTCTGCTCATATCACAGAGCATGCTCACAACACTCAAAATAAAATTGATGAGTGAATTTCTTACTTGAATTGCTCATATCTTTATTAATAAATAGACATAGCTATAATGGTACCTTTACACGCCGCCACCGAAAGGTAGGAACCGGCAGGTGTCAGAGACAATTGTACCTTTTACCTTCAAAACACCGTGAAGTGGCGGCGTGTAATTCAGGTTGTTGCAACCTGTCTCTTTGGATACCTGTGTTTCAGCCGTGCTGAAAAACAAGCAGGTATAAACCCTATGGTGGCGGCTTGTAATCGGGGAACAGGCACGGTATTTGAGTTCCCTGGGGCGTGCCACAGCGTCATGTATACTACGCCACATCAGCTATCATTGGTGGGGAGTACTGTGTACCCATTGGCTGTCCCTGCACAGGGCGGCATATTTAACGAGTTGACCAGTCACAATACACATTTGCAATAGCGTCATGTTGTAGCCAGCCTCCCTGCGCTGGCTGGCCAATCACCGTACGAGCGTCTCGTAATCCACAACTCTGTCACGCCTATGTACGCCCATATTCCCTTGTTGTAGCGTCGTGTAAATCAGGGAAGGTGCTCCACAGAAGATAACCTGCGGCACCTGTCGGCACTTTCGGGGAACGAAAATAGCTTCTGTGGAGCACCTTGTGGCGGCGTGTATATGCGGCATCAGGTACCGTTAGCAACCGTTGAAAATGCGCGCATGCACGTGCGGTGCCTACCTGTTGCTACCCTCGGTGGCGGCGTGTAAAGGTACCATGAGAGATGGAGTGGTAGCAGTAGATGATCGGGACAGCACAGCAGCTGCTTCATCTCCCTCCTCCCCCTCTCTGTACTGTGACCTCTGCTCATATCATGGAGCATGCTCACAACACCTTCAGAAGAAAATCAATGAGTCATTTTTTTTTACATTCCCTCCTTCTATCTAGATAGTAACATCTCTATAAAGGATATAGAACTAGCCGTGGTTTACAGTCCTTTGAGGGTCCAAAAGACCCTTTGCTACATACAAATATACCAGTCCATTGACATGGCTCATTTGGACTCTCTGACACATTAGGGCCCTATAGCTTCCTGTAATGTTATATCCACATGTATACTGTAAAGCAAAACTAGTATCATGTATATAATCTAAAATAAGCATATTAGGGTATGTTTTCTAATCCATTCTATAATATGACGACATAAAAATAGTTCATCCATTTATAAGGAGCGCTAATCTATATGGCTGACTGTTTCCTTTTAAAATTGCATTAGAAAAATTTAAATTAAAATGTCCCATTTTTGGTTCATTTCTTTGAGATCACAGATCCCCAGAACATATTTTTTCGTCGCATTTTGCTACAAGTAAAGATTGCCGCCGTCTCGACGTAATGGACTCCTCTAAAGGAGATTTTATTACACTAACATGGCTTTCTTACAAGATATTCCGGTCCCTCCGCTTTCCAGGCTTCGCGCTTTTACTCAACTACAAGTATTAAATATTTTACCATCTTTATTAAAATGTTACTGTCACAAAGATGAAAACAGGATTGTAATTCCAGTCATTTCCTTGGCCATCAATATCACATTCATCTTTTTTTGTGTCTGTTTTGCTTTGGCCGTTCCTACAATACAGCGAGAGACGAATATATTAAATGGAACCGTTCAGTCTCATCCGGAAAGAATTATCCTAAATATCAGAGATAGTCACCCATGAAATGTGATTTGATTTTTTTTCTTTTTTTTTTTTTTACTCATGAAGGGAATTTTTAACAGTTTTTTTGCATGAGCAGAACATAAAGATCAACTCAATCTCTGGGGAAATCACGTTCCAACATCACGAGTTGGAGCGCGCGGCTTTCTATGTGTTGGGGCCCATGACTTATTTTTCCAGGAAAATCAGTCCTGAGTGTTTGAGTAAATGAAAATAAAATATTTAATTAAAAAAAAAATCGATAAAAAATTAAAATATAAGTACAATGAATATACCTGAAAAATATATTACAAGTATATGTTCATATGAACATCCAATCTCCTATTGGAGATCAAAAAAGAAATATGGCTCCAACGTAAAAATCCTATATACTCAGTACTCAGTGATAAACCTCTCCAAAACACAGAGTATACTGGCCTAGAAAACTGTTTAATTAGATAAAGAAAACAATACTGTAGAATAAAAATAAACATGATAATTATTAAAAACTAGATGGAGGCTCGATGCTACCGCATTGGGAGGGTGATGATGTCATGATCAGGGTGTGGCACACCAGAGTTAGGTTGCCACACATACACCTGGGGCAGAGAAGGATCTCCACATCAGCTAAGCCCAAACACAACACCTTCAACTCCAGACCTGAAGGGGGAGCTCTACAAGCCGAGTTGTCCTGCAACTTCTAGCATGTACAGCCACTCCACATACAGGGAGCGTAACCATCTGACTGCCCTACCATCACCCCGGAGGTCTGACCCGCAGCTTCGGTAACCATACTGGAACCGTAGGTGGTATCACAAACTACTTTTATTTTTATTATTTTTACTGACTTTTAGCGACCACCAGGGCCACGGGACCGGGCACAGGCCCGGTGACATTCCCCGTGAATCAACGCCTGCAACTGAGTACCCCACAGCCCTGGGGCGGGTCAAGGGCAGTCTCTATGGCACTGTGGGTGGCAGCCCTCTCTCCCCCTTACGCTTTACCCCTGTGCATTCTCTCCCCCCGTGCACTCTCCCCTTGTGCACTCTCTACCCCCTGTTTGCTCTCTCTCCCCTGTGTGCTCTCTTTCCCCTTGTGCGCTCTCCTCCCTGTGTGCTCTACCCCGTGCACTCTCTCTCTGCCCCCTGTATGCTCTCCCCAAGTGCTCTCTTTCCCCCTGTGCACTCTCCCCCCTGTGCGCTCTCCCCCATGCATTCTCTCTGCCCCGTGTGCTCTCTCTCCCTGTGTGCTCTCTCTCCCCTGTGCACGCTCTCTGCCTCCTGTGTGCTCTCTCTCCCCTGTGTATGCTCTCCCACTTTACACTATCTCTCTACTCTCAGTGTGCTCTCTCTCATCTGTGTGCTCTCTCTCCCGCATGTGCGCTATCCGCTCTGTGCTCTCCCCCCCTGTGCTGAGTTCTACCCTTTGTGCCCTCTCCTTGAAACTGTTTCCCCCTTGCGCGCTCACCTCCTGCATTCTCACATGTGTGCTGTCTCTCTCTTCCCCATGTGCTCATCTTCTTCTTGTAGAAAAAGGAAAATAAAATAAGTTATTAACAGTAAAATATTACGTATTTTTCAAATCAGAAAAATGTATTGATTTTTTTTTCTCTGCTTGGTCTTTTACTTTTAGTATTTCAAACTTAAGTTTTTAACATAATATAAATCTGTGCTGGATAATAGTGCTACAGTTTTGGTTTGCTAGTTCCAGAGGCACATCACTGCATACACGTATTGTTAGCTGCTATTTTTAGGAGAATGTGCCAAAAAAAATTACCATATTTTTTCATACTGTAAGACACACCCAGGTATTCATAACAGGATATAAGATGATAATACTTTAGAATTATTACAATTTCCTTGGTTGTCTAAAGAAGTGGAGAAGTAATGTTATTAGGGCAGTAAATAAGGAGACTATTACACCATTAATAGCAACAACAGTGGGTGGAATCAAGGATTTAATACGGAGAGTCAAGATGGAAAGATGGAAAGCTCCAACATGGGATCCTACTCAATACAAAGAAGACAAAGATACAGACTCCTGCCAGTTACGACTGGGACACGTGAGATGGATGACGACACACTGGAAGTGGTAAAGGACTTCACCTTATTTGCATCAATGATTACTCAAGATGCAGACACCGGAAGTCAATAGGAGAAAAGCTATGGACAAATCAACAATGAAGACACTGGACAAGGTCTCACACCAAGGAACATTTCACTGGTGATGAAGACACGGCTCGTACATAATCTGGACTTTACTGTAGTAACATATAGAAGTGAAACCTGATGATAAAGGAACAAGACAGAAGAAGAAACAAGGTTTTCATAATGTGGAGCTGGAGAAGGAGGTTATCAATACCATGGATGGCAAGAAGAGCAAACACATCAATACTGGAAGAAATCAAGCCAAACATGTCCTTCTAAGCAAGAATCACCAAGCTACACATCATACAAAGAGAGCGATCACTTGAGAAGGACATGATGGTTGGAAGAACAAAATGGACTAGTCAAAGAGGAAGACCAGCAAGCGATGGCTTCATACTATCAAGATAATGAAGAAGACTTTAGTGACCTATCTAGGTTTGAAAAAGACCCTGGTGAAGCAATCTAACCTTAGAGAAGACCCTGATGGAATTATCTAGGCTGCACAAAATAAATCTTCCTACAGAACGTTTATCCATCAAGTCACCATGGCTCAAGATGAAAAGGTAGTTAAATAATAAACTACACCATAGCAGGCTGCTGCCATCCGCCGTATGTTCACAGTATCTAAATGATACCAGAGATGTCTTGGTGCTCAAGGAATGGTTTTAGAATGTGCCCATCTAAAGTTTGGATTCTGGATGGATACATACTGTAACATTATTGGGTCCACATTGACATGATTACCACTAATATCAGAACAAATATTTGGGGATAAATATGGAATTTGCCATGAGACTTATAAGCAGAAGTAGTATGGCCCATGACTGGTTTTCTTTGCTTTGAAAACCTTTGAATGGAGTTGATCAAAAGGTTTTGCAAGATCCTGGTCCAGCGGCCACGTGGGAAGTGAATGATCATCAAAAATGTCCTCTTCTTGATGGCATCCCCGGCTCCTCTTTTGATTAGTTGGCCTGACATGACTTCATTATTGCACGATGAGACATTCATTACCAACTAATCAAAGGATGAGGTGCCATCAAGTTAGGAGGATATTTTCAAGGCTCTGGTCTTTCAACCAAAGGCTACTTTTGATGAGGATGCTGGAGCAAAGTCCTGCAAGTATTCTTTGTACAACTTTCCCTCTCAATACATCCTATTTAGACTAAGCAGTGGGTACCCAGATTGTTCCCTTAAAGGGGTTATTCACTGGAATGCCAAATAGTGGCACTTGGGAAGAATTTACACTTCTGGGACTCCCCCCGTCTGATATTTATGATGTATACTGGAAATATGTCACAAGTGAGAATACATTGTGGCCCCCTGGGAGTACTACAAACCTGGCCCCTTAGACAAGAAAAGGTTGTGCACGCCTCCATTAGCATATATTTACATGATACTGAACATCTGCAAGATGCTGAAAATTTTCCATGTCAAACCCACCTTTCTATAAAAACAATATCATAGAAGAAGTTGTTTGAAGTAACACTCTCACTCTCTCTCTCTTCCGCCCTTTCATTTCTAGTCCTCGGGGAAAAGCTGTCTTCTTTGAAAAGCGTAAAAATGATAATTTGCTCACAAGCAGTCACGGCGAACATGCCCCTCTCTCTGTTGTTGCTTTTCACGTTAAACACATGCTTTTGTTCGTGTAACAAACCGTTAATTGCGTCTCCTTCATCTAATTCCATTTTGCCGTTCAATAAAACGTTCCGTCTGTTTTTTTTGGTTTTCTGTTATTATTACCCGACCGGAGATCTGCTCACCTAATAACTCCAATCAATTTCAGGTCTCACCTCGGACCTTCGCTCCGATGTGTCTTTTCGAACTTAAGCCTCTTTTGCAAAAAAAAATAAATAAATAAAAATCTTGATCGTCTTCGTAGACCGGGAGATAATTAAGTGTTCCCGGTTTCTAACCTATTGTACTCATTTCACAGATGAAAATGTAAGCCTTTATCTTATGACAGCAAGAGTGGATTAACTCACATTTTAAATGCCATACGGAACATTTTTGATGGAAAGAAGTGACTCATGGCGGATCCATTTGGAAGGCTTTTGTTGAGTTTTGTTAGCAGAACAATACGAGGAAAGCGGCAAAAAAAACCTCTAAGATATTGCTGATGATTACATGAAATTATAGCTGCCAAGTTGTAAGTAGAATTTGAATGTTTCATACTACGGAATTCATGCATTTAGATTCTTCTCGCTCGTAGCTATCCGATTAGGGGTCGGCTTGATGTTTGGGTTAAATCATTCATGATCGTAAGCGCAAGCCAGGCCAGGCATAGTGGCGGTTAGATGTGAAATCCATGTATTATTCTTTATAAAGAATGAGATGTCGACAGCTCCCGTCATCTACATTTAGCACAGGGACCTATTGTTGGGCGCCGCAGTCTTGAGCACGTAGCCAATGGTATAGCCGGGGACGATGAGAATAGAAACATTGTATCGTCCTACACACTCGTTGGCTCCTTTGTGTAAAGCTGATGTTTTCATGTACAAAGAGTTTAATAAAAGGGACATATCCATTATTTCTTCCTGGAGGATACGCTTATTCCAAAGAAAGATGAAAAGACATTTGTTGTCGTTCTGGTATAACATAACATAATCTATGAAATTGTCGTCATTGGAAGAAGCTTCTTGGGTAAAGTCGTTATTATTTACTCCATGCTATCATGTGTTACAACTCCTGGTGATACAGTGCAATTCAATTATTTCTGATTCTATTGCCATGGTATTTTAAAGGCAAAGTTCAACATTAATTAACATGTAAAAAACAGCGTTGCATTAAAGAAAGCTGTTCACATGTGGGTGTCAGCCTATATGATCCATATGTCATCCTCTTTCCCTCAGGGAAACAGAAGACAACTCTATACTAAAATGTTTAGGTATTTCTGTTGTTTCTCCCTTTTTAAAGATCTTTGTTGTAGTCCTGGTACGTAATCTATAAAATTTTCATAATTGAAAGAAGCTTCTTGGGTAAAGTCATTATTGTTTGCTCCATGCCATCATGCATTACAGCTCCTGGTAATATGTTGAGTGATACAATGTAATTTAATTATATTGCCATGGTATCTAAAAGTCAAAGTTCAGCATTAATTAACATATAAAAAACAGGGTTGCACAAAAGAGAGCTGTTTACATATGGTTTTTGGCCTATATTTATATGATCTGTATTTCATCCTCCTTCCCCCAAGGAAACAGGAGGCAACTTTAAACTGAAATGTGTAGGTATTTCTGTTGGTTCTCCCTTTTAGAGACATTCGTTGTCGTTCTGGTATAACATAAATTAATCTATAACATTGTCATTGTTGGAAGAAGTTTCTTGGGTAAAGCCATTATTGTTTACGCGATGCTATCACGTGTTACTACTCATGGTAATATGTTGAGTGATAAAATATAATATAAAATATATTATTTCTGATTATGTTGCCATGGTAACTTAATGGCAAAGTTCAACATTAATTAACATGTAAAAAACTGGGTGGCACAAAAGAACGCTGTTCACAAGTGAATGTCAGCCTATATTGATATGATCCATGTTTCATCCTCCTTCCCTCAAGGAAACAGAAGGCAACTTTAGGCTTAAACCTTTAGGTATTTCTGTTATGTTTCCCTTTTTAAAGACATTTGTTGTCGTTCTGGTATAAAATAACATAATCTGTAAAATTGTCATCATTGGAAGAAGCTTCATGCATTACTACTCAAGGTAATATGCTGAGTGATACAATGTAATTTAAAATATATTATTTCTGATGATATTACCATGGTATCTTAAAGGCAAAGTTATATTTGATCCATATTTCATCTTCCTTCACTCAGGGAAACAGAAGGCAACTTTAGACTAAAACATTTAGGTATTTCTGTTATTTCTCCTTTTTTATATCATCATTCTTTTACATATTTGTACACCACTTTATTTGCATCTTCTATACCTTTTAGTATAACCTCTGTATTTTTTATATTAAAGGCAAGCAACTAAGAGAATTTAATCACCTGTAAATCAGTGCAGCAGGTGACTGATGTGTGCATCATGAAATCACTATTTGTTTTTTTGTTATTCCTCCCCTGTAGGTTTGTCTTTCCGCTGTAAGCTGAATCCACTCCTCCTCCTCCTTCCCTTTCATCCGGGCTCATCCAGGTGGGGGGGGGCAGATTACAGCAGACTGCAATGTCCACAGGGGAAGAATAAAAATAAAACAAATAGTGATGTGATGCTGCACACGTCAATCCCTTGCTACACTTATGTACAGGTGGTTAAATTCTGGTTGGTTCCTGTTTAAAGCTTAAAACTTTAAAAAGTTTGACCCACTTATGCTCCGTAGCCTTACTGACAGTGTGTGAGCCTTTTGATTGTCAGACAGTATAATGTTTCTGGGACTCATCACCCCGCTTGTTTGATGAGTTGTGGCAGCGTGTTGCGTGTCGAGGTGTGATTTATGGCCTATAACAGAGGTTGAGTGCTGGGCTGAGTATGAGTTGGTAAATTAACCCTTGCAGGCGCGCACTATGTCATATGCTGGGAAGAGTATATGTGACATATTTCTAGGAAGGGGGTGCACCCCCTTCCTAGCTATGCATAGCCATGTATTGAATTAACCTGGACTATGAATAAAATGAGATCATCTGTCGGTGAGTGCGGCTTTTTTGTCTTTGTTGAATGCATATGGATTTGTATATGCCGGCACCACACGACTACACTATTGGCATTGGTCACATCGTGACATAAGGTCGATGCTATTTGTGCGTTAGTGCCCAGCAATCTTCTACTTTTTGATGTGACATATTTCTAGTTTAATCATTTTATCATCCATAAATTAGTAGAATGTTAAAACAATAAAGTAAGATGGTGCTCACCATCAGATCTCCAGTGTGTGTCCACCCTTTGTGACAATGTAACTAAAGTGCAAATAATCACTGCATCCAATCCTTGAACTCAGTAGACAGCATGAGCTGTTGAGGTCGGTGATTGGCTGCAGCGGTTATGTGCCGCCCTTATGACATTGTAAAGGTAATATTTCATAATAATATTAATAAGTTGCCTGCCCTGACCAAATCAATATAGACCAAGCGCCGGCATTGAAAATTAGTAGACACCAGACACAGTGAGTCAGATGTACACTCTTCCTTGGTCAGACCAAGCTCAAGTGTCTGTTTATTATAAGACATTAGGTTTTTGTTCAAAAAGGGGCTCGGTCAGCCCTACTCAGATGTATTCATTGGTCAATGGGTTAGTCCATGGGCAATAAGGGGCTCAGTCAGCCTACTCAGATGTATTCGTTGGTCAGTGGGTTAGTCCATGGGCGGATCCATGAGGTCATCAAGGGGTGTGGTCTTGATCAGTATGTTATTCTGTGATTGGTCAGTCTTTCCTGACCTCCAGCTTCGGTGATTGGTCAGTCTTCTTTGGACTCCATCTTGCTCTCAGCACATGGTGTGGATGTGGCAGGAAATGGCAGCCATGTTTAAATCACAACTTATACAATGTAAAATAATACACTCTATATATCATTTCTCCATGCCCTTATGTCTTAAGCTTAATGAAGTATTTTGATATTAAGGCTCTCCTTAACAACATCACCGATATACCCAAAATATAAAGCCAGTGGGAACCAACCCTGAATCCAGCAAGGGCGAGTTCCATCCCAGTTTATTGTTTCAACATTAAAACCAGAACCTCCCCTAAAGATTTTGACACTTTTAAATAAAATGGTTTCAACCATGGCACCACGCCATACGCCCATCAGCACGTTTCATCCTCAAGTTGTGTATTTGCACTGGTGTAGGATATCATTTTTCTGACTTCTTTTTTTATTATATAACTACATAAATATACATTTTTAAACAATGAATAATACATCTAATTATTCCCCCTTCTTTCCAGTACACGTCCTTTATGTGGGTGAGCACTTTTGCAATATCCACAAGCTGTTTTCAAGCTGAGAGCTGTGCGTTGCATAATGTGGCAGTCAGCCCTAGTAGTGGAGGAAAAATGTAAGCCTTCTCTTTATGTGTTGACTCTGATGAATCTTTTAAGGCAATGAACATACCTGCGAGCAGAGCTGCCTTTTTGGAACATTTCCCAGTTTCTCGTCAGTTTTCACGTCATTACTCAGTCTCAACCTAAGGCGAGCGAGGGATAGATCCAAGGAAAATCAGATAGCAAAATATTTTATTTTCTACTTAGAGCCTTTAAGGTGTTTGGTGTGCAGCCCGCTGATGGCTTCTACGTATGGTAGAAGAAAAGAATCTAGAAAACTTTACTCATTATTATGTACTTATATAATACTGAACTGCCAATCCAGATAAGTACACCCTCAGCTTTCTACAAATACATTTCTGTCTACACCAACTTACTATATGTTCATGACGTGCTAGCAAAACCCTTCACTGGCTGCAGTTCACATAAAAACCACTGGGTGGCCACTTATAGACACATATAGCATAAACATCTCCCAACAGAGTATAACAAAGTATCTTTTGCTTTAAAGACTACTGATCTCATGCTACTAATCTCGGGATAATTATACACAAACAGAAATATAAGAAAACACACTGTCATACCTCTGGATTTGATCCATCAACCCTGAGCTGTGTATTTAGCTTCCTTCTCCGTTGTGTTGCAGCAGGTTCAGTCCATATCCAAGCACTGATTATCTTATACCCTTCTTTCTTTCTTTTTTTATTCAGCGGGTGTTTTCATTTGTTCATTTAGTCTGGCCTATCACTTTGCGGGTATGACTATTTATACCTTTTCTTTGGTGGTGTACTCTGCTGGGTATATTTCTAAGTGGATTCTGCTTGAAGTTTCCGTCACACTGGAAAGTTTTTATGCTTTCCAGATAGAGACCAGCTAGGTGTAATAACTTTGCTGTCACGCTTCATATCCTACTCCTTTCTCCAGCCAATACGTAGAGGGAGGTTATTCTTTGTTGCAGTAAGTATTTTACTTTTTCTTTCTATTTATTTTTTTATGATTCTTCACCTTAGGATCTCTTCTACCCCTGCATGTGTTCACTTGTCACGTATTGACTGCCTGCAGTCAATAGGTGATGCTGCTGTAGTTTAAACTAAGCCTTTTTTTCCCTTAGTCACTGCGGCTCTGCAGGTGGAGGTTGCTGGATGTTTGGTGGAAGTGACTCTTAGCTCAGGTGAGCTGAGGGGTGTGTCTGAGCCTTCTGCTCTCCACCCCATAATAATTCAGCTTCCTTCCACCAGATGTCGCTGATTCAGTTCTTTCCTGATCTGAGACCTGTTGTGTGCAGACGTTTCACTGGAGCAGCTGAAATCCTCTTCATTTAAAGCTGCTGAGTTTCCCTGGCTCGTGGGTGGAGGAAGAGGCTTTGTGCTTATGGCTTTTCAGGAGCTTAGAAGACAGGGTGGCGACTCAGACATCCTCGCCATAGGAGTTACCTCCGAGAACAGGGTGAGCTAGGGACCCCCAGTATCAGGGTCAAATTAGATTCCCCTGAATTGCCCACCTCACCATCCAATTCCTGATTTCCTCACCACCTAAGCATGGCACATGTCTTTTTTATTCAGGGTTATAATGCACTGCATTGCTCACCAGTTCCTGAGCAGGTACGAGGAACACTCAACAGTCTTTCAAGCAGCCAGGTCCGAGTTGTCATCTTCTAGTTTTGCAGTTAGGGTTATTTCAGCCTGAGCAGGCACCAGGGATTGTACATCTAGGAACTTTAGTCTGTACAAGAACCAGTTGGGTCAGGTCCAGTAGTTTAGAGATGCCCTGTTTTCCCATGTGAGAAACCATGCATGCATAACACTCATGGGTATGTAAAGGTCTAATGTCAATCAATACATAACATCCTCATGATTTCAAATTACAAAATTTCCTTGCCAGACGTCCTTCTCTCTCTCTTGTAAATTTCCTTAGGACTAATAAATACTAGTCATCCAGGACTCATGTATGGTGGTGAGGTACACTCAAATGCATGATATGCATAGGAAAAAGGTAAAGATATAATAACAAGCTCCAAACAAGTGTTATCATGCTAATCTGTTTTTCAAAGCTCGTCCACCCACAAATGCCGTGCAAATATTATAAGACTCCAGAACTCAAATCGAAAACATTCATCTGGTGCATTTTATTTACTTTAGGCTGAAGAACTGCCAAGTAACTGCTATGTTCCAGCCCTGCCTGGTGAAGATCTCTGCCATCACAGAAAGGATCACGGAGGACTCCTGCTGGTGATTCTGCTTCTGCTGCATCACATTGGCAAAGCGATAGCTTCCCTTCCACTCTGCTCTTTTGATGCAGAAGTAGTGTTGACATCATGCTGATTGGCATAATGTTAGGCTCCCCATGCCCTAACTGAGAAAAGCTGGTTGTTAGTCAACATGACCTCGACAGTCACGTCTCATCAACAGAACAGTGTGGAAGAAAAGGAGCTGCTTTGTTGTTGTGAAGCAGCAAAATCACCGGCAGGAACGGCCCTTGTAGGCAACTACCTGCCTGTTAGTTCTTTAATCCCATTGTAAAAAAAAACTCTATATGTTTTAATGGGGTTATATACCATGTCTTGCGTCCAGAAGGAAAAATGAGGTGCCATGTTGATATTGTGTGACTGCCACTTGACAGGTCACATGCCAGCCATGAACAAGTTCACAGAATGCCTGGCAAGAATTGTCCTTCTCCGCCACCAACTGACTAAAATGCCTGTCCACCATCCTAGCAAATGGGTCTAAGATGGCTAACCAACGTTGGACAATTGTTTATGTTCCTCTACAGCATTTGGTGGGGAAAGCTACTGATGCATACATGTGTTGTATATAAAATATATATATATATATATATATTATATACAGTGGCGTAACGATGTGGTCGCAGCAGTCGCGCTGAGACCGGGCCCGGACCTGCACGAGGGCCCATGCCTCCTGTAGGGGGCCCGCGCCTCCAGCGGCCTCCCGGGACTGCAATCGCAGCTCCATGTGTTAGAGGAAAGGAGGCGAAGGGAGGGAAGCTTCCTGCTTCCTGCTGCTGATCCCGCCCTTCCTCTCCTCTCATCTGCCGGCTCCCTGCCCTGCATGCTCCACTGGGGAGCCCACGGCCAGCAGCATCAACCACCCCCCACTCCTTACCCGCGGCAGGTCAGCAGCATGTCCCCCCCTCCTCACCCATGGCGTGAGGGTGTAATGCACACCTGGGGTGGCCCCGGTCCTAAATATTGCACCAGGGCCCGCCAAGCCCCAGTTACGCCACTGTATATATATATATATATATATGTATGTATATATATATATATATATATATATATACAGTATTCAGCCCCTTTGCTCTGTATTGAGTATTTGCACCTTTTGAGCTCGTACAGCCTGAGTCTTCTGGAGAATCATGCAGTTTTTCCCCCTGGATTTGGGCATCCTCAGCCATTCTTCCTTGCAGATCCTCTCCAGTTCTGTCAGGTTGGATGGTGAACGTTGGTGGAGCCAATTTTAGGTCTCTCCAGAGATGCTCCATTGGGTTTAGGTCCGGGCTCTGGCTCGGCCAGTCAGAATGGTCATAGAGTTGTTGTGAAGCCGCTCCTTTGTTGTTTTAGCTGTGTGCTTAGGGTCATTGTCTTGTTGGAAGGTGAAACTTCGGCCAAGTCTGAGGTCCAGAGCACTCTGGAAGAGGTTTTCATCTGGGATATCTCTGTACTTGTCCTCATTCATGGTTCCTTCAATTACAACCAGTCGTTCTGTCCCTGCAGCTGAAAACACCCCATAGCATGATGCGGCTACCACCATGTTTCACTATTGGGATTGTATTGGGCAGGTGATGACCAGTGTCTGGTTTTCTCCACACATACAGCTTAGAATTATCACCAAAAGTTCTATCTTCATCTCATTAGACCAGAGAATCTTATTTTTCATAGTCTGGGAGTACTTCATGTGTTTTTTTGCAAACTCTATGTGGGCTTTCATATGTCTTGCACTGAGGAGAGGCTTCCATCGGGCACTCTGCTAGAAAGGCCTGACTGAGGGCTGCAGTGATAGTTGTCTTTGTCAAACTTTCTCCCATCTTTCAAGCTCAGCCACAGTGATCTTGGGGTTCTTCTTTACCTCTCTCACCAAGGCTCTTCACCCACTATTGCTCAGTTTGACTTGATGCTCAGGTCTAGGAAGACTTCTGGTGGTTCCAAACTTCTGCCATTTAACGATTATGGAGGCCCATGTGCACTTAGGAACCTTGTGTACTGCAGAAATACTTTTGTAACCTTGGCCAGATCTGTGCCTTGCCACAATTCTGTCTCTGAGCTCCTTGGGCAGTTCCTTTGACCTCATGATTCTAATTTGGTCTGACATGCACTGTGAACTGTGAGGTCTTATATAGACAGGTGTGTGCCTTTCCAAATCAAGTCCTATCATTATATTTAAAAAACAGCTGGACTACTTTGAAGGAATTGAACATCTCAGCGTGGATCACAAGGAAATGGACAGCGTGTGACGAATTGAAAAATCAGTTTTTCTTTTTTAATAATTTGCATGAATATCTACGTGTCTGTTTTCCTTCACTCAAGATGGGGTGCAGAGTGTACATTAATGAGAAAAAAAATGAACTTTTTTGAAATTACCAAATGGCTGCAATGAAACAAAAAGTGAACATTTTAAAGGGGTCTGAATACTTTCCGTACCCACTGTACACATCCATCACTTCCTCTACAAGTACTCATGACATTCTCTGACCACAATATTAAGACCCCAAGACATTGATATGAAGTCAGGTCTTCAGTTAGGGGTCAAATTAGATTTATTTTTGCATGTGAAATCCTTGCTTTTCTGCAAAAAATGATTAATAATAATTAGTTTAGGTAAAAAAAAATTTTACTATCTCATTGAGACGTCTACAAGTAGATGAGATGTAAAAAAAAAAGTGTCGCTATCCAATTAGCAATGAAGAGGTTAATTGAAATCCTACAGGCTCATTGCACACGTGGGGCACAGAAATAGGCACCAGGCTGAACTCCACTGCAGGCGACATTATAATGAGGGAGCCTGCTGCCTTCAGATTGACTGTCCTGGCAACCACAAGAGAGCAGAGACTGTAAGTTCTGTATAACACAATGATCTGTTGGCATGTCCGTGCTACCCTCCCAGGCAGTGGCCATATTGAATTCCTGATCTTCCTTTTTTTTGCTGAAATCTATTCTGAAAATGTTAAAATCTTGACTTCATTATTAATGAATTAAAAAAAACGGAAAAGTCTGCGGTGTTCCCCAAATTTGCAAAGTCTGTAACGTTGTAATACATTCAAGTGTAGCTGTCACTTCAAGTGACTGTTCAGACTAAGCTGTCTTGTGTGTACTTAAGGAAAATTACTAGTTGTGGCCATTATCTGGCACTTTTCACAGTTTTCCCCTCTGCAGGCTTTATATCTAAGCTTCAGTTGTCTCTGAGCTAGTGGGTGGAGACAAGCAGCAAAGGTAATTCCCATGCACAGCACACACAAAGATGAAGGATTGCTGCTCCCCCATCTCTGTATACAGCATTGTGTATATTAGAGCAATACTGAGCAGTGTAATTGTGAATCCAACTCTGAATGAGATGATACACTTTCTAGGCCTATGTGGGAAGGGGTACCACATTCATCTGAAGTGTATTGCAGTGTAGAGACCCACTGATTCCCTGCACTGCAATACATGCTGCTGGCTTATCAGAGACTGACAGCTGAAATTGGATTGCCTGTCAAAGGTGTTGCATAACAGTGATATCCCGCACTTCCAGTGACTGTGACACCAAAGTCCTCCTCCAAGTTTGTAGGACGCTGCACATCATGGGAGCCGGGAAGGTAAGGCAGATATTTCTTATAGGATCTGATATGTTACTATAGAAAGGGGATCAGGATGGGGGACATTACTTATAGGATGGAGCCCAGAATGGGGGACATTATTACAGGAAGAGGTACATGATGGGGGACATCTCTAATGGAATGTGACCCACCAGGGGTCTTTGGGAACTCGGTACCCGGACGTTAGTGCTGTGGGGTGATGTCTCAGTGGCCTGTGCTCGTGCCCGTACCCTGGGGGTCACTTGGTAAAAAGGGAAAAATAAAAATAAAAGAGAGTCTCAGACTAGACTCTTCTCTTTTGTCTGTCTGTTTCCTGCTCCTTCTACCCTAGCACTCCTCCCACCGGGACCGGATACCTGGTGACGGGTTAGCTGATTGGTCCCCTAGTCTAGGTGTAGGGATGCTGGGATGAAAGCCTCAGTTCAACATTATCCCATCCAATGACTGGGATACCGCACACTCTGTTTTGGGTGCAGTACCATTACTGTGGCGCACTGACCAGTGGGGCACCACAAATGCAGGTCAAGATGGTGAACATTATTACAGGATAAGGCCCATATTTGCAGGAAGAGGCCAGGATAGAGAACATTACTACAACAAAGAACCCATAATGGGGAGCATTATTTTAGGATGGGGCCCAGGTTAAAAAATATCTAATATATAAAGCTGAGTGTATGTGTATATGTATGTATCGTAGCCATGCCCTTCCACATAGCTCCACCAATTTCATAGCACCACCTCACATAGCCCTGCCACTTCGTAGCTCAGCCCCTCTACATAGCCCAGACCCTCCAGTTGGTCCCGTCCCTTTATGTATGTATTATACTACTGTCCATACAGATAGCCCCACCCACTTTATAGCCTCACTCATTCATAGCTCTACCCTTTATAGCCCCGCCCTCATGGATGCATATGGCTTCGCCCCTCTGGTTATCCCCACCCCTTTATTACACCCCATTATTATTGTGATGTCACATTTGAATTTTAGCCTATGTGCACACATAGCCCCGCTCCCTTCATGGATTCATATGGCTTTTCCTCCTCTAGCAAATTATTTTATGTGCAAAATAATACATTGTTATAACTAACAACAATTAGATACCATCCCCAGTATACAGCAGGAACCCAATACAGCTCTCAGTATACAGCAAGAGGCCACACACAGCCCCCAGTATAAAGCAGGAGGCCGCACACAGCCCCCAGTATACAGCAGGAGGTCACGCACAGCCCTCGATATACAGCAGGAGGCTGCACACAGCCCCCAGTAGATAGCAAGAGGCAGCACACTGGCCCGAGTATACAGCAGGAGGCCACACTTAGCCCTCAGTATACAGCAGGAGGCCTATTTGCTACGCCCAGACAACATCGGGCTCTACAGCTCTATTATTAATATTATTATTATAGGAAGGGGCTTCTGATAGGGAACATGTTTACAGAAAATGGTCAATTCAGAGGACATTATAACAGGAAAAAGGCCATGATGGGTGACAAAATTACAGGATAGGGCTCATGATGGGGAACATGATTCAGTAAGGGGCCAGGATGGATGAAATAATTGCATAGAGGTCGACTATCTATGTCTTTAGAGGATCTAGAATGCTGCAAGAGTCCATGCACCTGACTAACATACAGGTCCAGGTCCAAATATTGCACTTCGGCCTATTAGACACTAGTTTCACTACTGGTCTATGATAGACCTTTCCATTGTGTTGGCTCCTGCCCCTCAGCCTCAGCAGAGCGGTGCACACTCTACATTGGCCACTGTCCAAACCTCCGGATTGACATCCATTGTATATCTGAAGCTTCTCATCCCTTACTACAAAGGTGTTGTGATACATTACCCAATGTCTGACTATTCCTCTGGCATCAGTCCAGCACCTTCTAGATAGCATACTCTAGTGGCTGTCAAGTGCTGCCATTCGGTTTTGCCATCAGCACCCCCCCCTTCCCCCTCCCGCATAGCTTCGTACGTTGGGAGCCCTGACTTTGCACCACCTATTCACATGCATTTTCATTATTATTCATGAGATTTTCTTCATGTTGTCATTAGACTCGGCACATTTGGACAATAAACCAAAATAAATTATGTATCTCTCAATCTCTCCAATCCTAATAAACCTCATTGGACTGACAGTAATGTAACAGATGTACCAGTCCGAGATGCCAATCCATTTATTTGCATGGACGAAGCTTCTGTGCCAGTCTTCATCTAATGGTAATGTATCTTCATATTGCAAAGCTCCACTAAAGGGGGCGGCCTGCTCTTATTAACCCTTTTATATTCGGGATCCCCAACCAACAATAAATAGCAGAGTATTCTGGTGCTGAAACTCTCAGTGGTCAGTTGTATTTTGGGTTGTCCAACATCACTGACTTCCACATAGGGAGAGTTGTCGATGATGTAACGCACATATCTGCCAGGATGTGTGGATGATGGGTACCATAGAAAACATCTTTAATGTTCCTGTAGAACCCCAAAAGGGGGAATTCAAGTGTAAATATCATTTCAATGAAAAAAAACCCCACAATAATGCACTGGTTGTTAATGATGGATCACATAGCATCTAAGATCATGCTTTTTTTGTGCCATATCACTTATTTTCTGACATTTTTCTGTTCTCTTTTAAAACTATTTCATGGGTGTGTGGGTGTAACCAGCATCTGATAGGGAGAAATGCAATTTGACAGCAGAGAAGGGGTTAACAGAAATCCTGATTGAGCAGAGAAGGAGCCAGATAACAGATCAGAAGCTTGTGCCAGGATAGGAGGAATTTGCAATGATCCGGACATTTTGACATTGCTCATCACTGTGCTGTAATCTGATATATTGTTTCCTCATGAGCTGCAGTCAGCAGAGTAGGCCACACCCCCTTTACCCTTATAAGGTTACATGCCCCGTATTCACTGATGATGGATCTAACTGATAATGAACATATATCTGCTTCACACACAGTGTAGAGGGGACATCTTGTGGAAGATTTATGAATGGGTTTCAACCAGAATTTTCTAATGAAGTATATTTGAAAGTTTATTAAAATCACTTGCTGTACATTATTATGAAATAAAAATTTAAAAGGAGGTTTTGCTTTAAGTATTGCACAATTCTCATTGGAAACGATAGGCTGTCCAAATAGCCACCCTATATTACATATAATAAGCATGGATCCAATGGACCTCTCCCCCGACTCCCATCCTTGCATGGTAGGCTACACAAGGAAATAGCCACTATCTCAGATGTTGCAGGACTGGCTTTGGCTAATATTGATGGTGACTATTTTTTTTATTAGTGTTTCTGAGGGACAGTCCATACTTTTGATTCCAATATGTCCCTGTTAGCTTATAAAATGTTCCCTTCTTGGAACTGATTTGTAATAATTAGTAATATATGCAGCCCAGCCATATAATGTCATGATGTATTATGAACTGGTTGTTATTGCTTTGCATATTTTTAACCTTTTTATGTCAATGGTAACATATTATGTGATGGTAGTATATTTAATATTTATTGTGATTGACCCATATGTGGGCAGTGACATTTAAGCTATAAACACACTGAGGTTTCCTTTCTATCTATCCATCTCTCTACCTGTCTGTCTATGTATCTCATATATCTCTATGGGTACCGTCACACCTAGAGACATCGCCGGCGATTTCACAGGAGACGCAGGTGCGTGGTGGCCTATCGGCGGCGACATCGCTGGCGAGTCGTCCCGTATAACGCGGTGATTTTGCTCTGAAAAATCGGCTGAGAGTGGTCTCCTGGTTCCACAGCACTGCTATGAAACCAGGCAACCACTCTCAGGCGATGTGTAAGCATCGCCCCGTGTAACATCGCGATTGGCAATGTTACCGGCGATGGGATCCATAGGCTCCCATGTTAAAGGATCCCTACTGGGGTTTGTAGACATCCCAACAGCGATGTCGCCTGAAAGATCGCCACAGCGTCGCTGGAGATATCACTGCATGTAAACACGCGACAGCGACGCTGGCGGGGGTGCCAAAAACGTGTGCGCTCCTGTGCGTCGCCTGCTAAATCGCCGACGATGTCTTCAGGTGTGACGGTACCCTATGTATTTCTTTATCTATCTACAGTGGTGTTCAAAAGTCCTGCATAGGCGTGAAGAAAACTATATATTTCATACTTCTGCATCTACAGTGAAATTTGTGGAACATATATGTTTTTGTAATCCCTCATTGTGTGCCATACTCATTTATGAATGTCCCAAGTGTATAAATTGTTATGGTAAGTGCATTTTTGATATTTTTTTTTACAGCATAACTATATCTACACCTGTACAGTGTGTAGAATGGTGAACAGGTTTCTAAGTTCATCAACTTCCAATGCAAGTTCACACAGACTTAAATGTTACTTTTTAAGATTTATTATTTGTTATTTAATTCAGAGTCGGGGCCTTTTGAGTGCATCTTTAGCTTCTAATACTTTATTGGCCGCCTTTGCTATTGAGCACCAACTTGCATCTCTGTGGCATTGAGTGAACAAGCTTCTGCAGATGTTCACGAGTGATGATGTGGTTCCAGGTCTGTATCAGAGCCTCAATCCACTCTCTCTTGGTCCTTGGCTGTTTTTTAGATATCTCTATTGATACCTTGTGCCACAAATTTTCAATTGGATTGAGGTCCGGGGCCTGGGCTGGCCAGTCAATAGTAGCCACCTTGTTCTTTTTTTTTCCATTCCGTTACTGACTTGGCTCTGTGACAAGGAGCATTATCATCCTGGAAGATATAATCCCCTGAAAACAGGTGTTGAGCAGAAGGCAGCATGTTCTTATTAAGGATGTCTATGTATTTTTTTGCATTAACCATACCCTCCACAATATGAAGCCTTCCAACACCATTGGCTGCCATACAGCCCGGACCATTACTTTCATCGGATGTTTCACAGAGAAGCTCAAACACTCTGGCTTGTGCTCTTCATGTGGAAACCTTCTCACATAAGACTTGCCATCATTTCCTAAAATGCAAAAAGTGCTTTCATCACTAAATAGCCCTTTTTCCCACTCCTCCTTCCTCCATTTTGAATATTTCAATGCCCACAGTTTTCGCCTTTGTCTTTGTATAACTGTCATCAATGTCTTCTTTCGGGCCTTGCACCTCTCAATCCTGCTTCCAAACATCTCTTCCTAACAGTTGATGTTGCTACCTCAATATTGCACTTTTCCTGCCATTCTCGCAGAAGCTGAGGAGAGGTGAGCTTTCCATTGGCAAGGGATGTTCTTATCAGTACTCTATCCTCCCTTTTAGTTGACTTTCTGGGCCGACCAGATCTGGGCCTGTCCTGGGTAATTCCAAGCTGCTTATGTTTCTGCACAATTCTTACGACTGTACTCTGATTACAGCCGCCCTTCCTTGTGATCTGGGGGCCAGTATAACCCTCTACATGTAGCACCACAACTCACACACGATCCTCCCCTGGCAACAATCTGAAGGCTCCCATCATAAAGCTCTACAGTATGATTCACTAGATAGACCAACAGATATAGCAAACAAATTGGCTGTCATATACAGGTTATGATTGGTCACAAGAAACTCATCTGTGATTGGCTAATTTTGGATCTGAAGCTGAACAATATTTAGTTGTGCTTTCAATTCCCATATTGTTGCAATAATTTCAGGCAAAACTGCTTCAAAAGCTAAAAATATTACAGGGAGAGAATGCAAAATTATATTCTGAACAAAACCATATATAATATGTCATATTAGTATCAAAGATATTCGACAGAAAAGGTTTTAAAACTTGAAAAATCAATTTATCCTATGCCTATGCAGGACTTTTGAACACCACTGTATCTATCTATCTATCTATCTATCTATCTATCTATCTATCTATCTATCTATCTATCTATCTATCTATCTATCTATCTATCTTTCTGTCTGTGAGGAGCTAGCCATGGACTAATGACTATCGGACTTTACCAGCATGGATTGCTAGTTACGTAAATTTTAATATTCACACATAGAAGGGGGAGTGAATGTACCAGAGTGTCACTGTCAGCCTGTTTTCATAGACCATAATGCATTCAGATGTACATTACCATTCAATGTCCTGCATCTGGTGGGGGGGTGTATTTTTGCTTCTCTCTGCAGGAGGTTTCCCCAATACACATCCTTCAGACAGGGCCAAAGACTAGGCTTCTGGAACAATAAGCCACATATTAAGTTAGTCAGTTGGTGCTGTGAATTGTAAGCGAGAGGATATGTTGCCAGGTCCTGAAACCCATGGATGGACTATAGAAACTGGAGCTGGATACACGTGCTTTAATCCTAATATATACCTTCAGGATTTTAGGAACTATACTAAGGAATTTTTTTTTTGCCGACTGGACCTTGATACATTCGCTATGGTTGTGATATCCAAGTTAAGGATTATTGTTGCCGACTGGTGTCTGATCTTGTGGATATCTATCTATCTATCTATCTATCTATCTATCTATCTATCTATCTATCTATCTATTTGCTATTTTATAATTATATACGGTAAGTTTTGTACCTGCTGTATTTTCTATAATAAACATTCTGAGTGAAGCTGATACATTGTGATTTGATCGGTGAAGGGTCATAAGAGGGTGTGACATCATGATGCACCAATAAGGATCTTTGTTTTATGCTTCGCCCTCATACCCTGTTCTATTCATTACAATGTCCATCAGTTTGCTCAGGAGAGTCTTGCATTGATTACTCTTGATGCATAAAGTAAACAAATCAATACTTTTTTTTACACTGAAGGCACACTGTCATGCATCAAACATTGAGCGTGTTTGATGCACGACAGTGATACGAGTGTAATGCATGTTTTTGGTTGAGTGTGGTGCGAGTGTGTTGCGCGTGGTGAGTGTGCCTGGCTGTATGCATGTGAGTGTGCGGCGAGTGTGAGGTTTGAGTGCGTGTGTGCTGCGTGTCAGTGTGATGCTGTCCATGGTCCTGAAGCAAAACTTTAGGAGTATGGACAGCATTTTCCAGTGATTTTGAATATGCCAGTTTGGCGGTACAGTAATCAATAATGTGTCAGCGCTGACACATCATAGCTAAAAACTCAGGTGATAATAAAAGACTTAAGTTATAGGGCTTAATCATCATTAATCATCATTTTAACCCCCTCTCCAGAGCCTGCAGATGCGGCTAATAAAAGCGGGTGTATGAAGGGTTAATGTGCTATTATGTATGCCATCATGTGTACAGTACACTCTGTGTACACTCTGTGTACACATGGTGACATCCCACCCTGGCAGTGGAGGAGTTAATAGCAAGAATTATCTGATCCCGGCATTCGTCGGGTTATAGTTTAATTTTATTAAAAGCCACTCAACTTCAGCACTCAGGGTGCTGTCCGTGGTCCTGTACGTAAATTGCGTAGAGGACCAAGGGCAGTGCTGTACAACTAGTGAGCTGTCCCTGGTACTTACGCCAAAGGCATAAGCTAACAGCATAGCATTATCCTGTTAGTGTACGCTATTGGCGTAAGTACCAGGGACGGCTCACCAGTTTTACAGCACTGCCCTTGGTCCTCTACGCAATTTACGCACAGGACCACGGACAGCACCCTGAGTGCTGAAGCTGAGAGGCTTTTAATAAAATGAAACTATAACCCGACAAATACCGGGATCAGACAATTTTTGCTATTAACCCCTCCACTGCCAGAGTGGGATGTCAACATGTGTACACAGAACGTACACACTCTGTGTGCACATGATGGCAACACACAACAGCATATTAACCGTTCATACACCGGCTTTTATTAGCCGCATCTGCAGGCTCTGTGCTGACATGCTGCGCAGAGCTTGCAGAGAGGGTTAATATGATGATTAAACCCTAGAACTTAAATCTTTTATTACCACCGGAGTTTTTGACTATGATGTGTCAGCGCTGCTGTAACAGCGCTGACACATTATTGATTACTGTTCCGCCAAACTGGCACCTTCAAACTTGACGGCTTTAAGAGCCGCTAAGTTTGAAGTGATTTTGACAGCACACTTGTGCGACTATCGCACAGTGTGCTGTATGGGTGCGTAAACTTGCACCCATATACTTTTAATGGCCACTTGCGCAACGAAATCATGTGCAATTGCAGCATTCAATGCGAGTGTAATGCTGTAAAATTGCATTGATGTGTCCTGTATCATTTAAAGATACAGGTCCGAGTACAATGCGATTTTTTCACGCATTAAACTCACGCAAGTCTAACCAGAGTGTGTTTCCAGCCTTAGCGGTTCAAAGACTCTTATTCATGATTAAAGGATTACAGATCTCAGAATCACCTTAAAGAGGATCTGTCAGCAGGTTTTTGCTATGTAATTCAGGGATGTCTGTCTTGTCAACCCCTGATCTGCTGTTTTCCCATGATGTTTTGTTTAAGCAGCAGGATCTTATCATTGCTCTAACTACATTGTCTCATGTACGCCTGCTCTTCTGACTGACACCTCACTGTCTATAGACATTGTACATACAGAGCCTGGTGTGGGTAGGGGAAGTTCACTGTCTATGGATATTGTACATACAGAGCCTAGGGTGGGCGGGGGCAGTTCTGTCTATAGACATTTGTATATGCAGAGCCTGGTGTGGGTGGGGGCAGTTCTGTCTATAGACACTGTATATACAGAGCCTGGTGTGGGCGGCGCAACTCACTGTCTATAGACATTGTAGATACAGAGCCTGGTGTGGGCAGGGGCAGATCATGGTCTATAGACATTGTACATACAGAGCCTGGTGTGGGTGGGGGCAGTTCTGTCTATAGACACTGTACATACAGAGCCTGGTGTGGGCAGGGGCAGATCATAGTCTATAGACATTGTACATACAGAGCCTGGTGTGGGCGGGGGCTGCTCTGTAAATAGACATTGTACATAAAGAGCCTGGTGTGGGTGGGGGCAGTTCTGTCTATAGACACTGTATATACAGAGCCTGGTGTGGGTGGCGCAACTCACTGTCTATAGACATTGTAGATACAGAGCCTGGTGTGGGCAGGGGCAGATCATGGTCTATAGACATTGTACATACAGAGCCCGGTGTGGGCGGGGGCAGCTCTGTCTATAGAAATTGTACATACAGAGCCTGGTGTGGGTGGGGGCAGTTCTGTCTATAGACACTGTACATACAGAGCCTGGTGTGGGCGGGGGCAGCTCTATCTATAGACATTGTACATACAGAGCCTGGTGTGGGCGGGGGCAGCTCTATCTATAGACATTGTACATACAGAGCCTGGTGTGGGCGGGGGCAGATCACTGTCTATAGACATTGTATATACAGAGCCTGGTGTGGGTGAGGGCAGCTTTTAGGTAGCAAATACCACCTGACAGATTCCCTTTAACATCTCTTTTATGAAAGTAATTAATGCATTGTTCATCCTGATCTGCCTATTTGAGGCAAATAATAGCATTATTCTGAAATGTTTTAGAGTAGTAAAAAGCAACATATGCCATTCAAGCATGACAACACTCAACTGTGCAATGCATGTTTGCATCCAGTGGTGTAACTTGAATCTCATGGGCCCTGATGCAAAAGCTCTTACGGGGCCCCAATAATTACAAACCCTTAATAGCATTAGTCTTTTTCTATAGACCAAAGGAACTTTTTGGGGCCCCCTAGACTCCAGGGCTCAGGTGCGATTGCAACACCTGAACCTGTTGTAGGTACGACCCTGCATGTGTCAGAGTTATATATTTAGCTGAGTTGGGTTTATGATTGGGCTTATCTCATCAATATATGGGATCAGCACTGGAGGACACAGACAGAAGGGCTCTGTGCAAAAACATTATATGGGCCCCTTGTATACAATTCCACTTGCTTTGGAGGTGGTCACAGACCTCTTACCTCTTGGGTACACAGGTTGCACCAATGATATGTCCACTCCTGGATAATAGTTGTTTTACATGGGGCTGAATGTAAGGCTCAGTTTACGTGTTCAGCAATCATCTCCATTGTGCAAAGACGTTCTGCAAACACAACTTTGATGTCGGTTATAAGGCGCAGTTACACTCACAGATGATTGTGCAGAGATTGTTGGCAGATCTCTGGTTGCAGTGAAATCATGGATACATTGCTCCATTTTGTGGCCGTGTACAAATGTAACAGTGTGTCCATGATTTCACTGCAACCAGAGATCTGCCAACAATCTCTGCACAATTATCTGTGTGTGTAACTGGGCCTTTAGAATGATCAATTTCTGCAGGATCCGTATTTCTAACATTGAAGTCTATGGAGAACAGATCCGGTAACTGATCACTATATATCTTCCATTTTTCACTCATTTATAAAGGATCTGTGTTTTTCTTACTGTATCAGTTTCATATGGAGGATAAATAGTGATCAGTTACAGGATCCGTTCTCCATAGACGCCCTATGTTAAAAAACGGATCCTGCAGAAATCAATTCTTTCAAAACAGACAAAGTTGTGTTTGCAGAACGGATTGTGCTGGATCCGATCTACCGGACGATCACTGGATGTGTGACCTCAGCCTTAATCTGCTGTATCATGATGCACACATCTGCACCCTTGAAGTGCTACATGACAAACTCAGCTTTGCTTCCACCAAGACTTTGATTGTTTGTCCGGTTAGAAAGCTCAGAGCATTCGTCAACGCGATTGGATAGGAAAGGAGTTAAAAGGTTGTTTCTGTGCCCGGTTTCTGGGAGTTTAATGACTGTACACAGCTCGGCGAGTCTGCTCACAACGCCACAAAATGAGCAGCGTGTCAACGTGCGGAGAGCATTGGCATCCACATCAGTGGAGAGATGCCAGAGAATGGTTGGATTTTGGCCTCTCTCTTCTCCACTCCACCCACACAGTCCTCTCTCCGGCATCGCCAACCCTGAGATTGTCAACAAAGTTATTATTCCGCTCGCTGGTCAATATATGTTCATTTTCTGCTGACTGACTGCAGAATGGATGCATATGGCTTTCATCTCGGAGACAGTAATGTCAGTGCTCTGCATCGCCTGCAGCAGGAATGCATTGCCTATTGGTGTGAAGGGGTTAATCCTTCCTCGCCGGAGAACGACTGGCCGCTCTGGGTCAAATCTAAGCCCAAAAATTGGAAAATCAATATAAAAATATCTGGGTCAAACCTAAGGTCAGTGGGTGCAAACTTTTTTAGAAATTAATTTTTTTGGGGAAAATCAATATAAAAATATCATAGTATGAGCTCGTTCAAGGGTTGGTAAGAGACCCCAACTGCAAAATATTCCTCATCAATACATAGAATTTATACAGAGCTGTGGAAGATGTTGGCGCTATAAAAAGATTATTATTATAAGTAGTAGTAATAATAATAGTAATAATACTATAAAAAAATAATGATTTTATTAATAATACTAGTAATAATAATACTAATTATTATTTTAATAATAATAATAATAATAATAATAATAATAATAGTACTAATAATTATTATTTTAGTAATAATGCTAATAATACTTCTACTACTGGTACTACTACTAAAAATAATCTTTGTATAGCGCCAACATATTCCACCACTCTATATAAGTTATTTTAAATCAATAATAATAATAATAATAATTATTATTATTATTATTATTATTAATAATAATAATAATAATAATAATAATAAACCAATAATAACAATAATACTAATAGTAATAATGATAATAATAATAATTTATTATTATTATTATTATTATTAGTAGTAGTAGTAGTAGTAGTAGTAGTATTAATAATAATATTATAAATATACAACAGTTACATGCAGCAAATAAGATCATTATGCTAGATTTTGTATTAAATCACTATTGTCACTATTATATTATTATATTTTATTATTATTATATTATACTATTATCGTCACTATTGTCACTATTATTATTATTTTTTATTTATTATTATTATTATTATTATCATTATTATTCAGATGTGTCCAGCCTTACTTTATCGCATATTTGATTGGAAACAGCAATTTTTCACAACTCTAGCTCAATACATTCTCATAACTTGGTGACAATCAGAGATGTAATTTGGTCAAAATCTCCCAATTATTGCAAGTTTGTAACCCCTTCATCACCAGGTGATTTTCCATTTTTCATTTTCATTGTCCCTCCCCTTTTACCAAGAACCATACATTTTTGGTTTTCCATCAATATAAACATATGAAGGTCTTGTTTATTCTGAAATGAATTTTTCCTCTTAATGACATCATTCATTTTACCATACAGTGTACTGGAAAGCATGATGAAACTGCAGAGTGCAATTACACAATTGTTTTTTTTTATTTGCCATGTTCATTACCTAGTAAAACTGAACTGTCAGTACGATTCTCCCCATCACTACAAGAACGTAGATACCACATATTTAGTTTGGTTTTTTTTAAGTGGGGAAAGAAAAAACAATATTTGTAAAAAAAAAATCTCTTTTGGCGCCATTTTCCAAGACCTGTAATGTTCAGATTTTTCAGAATCTAAGGGCTGTGTGACATGTTATTTTTCGCACCCTGAGCTGACGTTTTTACTGACACCATTTTGGGATAGGTATGTTTTGATCGCCTCTTATTAAATTTTATTGGAATTTTGCGGCGTTCCAAAAAAACGTTATTTTGGTATTTTGATTTTTTCATTATGCAGTCTAGCCATCGGATTAATTTACCGTATATACTCGTGTATAAGCCGACCCGTGTATAAGCCGACCCCCATACTTTTGCCCCAAAAATCTGGAAAAACCTATTGACTCATGTATAAGCCGAGGGTGGACCCCAGCACAGGTATACAGACCCCAGCAGTGTGGTATACAGCAGCCTCCCCAGTGGTAGTATACAGCATCCCCAGTGGTAGTATACAGATTCCCCAGCAGCCCCAGTGGTAGTATACAGATTCCCCAGCAGCCCCAGTGGTAGTATACAGATTCCCCAGCAGCCCCAGTGGTAGTATACAGATTCCCCAGCAGCCCCAGTGGTAGTATACAGATTCCCCAGCAGCCCCAGTGGTAGTATACAGATTCCCCAGCAGCCCCAGTGGTAGCATACAGATTCCCCAGCAGCCCCAGTGGCAGTATACAGATTCCCCAGCAGCCCCAGTGGTAGTATACAGATTCCCCAGCAGCCCCAGTGGTAGTATACAGATTCCCCAGCAGCCCCAGTGGTAGTATACAGGAGCCCCAGCAGCCCCAGTGGTAGTATACAGGAGCCCCAGCAGCCCCAGTGGTAGTATACAGGAGCCCCAGCAGCCCCAGTGGTAGTATACAGATTCCCCAGCAGCCCCAGTGGTAGTATACAGATTCCCCAGCAGCCCCAGTGGTAGTATACAGATTCCCCAGCAGCCCCAGTGGTAGTATACAGATTCCCCAGCAGCCCCAGTGGTAGTATACAGATTCCCCAGCAGCCAGAGTGGTAGTATACAGATTCCCCAGCAGCCCCAGTGGTAGTATACAGATTCCCCAGCAGCCCCAGTGGTAGTATACAGGAGCCCCAGCAGCCCCAGTGGTAGTATACAGGAGCCCCAGCAGCCCAGTGGTAGTATACAGATTCCCCAGCAGCCCCAGTGGTAGTATACAGATTCCCAGCAGCCCCAGTGGTAGTATACAGATTCCCCAGCAGCCCCAGTGGTAGTATACAGGAGCCCCAGCAGCCCCAGCAGCCCCAGTGGTAGTATACAGCAGCCCCAGTGGTATACAGCAGGCCCCCAGGGGTACATATAGCAGCCCCCAGGGGGTACCCAGCAGCCCCCTGGGGGTACCCAGCAGCCCCCTGGGGGTACCAGCAGCCCCCTGGGGGTACCAGCAGCCCCCTGGGGGTACCAACAGCCCCCTGGCGGTACCAACAGCCCCCAGGGGGTACCAACAGCCCCCTGGGGGTACCAACAGCCCCCAGGGGTACCCAGCAGCCCCCAGGGGGTACCCAGCAGCCCCCTGGGGGTATCAACAGCCCCCAAAAGCTGGCACTGTCCCCCTTGTAAGGCACCCCCCCCCACTGCTTATACATTACCATTCCGGTGTTCTGATCGGCGCCGCTCCTCGGTGCGTCTTCATCCTCCCGTCCACGCTGGCTGCATCCGGGATCTCCGGCGGTCGCGCGATGACGTCATATCGCTGCGACAGCCGGAGATCCCGGATGCAGCCAGCGCGGACGGGAGGATGAAGACGCACCGAGGAGCGGCGCCGATCAGAACACCGGAATGGTAATGTATAAGCAGCGGGGGGGGAGGCCTTACAAGGGGGGACAGTGCCAGCTTTTGGGGGGCTTATATGAACTGCTTCCCCCTGCCGCTGATTGACAGGGGGAAGCAGTGCAAATATAATGAGCGGCCCCACGTGACGGGGCCGCTCATACAGCAGCCTCCCCCCGCCTCCTCCAGCCTCCACAGCCCCCACCACAGCAGCCTATATACCGTATAGACCCGTGTATAAGCCGAGGGGGGACTTTTCAGCCCAAATTTTGGGCTGAAAAACTCGGCTTATACACGAGTATATACGGTAGTTTATATTTTGATAGACCGGACATTTCCTGAATGAATCAATACCAGATATATGTATTTTCTATCTCGTTTAAATGGTTTTATTTTCAATGAGGCAAAAGGGGGTGTTTTAATTTTTTTTTCATATTTTTGAAACCTTTATTTTTACTTTTCTGCTGTTTTTACTAGTCCCCTCAGGAGACTTGAAGCTGTGATTGTCCGATTGCTTGTGCTGTACAAAGCATTGCATCATCATCAGTATCCACATCAGCATCAGCACCAGCATCATCAGCATCAGCACTAGTATCATCATCAGTATCATCATCAGCAGAATCATCAGTACCAGCATCAGCATCAGCAACATTAGCATCAGCATCAGGACCATCATTAGAATCACCATCAGCACCAGCATCATCAGCAACAGTATCAGCATCAGTATCATCATCAGCAGAATTATCAACATCTGCACCAGCATCATCACCAGGGTCATCATCATCAGCAACAGCATCATCATCAGCATCTCCATCAGCAACAGGAACTTCAGCATCAGCACCAGCATCACCATCAGCACAAGGATCATCAGCATCATCATCAGTACCAGGAACATCAACACCTGTATCATCAGCATCAGCACCAGCATCAGTAGCATCATCTGCAGAATCAGCCTCCTATCAGCATCATCAGCATCAAATCCCCATCAGTGATCACATCACAGGGTCGCTGATGGGAGCAGGGAATAACGCGCTCCCTGCCGCCGCATGTTAAATCCAGCTGTCAGATCTCTGATCCACTTGCAGCTGTTGGAGGCACCTGATGGTTGATTAAATCATCCAACATGTGCGGGGAAAGATGTGGGCTCAGCATGCGAGCCCGCATCAAAGCAAGGCATACGACCTAGGACATACCAAAACATTTTAGGTCGTGCAGGGGTTCATTTCTTTGGTCTTTTTACATAGACCAAAGGGACTTTTTGGGGCCCCCTAGGCTGCAGGGCCCAGGTCCCATTGCAACCCATGCACCTATTAGTTATGCCCCTGGTAATGCACATCACAGCCACTGGTCACTGGTTTATTTAGATGGTTTCTGACTACTAAATCCTCCTAATTTCAGGTCCAGAAAGTGTTGACTCTCTTGAAATGTCACGGATCTTGTAAATCCTACTGTACATCTGTGAATAAACCGTTATTCGGCAAATTTGGCAGATAAATATATCATCTAAGAGCAGAAATAGAAATTACTTTGCATATTACGGATACGTCGCTGGCTGCAAAAACAATCTGAGATGTGGCCAAATAAATAAACCTCCAGTGACTAAATGATTGTAGCGGATCTAAAATAAAATCTCAGAAGACGTCACACTGTGAATAATGTCAAGGTGAACGCAACGTTTAATGTAATGTTTTTTTGTTTACTACTCATTGCCTGGGATGTCGGCACTGCTGCATTCAGTCGTAGGTGGCTGTTTTTTCTGGGCAAGGAGCGCGCACTTGCAAGATGTTTGCTATATAGCTCTTGTCACACTGGTGATGTGGCCCCCCAAGCGCCAAAGGGCTTACCTTGGAGGGACGTAACTAAGCAGCTACCTGGTCTTCACTAGAACTACCGATAGCGAGGATAGGCTTGTTCTGGAAGCTGGCCACCAGGTACCACTCCAGGGCAGTCCCCTATAAGGCAGCAGTTGACCCAGGGGGTCAGGAATACATGTACGGGCTCAGGTATAGGTAGGGTGACAGAGTACACGGCTGGTGTTTCCATAAGAGGATCTTTATGTTGAGATCTTTCTCAAGCAACTTTAGAGATCGAAACGTCACACTGAATGGTGGAAGAAAGACACCAGCTGTGTGAAGCGCTGTCTTCTATCTACATGTATGTACTTTGTGCCAAGATGACTCATTGGACATGACGTGCGCCACAAGTGGGGTGAGGGTGAACCCTATTTATTCCATTTGGGTGCTGCAAACCTTTTATATGCATAGACAGCAGGTACTGGTAGGACAGCAGGAACCAGCTGATTGACATGTACAGGCAGGAGCGGGTACACCAGACAGGTACAGATGCTGGAGCATGGGTTCGGAAACACTGTACAGGTACTAGTTTCTGGAACACAGGTTAGCGTTCAGAAAATGAGTTCGGTTAGTCGTGGACCTGACAACTAGCAAACATGCAGCAGACTGAATGTACACAATGTTCAAGCACAAGGCTGAGAGGTCCTTCCGGATAAAGCACACTGCCCCTTTAAGAGGAGGGGGGGCACAGTCACTCTGCCCAGGAACACTGCTGGTGGGCTTGCATGGCATTCACAAGCCCTGGTATATGGAAACCCGCTCTCCAGGAGGAGAAGAAGGTAGGACCGTGTGGGTGTGTCTGGGCAGCTGCGGTGGTGGGCATGAAGGCGTCCCTGCCAGGGAAAAGCAGATGACACTGGTGTTACAGATCTACTCTGAAGCTATCTGGATTGCTGGTTCTGTCTGGTTCCAGTATTAATTCGTTTTGGTTCTAATGTTGCAGAGACAAGGCTGCCTTTGTTTGGAGCATGAGAGCATGCAAAGTGAAGACCTTCTCCATGACCATGCTGAACTGTCAATCATCCAGAGAACACCTCCTTCCTTTTGGGAGGCAGAGGAGAGGTGCGCTCCTGCATAAAGAAGGTTAAACAACCTCTTACCATCTTTTGTTTTCAAAAGCTGTGTTTCTCTGACACAATTGCTTGGAAATCTTCAAGTTCAGAGCTCAGGGTTGATCCTTTGTGGAGCATGAATACTCTTCTTCCCCTATATGTGCTACAAGTCAATAGACCCTGAGAGAAGATACTTTATAAGACTACCCACAGATACCTCTACATTCCTCTGGAAGAAGTATCAGTGCAGGAATAGATTATTTAAAGGGAACTTGTCAGGTCTGATAATGGTATTAACCTGCAGATATAGAGTTAAATGTCTGGTTAGTAGCTTTATGAAGGTGCTCATCCGCTGTACTGAAAGGTACATGGCAGAAAACATCTAAGTATATGTAATAAAACATGAAGGAAAATAGGGCCTATCGCTAAACTACTGCTCCTGACCCAACTGGTTCCTGTACAGACTAAAGTTCTCAACGAAACAGTCCCTGATGGCACCAACGCAGGCTGGAATAACCCTGACCACAAAACTCAGAGATGACAACTTGGACTTGGCTACCTAAAAAGCCGTTGAGCATTTCTCGTGCCTCTTAAGGTTATTATTAGTGATGGGCAAACCCACCAATGTTCGGGTTTAGCGGACTCGCCCCGACTTTTTTTAAAGTTCGGGTTTGGGGCCAAAAGTGAATCAAACTTGAATCCGAACCCTGAACTCAGACTGTAAAGTTATGGGATGGGGGCTAGGAGACTGTAAAAGAAAGAAGATAGTTATTAAACAGCTTTATACTTTCCGGTGTCCACCACTTGTACTTCTGGGGCTGCTCAATAACTTCCTAGATATTCACTGCAGAGGGACCCAACAGCCAATCACAGACGCTGTCACAGATAATTGACGCACCAAAACCATGATGCAGTTTCTGCCGCAGATTTCTTGCTCTTCTGGTGCACATTTGGCACAAAACTGCATGCATTGTGTTCAATATGTTCATCTCCATCTCCAGGCCAAAAAAGCACCAAAACCACAGCATGGTTTTTGTTGCGGATTTCATGATTTTTTTGGTGCATTGTGCTCAATGTGTACATCTGAATCTCCTGGCTCAAAAAAGCACAAAAAAAAACACACAGATGAGCCCTTTTTATAAAATATTTCCTTGAAATATTTTTTAAAAAATGACGTGGGGCTTCGTCATATTTTTGTATGCCAGTCAGGTACAGCAGGTAGGTATGGGCTGCCCCCTACTCCCAGATCCCTATTTTTACCTGGCTGGAAACAAAAAATATAGGCAAGTTCTTTTTTAATTATTTCACAAATTTCATGAAATAATTAAAAAAAAATGACTTAGGGCTTCTCTGTATTTTTGGCTTCAGGTACAACTAGGCAGCTGAGGGCTTGAATCCTCAGCACAGAAGCACAGGGTGGCCCAAGCTTTCTGACCCCCCCCCACTGTGAATTGCAGACCCAGAAAATGGCACATTCATAGAAGTGCTATTTTTTGGCGCTGTACCCCGATTTTTCCAATGGCCCTGGTGGCAGTGGCAAACTGGGCAAGAAAAGGGTTAATGCCAGCTCTCTCTTGGCAGCTGGCACGAAGCCTGATATTCATAGTGTCAGGCCAATATTAGACCAACCCCCTATGAATTTCTAGCAAGCAGTAAAAAATCACAACACCGAAAAAAAAATGTAGTAATAAAACAAAAGACGATCCTCTTTCCCATCTTTAATTACCGTATATACTTGTGTATAAGCCGACCCGTGTATAAGCCGACCCCCCTACTTTTGCCCCCAAAAACTGGGAAAACTTATTGACTCGCGTATAAGCCGAGGGTGGACTCCAGCACAGGTATACAACCCCCAGCAGTGAGGTATACAGCAGCCTCCCCAGTGGTAGTATACAGCAGCAGCCCCAGTGGTAGTATACAGCAGCCCCAGAGGTATATACAGCCCCATATGCAGCCCCAGATGTATATGCAGCCCCAGAGATATATGCAACCCCATATGCAGCCCCAGAGGTATATGCAGCCCCATATGCAGCCCCAGAGGTATATGCAGCCCCATATGCAGCCCCAGAGGTATATGCAGCCCCATATGCAGCCCCAGAGGTATATGCAGCCCCATAGGTATATGCAGCCCCAGAGGTATATGCAGCCCCATAGGTATATGCAGCCCCATAGGTATATGCAGCCCCAGAGGTATATGCAGCCCCATATGCAGCCCCAGAGGTATATGCAGCCCCATATGCAGCCCCAGAGGTATATACAGCAGCAGCAGCCCCAGCCCCAGGGCTGTATACAGCAGCAGCCCCAGGGCTGTATACAGCAGCAGCCCCAGGGCTGTATACAGCCGCAGCCCCAGGGCTGTATACAGCCGCAGCCCCAGGGCTTTATACAGCAGCAGCCCCAGGGCTGTATACAGCCGCAGCCCCAGGGCTGTATACAGCCGCAGCCCGGAGGTATACAGGCCCCCATCAAGTTCCAGGGCCCCCCCCACTTGCGCGCCAGCCTGTAAGGTAAATTCATACTTACGTGTCCAGTCGCGCCGCCCAGCTGCCGACATGACGATTCCGGCTCCATTCAGCGCTTCCCGCGGCTTCCTGTAGTCGCGGGCAATGACGTCATTGCCCGCGACTACAGGAAATGCGGAAGACGCTGAATGGAGCCGGAATAGTCATGTCGGCAGCTGTCGGCGGCGCGACTGGACACCGTAAGTATGAATTTACCTTACAGCTGGCGCGCAAGTGGGGGGGGGCCCTGGAACTTGATGGGGGGCCTGTATACCTCCGGGCTGCGCTGTATTTTTTTTTTTTTCATATAACGTATATAACTCGCGTATAAGCCGAGGGGGGACTTTTCAGCCAAATTTTGGGCTGAAAAACTCGGCTTATACGCGATGTATAATCGTAACAAAAAAAAACTCCCTCTGACATAATCCACAGGGAACATCTTCAGCTCTGCTGCATATCTCTGCGAGCAGACACCCATTCTCTGTGACAGAGTCTGTGATTGGCTGTTGGGCCCCTCTGCAGTGAATATCTAGGAAGTTAATGAGAAGCACTGGAAGTAGACGCAGCGGGGTAAGTATAATGCTGTTTAATAACTATTTTCTTTGTTTTTACAGTTCCCCCGTCCCCGAACCCTAACCCGAACTGTAACACAATTTGCCTCTGAGAGTTGGATGCCACTCACCCATTCAAGTCTATGGGTCCGTGAAAAAAAATGGGCTGCACTCGGATGACACCCGAGTGTGTTCCAATTTTCACAGACCAAACGAATGGAGAAGGTGGAGAAACTTTCTTTTTTCTCTCCACCTCCAAGAAAAACGTCCCACTCTGATTGGAGATGGAGAAGTTATTGTCATGAGAACCCAGGCTGATGCCTCATTCCACGATTGTTTTCACCATATCCAAGTAAAATGGGCCCATTATTGAGATATTTCTTGGAGGTGGAGAGATAAAAAGAAACAATTCTGTCTCCTCTCCATCCAGTCAGTCCGGATTTCACTCGGATGTCAGGGTGGTTAAGTTTTTTTTCATTGTCCCATAGACTTTCATTGCCGGATTTGATCCGACCCCTCGGATCATAGTCAGACATAGAATAGCAAGGGTTGAAGCGCTATCTGTCAAAACCACGGAGAGCCCTTGTAAGGGAAAATCAGTCATGTGCACGAGCCCTTCTAAGTAGTTGTTTTTTCTATTCTCTTCTGGATGACCAGTGTTTCTCTCCATGCTGTATAATGGCCATGTTCTTCTTCTTTGTCATTTCTTCTCAAGGGCTTCACATCTTGGAGAGAGAGTGTTCAGTAAAGCAAAAAATAATGATAGAAATTCAGCTCCGAGTTAAATTCACAAACATTCAAGATGTGATTCGAAACTGACAATCCGTTAATGGTGCATAGTCATCCAGCGACGCCCAGCCGAGCATTATTCTGAAAAGACTCTGTGTATTTGAAGGTCATTCTATCAGAAATCTCTAGTGGCCTTTATGGAAGTGCACGCTCTTGATATGTGTTCTTTGATGATTGTAAAGAAAAATCTGTGCATGGTTAAAGGTGCAGAAAAACCGGTGTGCTTTTGCATTGTGGAGAATTAATCTCACCCCCAAAATCAATCTATTGGATTTGTGTGTATCCTGAATTCCAATGAACACGTATATGGAAATGACAGCTCCGGTGTGGAGCCGAGGGTTGAACAGAATCGCTAACTTTCGTCTAAACAGTAATCTGTTTTCACATTGTGCATAAATGTTGGTTTACAAAAAAATGAGCAATATCGATCATATAAGAAACTATTAGGCGTTCATTTAAAGGGGTGGCTCCGGCAATCCTGAGAAACTGGGCTCGGGAAGATCCCCGGTTGAACAGTTGTCAATCATGCGTAATGGTGCTCATTCATTCTAATAGGTGTGTCGAGGATGAACTGAGGTCTGTGCTCGTCAATCTTTGATTAATAATTAATTGAGTGGCCACCACTTCATTTAGCCAGAGCTCTTTGATTCTCCACAAGGACACGTGAGGCCAGGACGGTCAGAAAGTTATCCCATTTACCGTGGATAAGGAATAACCTTATAACTTGAGAACACCTCTATAAAAGGGGATTCTTAAAGAGGACCTGTCACCCCCCTTCTACATGGCAATCTATATGCAGCACTAAATGCAGCATGTCTGCTGCATTCAGGGAAGGGGTCCCCCATATGTCTGTGTGCTGTGTACCCCGAGATATAGCCTTTGTAAAACTTACAGTTAGAAGCCATGGAGGCAGTCACTGTGGCTGGAGGGAGCTTCATTGATGGGGGCCATTCCCTCCCTCTTCCTCTCTGTGTGCTGCTTCTGCTGTGCTGGCTCTGCCCTCCTCCTCTCCTCCTCTCTGTCACTCACAGCATGCAAATCATTTGTCCTGACGTCAGCTACAGATTCCTGCCCTGACAAAGCATAAACAGCACAGCAGGAGGCGGCACACAGAGGAAGAGTGGGAAGGAATGGCCCCAGTCAATCAAGCTCCCTCCAGCCACAGTGATTGCCTCCATGGCTTCTAATTGTAAGTTTTACAAAGGCTATTTCTCGGGGTACACAGCACACAGTCATGGGGGACCCCTTCCCTGAATGCAGCAGACATGCTGCATTCAGTGCTGCATTTAGATGTGGCAAATGACAGGTCCTCTTTAAGTTATCAAATTGCTTTAGTAGTTAGACAGAATGAAAATAAGCAAGTTTGCAATTGACTTGCTTTTTCTATTTGTTGTCATTCTCCTGCAATGAGAGCTTTTATCTTACATAGTGTGCAGCTAATTTCCATTGAGTTGTACACTATCAACCTCCACTCTATTCAGCCGGGGCTCATCGGATCTTTACAAGATCAGGTGAGGCCAAGACGGTCTAAAACCCTAGCAATCAGAAATGTATTCCTTTTCCTGTGGTTATGGAATAACATTACAACTTCAGAACACCTCTATAAAGGGGTATTGTCAAGTTATTAAAATGCTTTATTAGTTAGTTAGCAGGAAAATAAGTATGTTTGCAATCAATTAGATTTTTGTATGTTTTGTCATCCTTCTGCAATGAGAGTTTCTTATCTTACGTAGTGTACAGCTGATTTCCTTAGAGCTTTCCCCCCAGAGCCTGCCCATACCCAAACTGAGAGTGCACAGAAGTCAACTTTTAGTAGAGATAACTCCTAATATAGATGAATGATTTTTAGTCCATCAATAACACACCAAAAAGATGACAATTGAGCATTTTTCTTGTTCAACATCTGATTGTTGTTATTTTTAAAGGGGTCATTGATTGGTAAACAAGTATGTATGTTTGTTTGGTAAATGATCTGCCTATGAAAAGGGGCCTTAAAGGAAATCTGTCAGCAGGTTTTTGCTACCTCGTCTGAGAGCAGCATGATGTAGGTGAAGAGATCTTGAATCCAATGATATATAACTAAGTTTTTAGATTGAGAAGTGCAGAAGAGATGAAAGAGCTGCCCCCACCCACAATAGGCTCTGTATATACAAAGTTTATAGACAGTGACTTGGTAATCACAGCAAGAGACATGCCACATTAGCTGAACTAGTCTGGCAATGATAATCACCTGAAGCTAAAACAAACATTGCAGTTAAACAACTGCGCACAGTATGATAAGAAACACTGACGCTAAAGCTTGTTTTAACCTATACATCAGGGGTGGGGAACTCCAGGTCTCGAGGGCCGCACACAGTGCAGGTTTTCATGATTTCCTAGTATAATCACCAGTACTGGTGATGATTCCAGACTCTGTGCAATACTAAGGAAATCATGAAAACCTGCACTGTGTGCGGCCCTCGAGGCCTGGAGTTCCCCACCCCTGCTATACATCATGCTGTCTTCAGATTACATAGCAAAAACCTGCTGACAAATTCCCTTTAAAGGGTTACTCTCATCATTAACACTTATCACCAATAGATAGTTGATAACAGGTGGGAATCTGATAACTTTCAACTTCATCAATCCCAAGAGCGAGGGACTGAAATGTGACATAGCCCCCAGCACTCATTTTGGTCTTTCTCAGGAAATGATTGTTTGTCCCAATATCTGGCATTGAAAAGAATATTTAAAGGGTTATTACCTTCGTAAAAAGTTATCACCTTTTCAAAGGATAGGTGATAAATTGACGATCGCTGAAAGACTATACACTTGGCCCCCCACCAATTCCAAGATCGGGGCTCTGACATGCCGCATCTGCAACAAAGCTTTATTTATTTCATATGGCATTTTTTGAAAGAGTCTAATACAGCACTTAGCTTTCTCCTGCAGTCCCATAAAGAATGAATTGAGTAGTGGTACACATGAGAGGCATTTGTTTCTATTTCTACAGTGGAGTTAAGAACCATGTTCTCTTGACTGTTGGAAATCCCAACTGCTGGACCTCCACCGATCCGCAAGTTAACGCCTATCTTTTGCCCAAGTGATACGGTTTTATGATGGAAATCTAATATATGAAGCTGAATGTGTGTATGTGTGTATGTGTGTATATCCGGGATTGGCATCTACACCGTCGCAGCTACAGCCGCAAAATTTTGCAGAGTCACACGTCTGGACCCCGGGAGCGTCATAGGCTATGTTGTGAGGCGAAATTTTAACCCTGCGCATTCCAGTTCACCAAACAATTTTGCCCCTATCTACATAATGGGAAAAAAGGGAAAGGAAACGTGTGGGAGGAAAATCGACAGTTATCAGCTATAGAGACAAAATTTTGCACAGTCACACGTCTGGACCCCGGGAGCGTCATAGGCTTTGTTGTTAGGCGAAATTTTAACCCCACGCATTCCAATTCACCAAACAATTTTGCCCCTATCTACATAATGGGGAAAAAGTGACAGTTACCAGTTGACAGTTGTGAATGAGAGGGGCTTAATGATAGCACCAAAGACTAACAGCATATACCAGCATATAGTCACTAAGGTGGGGCCCCAACATGAGATATTCACCACGCACGGGGACATGTATACACACCACACGCACACAAAGAGTAACAGCAAGTGTATAGTCGCTAAGGTGCAGCCCCAACATTGGATACTCACCACGCACCCGAACAAACACACACCACAAAGAGACACACACAACACAGAGACACCCCCACAACCCCAAGGGGACGCACACACACTCTATAGCGACACATGCACTCACCCCACAGAGACACACACACACACCACAAAGAGACACACATAACACAGACACACACACCACACAGACCCCCCCACAGGGACACACACACATAGCCACCCTATAGGGACACATGCACTCACCCCACAGGGACACACACACCACAAAGAGACACACATAACACAGACACACACCACACAGACCCCCCCCCACAGGGACACACACACATAGCCACCCTATAGGGACACATGCACTCACCCCACAGGGACACACACACCACACAGACCCCCCCACAGGGACACACACACATACACACCCTATAGGGACACATGCACTCACCCCTCAGGGACACACACACACCACAAAGGGACACACACAACACAGAGACACACGCACCTCACACAGACACCCCCCCACAGGGACACACACACATACACACCCTATAGGGACACTGGCACTCACCCCACAGGGACACACACACCACAAAGACACACACAACACAGATACACACACACACCACAGACCCCCACACAGGGGCACACACACATACACACCCTATAGGGACACATGCACTCACCCCACAGAGACACACACACACACCACAAAGAGACACACACAACAGAGACACACACCACACAGACCCCATCCCACAGGGACACATACATACACACCCCAGGGACACACACACCACACAGACAGACACAGATGTGCACAAATCACCTCACACAACTTGCCTCATACGTGTGCTATCTTTATTTTCCAAACATAAACATCTGATTAAAAACAGCCAATGTGCAACACATGTGCCATATAGCGAATTAAGGCACATTTCAGTCACATGAGCCGTCTATTATGTGTATGTGTGAGGTAAGATATACTGCCCGGCCGGGGGGGAGGGTTTACTGTTGGCTGGAGATTTATTAGGCTGCCTATAGCAATCAATCACAGCTCAGCTTCTATTTTCCTACAGGTCATTAATATGACATATTCAAATTCTATTTTGTTATAGCTAACAGCAGTTATTTATTAACCCAGGCGTAGCCGGGTACTACAGCTAGTAGCTATATAATTGCCCTATCGTGTCGGTCTGACTGACTCTCTGTAACCGAAATCCAGTTCGCTGATTGGTCGCCGAGTGGCCACGCCCCCCAGCCAGGGCCCCACCCAATTTGCTGTCTCCGCTGTCACTCACTACACCCAAACCTCTTTTCTTTTTACTATCAAATGGGAAGAGTTGTGTGTTTGGGCAAGGAGATGAGGAGCAGAGCGAAGGATGGGGCACCTGCCTGCTCAATTGCCGGGCACAGCACTGGGATGGAGTGCACACAAACTCCTGGGGATCTGGGATCAGCTGGAACAAGCTCCAAGTGCTGACAGATCCCAGGATCTCCCTCCAGGGCAAGTGGGTGTAAGGTGCAGTTTGTCTGGAGGAGCATGATCGGTCAGATCGGCCCCCAGGACCCCGAACCCCTGCTGTGATCTCTGCACCAAGGACCCCTGCTGTGATCTATGTGATCTGCTCACGACATCCCTGTGATCTCTGCCTCTCTAGCACATACCTGTGAACCACACTGACACCACTGCACACTGACACCACTAAACACAGACACCACCGCACACAGACACCGCCGCACACAGACACCACTGAACACCGACACTGCTGAATACTGACACCGCTTCACACTGACACCGCCACACACAGACACCACTGAACACAGACACCATCGCACACTTACACCACTGAACACAGAAACCACCGCACACATACACCACCGCACACAGACAACGCCGCACACAGACACCACCACACACTCACAACACTGAACACCGACACCACTGAACACCGACACCACTGAACATTGACACTGCCGCACACAGACACCGCCGCACTTCGACACCGCTAAACACTGACATTGTTGCACGCTGACACTGCTGCACACCGACACTGCTGCACATCGACACTGCTGCACACCAACACTGCTGCACACCGACACTGCTGCACACCAACACCGCTGCACAACGACACTGCTTAACAACGACACTGCTGCACAATGACATTGCTGCACACTGACACCACCGAACACTGACACAACTGAACACCGACACCGCCGAACACCGAGACTGCTGTACATATGACACCACTGCACATCAACACCGCTGCACACCGAGACTGCTGCACACTGACACCACTGAACACCGACACTGCTGTACACCGACACCACTGAACACCAACACCACTGAACACCGACACTGCTGCACACAGACACCGCCGCACCAACACTACTGAACACTGGCACTGCTGTAGATATCTATTATATAATCGCTTAATTCTGTATTTTTGTCTGTAATGGAAATCCCGCGTTGCTAATTGGTCGCGCCAACTGTCCACAACCAATCTGCGACCGGCGCAGTCCGGTTGTGAATTGGCGCATCATATAAACCCAGCTTTGCATTGCATTATTCTTAAATCTTCATAAATAAACTACATATATATTCTAGAATACCCGATGCATTAGAGTCGGGCCACCATCTAGTATCTCTATTAAGGTTAATATTGTATTTGAAGGTGTCTTTAGAAACTTGTAAGTGTGAAATGTATTCACTGTTAGGATTCTATTGTTTTCTACAGAAGGTTTTAGTAAACATTGGGACACATTCAAAATGGCAACTACTTATTAGAGCAAATCTGAATTTATTTATCCTCTTACACCTTCATGTAATATATTGTATTATGTGAATTATTATAATTTACAGAAACACCAGTTCAATGTGTCTTTTTGACAAGATGAACTACCAGATGGCATAGGGTGGTATAATGGACAAGGGGGTAAGGTAGCAGAATGGTACTGAAGGGCAAAAGGCAATAAGTGGAACTAGCCTGACCCTTAGACTGGGGTCCCTAGCTGACCCTATTCCCAGGATTACCTCTGAAAGTGAGGATTTCTGGGCTGCCACTCTTTCCCTTGCTCCTGGTCAGCCCTAGGCTAAAATCCCCTCACCTCCACCCAGGGACCAGGAAGCACAGCAACTCCCACAGAATGAGGAAAACTCCCAGTTAAACACAGCAAGAAAGGCCTCAGCACAAACTGCAGTAACATCCTCACAGCTCAAGGTCTTTGTGGAGACTAACCTCTATCAGCAACCCCTGTTGATAGGAAATGGAACTACTTAAGACCAGGAGTGTGGACAACTGAATTACCTGACACACCCGCTCATCTGCAGAGCCACCCAGACAATATACAGCAACACTATAGCAGCTCCTGACATTAACTCCGAGTGTGCCACAGGAAATTTACTCCTATTTAAAATACAGCAGAGCATTTCACATGGACTGCAGAGTCAACAGGTGACACCAGATCACTGCAGTATCAAATTACAGCTGCTTTTTGAAGTAATTGAAGGAGCAGAGTGAGAAAGGCAGAGACACAAACTCCTGTGGTGCTGTAAATCCTAGTAACTGTTTATCTCACACCATTGTTATACTGCTCAGTACTGCTCTATGATGTCCTCCATGCTTGATCAAGTTCTTTGATTATTAAAAGGGGAGTGTCTGTTTACCATGATGTCAAAATTGTCATCAAAAGGGGCGGAGCTACTGGCTATGATGTCAAATTTATCATCAAAAGGGGCGGAGCCATTGGTTTTGGCGCAATTTTACTATTATAAGAGTATTCTGTACTATATTGCATCACAATTTATCTCATAAATGTAATAAAAACCTGCATAATCAATATATATATCAAATAAAAGTAGAAATAAATAACACAGGAGCAAATAAAAGGAAAGAGGAAAGATATGGATGACGATTTTGACATCATGGTAAACAGACACTCCCCTTTCAATAATCAAGGAACTTGTTTTGTGGGCTATAAAAACCTTGTCTCTTGCTGTACATGTAATACCCTGATGAAGGTGCCAGGATAGGTGCCGAAACGCGTTGGTGAATAAAGGAGATTGTTGCTTTGGAACCTTGCCTTCCTTGTGACTTCTTGGAGACATCCATTCCTTGTGATTCCATTGAGACAGCAGCGCGGACCGTGACACACCATCTTCCCTATATATGAAAGAATGAGATGAAGACCGTTAATTAATAAAATCTTCACCCACCAGCTCAGAGACAACTGAAAATTAGAGATATAGCCTACCTGCAGATGGGAAAACTAGTACAACTGTCTGAATGTTCATTTGGCTATTGCTATACCTTTACCTCTCTAGTAAAGGATGACTTGAACTTGTTACCTTCTGACCCATTCATGCCATGTAGTAGAGAAGGTTTGTAAAGAAAGAAGTTCTTGGCACCAGCATGCTCTCTGCATACAGTGGAGCCCCATCGTCTGTACCCCAACACTTCGTGTTGTATTGAGCATCTCATATATTGACGTTGGTATGCTTTCTGTGATGTAAAAGAAACACTCCAGGATGTCTTTAAGCTTTGAGCAGGTTGGAGAATAATCATTACCCTCATACAAATTTCTGTTCTCACTAAAGGATAATGTGATTCATATATAATTCTTTCATGAAGCCGGGGAGGAAAGGCACAATTAAGATTTTTCTCGGTGAGTTTTTAATATCAGATATTTCATGAGGGTGCATAAATCACAAAGCATTCTCACAGTGCCATATTGAACCTTTATGTTTGCATTCATTTCCAACCATAATATCTGCAATTTATGTATTCAGTTTTGCCAAGTTGTTTTATTTGCTTTGAGAAAAGTGGATCTTTTAATGTAAGTTTTTAGACGCGGTCTCTTCTCTTCCTGCCACCGGTCTCGGGAGAGCGTCTGTCTGATGTTCTAGAACTCTGAGGCAGCTTGAAAGGATTCAGACAGGAAAGGTCTCCCCGGGAGAGCAAGCTCAGGTTCCTTACTCCACCGATACATCATTTTACAGTTGACTCCAACAGGAATTAACACTTTGACTAAGAAAAAGTGCAAAACAATTCAGAGTCGGTACACAGATACTAAAGATTACGTTCTATGAATTACAGAAACAAGTCAACGGGTGTTCAGAGGTGCGGAGACGATTGCCGCGGTCCCTACAAATGGTTGATCAGGAGGGATGCCGAGTTCAACCATCTACAGAATAAATATTGGTGGCTTATCCGAACAATATCCAAAACTTGCAGACCCCTTTCATAAAGAGAGTTAAAAGGGGTCTCCAAGCTAGAAGAGCTCTTCTTATTAGGTTGATTGCAATGTGTCCTCAAAGTGGTCTTCTGTAATTCTTTTGGAGCACCCGTTATCATTATTTATTGGTTGAAGAGTCAAGAGTCAGACCCTCACCCATCCCAACCTGTCTATCGCTTGCCACGCTATGTAACCAGTCCATAACTCAGTCCACTCCCGATGGTCAATGGCCTTTTAATTTTGATTCATGCTTATATGGCATTGGCCACTGCCCGTAGGTAGAATTTATGACAGATAGCTAAATATGATATGACGTGTCACCAAATGCCTACAGATAATGGATGATTGTCAATGTGAGTATTCAACATCTAAAATTTCATGATGGACCATAAATCATAAAGCATTCTCAAGGTTCTGTATTGAACCTTTATGTTTCTACTAATTTCCAACCATAACATCTACAACCATGATGATCAACTGTTCGGGGTAAGGGTCCAGAGTCAGATCTCAATCCATCTATGGCATACCAAACTGTGCAACTGGTCTTGAAACCAACACTTATTCCACCTGCAATGGTCAATGGCCTCTTGATTATGCTTCAGACTGGTGTGGCCATTGGTAGAATTTTGGACACACGACTAAACACATTGTGGCCTCACCCAAAGGCCACAGATAATGTAAATGGACAATCAGTGCTTACATTATGCTAATACTTTCTTTCCTTTGCCAAAAATGGACAACCTAATAGGCTTCAGCCCCTTAACATGACATATATTCTGTGATCCCTGGCTGTAATGTCTGCATACATTTTTATTCTGTGATCCCTGGCTGAAATGTCCATATACTCTTATATTCTGTGATCCCCAGCTGTAATGTCTGTATACTCTTATATTCTGTGATCACCAGCTGCAATGTCTGTATGTTCTTATATTCTGTGATCCCCAGCTGCAATGTCTGTATGTTCTTATATTCTGTGATCCCTGGCTGTAATGTCTGTATACTCTTATATTCTGTGATCCTCGGCTGTAATGTCTGTATACTCTTATATTCTGTGATCCCCAGCTGCAATGTCTGTATGTTCTTATATTCTGTGATCCCCCGGATGTAATGTCTGTATACTCTTATATTCTGTGATCCCCAGCTGTAATGTCTGTATACTCTTATATCCTGTGATCCCCGGCTGTAATGTCTGTATACTCTTATATCCTGTGATCCTCGGCTGTAATGTCTGTATGTACTTATATTCTGTGATCCCTGGCTGTAATGTCTGTATACTCTTATATTCTGTGATCCCCAGCTGTAATGCCTGTATACTCTTATATTCTGTGATCCCTGGCTGTAATGTCTGTATACTTTTTTATTCTGTGATCTTTGGCTGTAATGTCTGTATTCTCTTATATTCTATGATCCCAGGCTGTAATGTCTGTATACTCTTATATCCTGTGATCCCCAGCTGTAATGCCTGTATACTCATATTCTGTGATCCCAAGCTGTATTGTCTGTACACTCTTATATTCTGTGATCCCCAGCTGTAATGTCTGTATACTCTTATATTCTGTGATCCCCAGCTGTAATGCCTGTATACTCTTATATTCTGTGATCCCTGGCTGTAATGTCTGTATACTCTTATATTCTGTGATCCCCGGCTGTAATGTCTGTATTCTCTTATATTATATGATCCCAGGCTGTAATGTCTGTATACTCTTATATCCTGTGATCCCCAGCTGTAATGCCTGTATACTCATATTCTGTGATCCCCAGCTGTATTGTCTGTACACTCTTATATTCTGTGATCCCCGGCTGTAATGTCTGTATACTCTTATATTCTGTGATCCCCAGCTGCAATGTCTGTATGTTCTTATATTCTGTGATCCCTGGCTGTAATGTCTGTATACTCTTATATTCTGTGATTCTCGACTGTAATGTCTGTATACTCTTATATACTGTGATCCCCAGATGTAATATCTGTATACTCTTATATTCTGTGATCCCAGGCTGTAATGTCTGTATACTTTTTTATTCTGTGATCCCAGGCTGTAATGTCTGTATTCTCTTATATTCTATGATCCCCGGCTGTAATATCTGTATACTCTTATATTCTGTGATCCCCGGCTGTAATGTCTGTATACTCTTATATTCTGTGGTCCCCGGCTGTAATGTCTGTATACTCTTATATGCTGTGATCCCCGGCTGTAATGTCTGTATACTCTTATATCCTGTGATCCTCGGCTGTAATGTCTGTATGTACTTATATTCTGTGATCCCTGGCTGTAATGTCTGTATTCTCTTATATTCTGTGATCCCTGGCTGTAATGTCTGTATACTCTTATATCCTGTGATCCCCAGCTGTAATGCCTGTATACTCATATTCTGTGATCCCCAGCTGTAATGTCTGTATACTCTTATATTCTGTGATCCCCAGCTGTAATGCCTGTATACTCTTATATTCTGTGATCCCCAGCTGTAATGCCTGTATACTCTTATATTCTGTGATCCCCGGCTGTAATGTCTGCATACTCATCTATTCTGTGATCCCCGGCTGTAATGTCTGTATACTCTTATATTCTGTGATCCCCAGCTGTAATGCCTGTATACTCTTATATTCTGTGATCCCCAGCTGTAATGTCTGTATACTCTTATATTCTGTGATCCCCAGCTGTAATGTCGGTATACTCTTTTATTCTGTGACCCCAGGCTGTAATGTCTGTATACTCTTATATTCCGTGATCCCTAGCTGTAATGTCTGTATATTCTTATATTCCGTGATCCCTAGCTGTAATGTCTGTATACCCTTATATTCTGTGATCCCTGGCTGTAATGTCTGTATACTCTTATATTCTGTGATCCCTAGCTGTAATGTCTGTATATTCTTATATTCCGTGATCCCTAGCTGTAGTGTCTCTATACTCTCTTACTTCCTCCTCTGCCCCGGAGCTGTGGTATATTCCACCTGTTCCTGCATGGTCAGACACATCCATTACACAGGGGCACATTTCTAACAATATCTCAGGACAGAAACATTTTTTTAACACATTAAATTGTGGAACTTACTTGTATTCTAAATCTATTTAGATTGTTCATGGCACAACCCTTTTAATAGTTACATATGGAGCATACTTAGCATACTATAGTATAGTATGGAATACACTGGCAATGCTACGCACATACACCGTATGTGGGCATACATATATGTTGCCAAGAACTCTGCAATTGAAAATAGTCATAATATTTAACAAATTAGACATAATTAACACAAAACGCAATTTAGAACAATAAAAACATATCTTTATTTAAAATAAGAGCTTAAATTGATTTTTAAGGGTTAAACAAAGGATAAATATATATATATATATATATATATATATATACTGTATATTTAAACAGATATGTGTGTAACTTAGTATATATATATATATATATATATATATATATATATATATACTTTTTTCTTCTAAAGTGAGGAATGTAATACAACCACAGAGATATTAAGAAGGATGAGGTAGAGAGTTTGTGGATTCCTGCTGTAGGTTAATTAATGCTGACATAAAGGTCCGGTGCTGGCGGTCGAATGAAGCTGTGAGTGAGGTACGGTGACAGATCTAAGTCAAGGAGCTTTGAGGACTTGGCATGGGTCAGGAATTTAAAAGACACATAGGTCAGAACTGAATAAATTGAAGAGGGATGATTTTTCTTTTTTGAAGTTTTTCCCACAATGTTGTAAAAAATGCTTAAAGTAGCACTTGCATCAAAGTTTATATGTCTTAATATGTTGCAATCATCATATTGTATGGCACTGAGTTTTCACAATTGCTCATTTTGCCTTTGTACCAGTAAATTCTTCTCTTTTCTCTTCTCTACGTAGAAACAGGATTTCTCTTTTCCCTGCATGAATCACTCCACTTATCAACTTCTGATCCAACTGCTCCCTTTTCCCCCATACATTGGACTTTTACAGTGATGACTCATGCAAGGAATTTAGACTGTGGCTAAGTTCACATCTAAGGGGGGTTGCATTTGTGTTCCTGTGCGTTTTGGCTCTGCATGCAGCGTTTTGGGCGGCGTTTGCAAAAACGCATGCATATTGCATTTTCTGAAAATGACATATGTTTTTGCATGCATTTTTATTGCATTTTCCATGGGTGCGTTAATGCATGCGCTTCTTTACGTTTCTGCAAAAATACATAGGAAAACAAACGCAACCCGCCTTAGATGTGAACTTAGCCTACCTGTTTCTACATTGAGCTTAGAAGCATTCACCTAGTTTGTTTTAAATTACGCAGTCATAGACCTAATGGAAAAGAGAAGAATTAACTGGGTAGAAAAGCAAAATGAGCAATTGTAAGTACATAGTGTTATATAATATAATATGATGAATGCTGTATGTTAAGAGGATAAAAACTTTGATGGGAGTTCTTGTTTAACTTATTTTCCTTTAATTTTTTTACAACTTAAAGACCGGACAATTCTTCAGTGTTGCGATTTAGTTTTTTCCAAGTTTTGAAACTGAAAAAATACAATTTCACAGAGGGTTTTTTGGGGTTTTGTTGTCACGGCATTCATTCTCTGGGACAAACAACACTGAAATATGATTTGTTAGGTCAGCACAACCTTTAAAACATTTTATTTTTATTTACATTGTGAAAATTGTATTGCATAGTTTTCTTTCCTTTTCATTTGCGTTTATGTTGCTAATTTCCATGAACAATAACATTTTTATATTTCTGTAAATTCAGCAGTGTGAGGTCTTCTTTATGTAATGACGGTTTTATTGATACAAATTTGGAAAATATACTATTTTAGTCACTTTTTCTTTGCACTTTTTTAAGCATTAGGGGTGTAGGGGTGATCAAGAAAACACAAATTTGCCTTTTTTATTTTATTTTTCTTGTTACGGCTTTAACCATATAAGTCAATACATTTTTGATAAACCAAAATGTTAAGGATGTGTCGATACAAAATATGTTTGTTTTGTTTTATCTTATTTTTTAGCCTTCTTAGGGGTTGTGAACCTGTAATCAACTAATCTCTTATATTATATGCTACAATACCACAGAATTACAGTATATAGGGAAACTCTTAGTCTCCTATGAAGCTCAGCCTGTGGCTCAGCTTCACAAGAGCACCAACATGGCAGAAACTGGACAGGACAGAAGCATATGGCAGATCTCTAGCTGCCACGGCTTGGTAATCCATCAATGCCCCACATCAACGTTGATGGGCATTAATGGAAGCTGGTGCGTGTGACCCCGGCGTGCTTTCCATTTAAAAAAGCAAAATTAGTAAAATTATTAGACAGTGCAAACTTAGACTAAACAGTCTTAAAATGCACCAGAGTTATCATAACTATTCATTCTTGAGAAATCTGTCTAAATTTAAGATCATTTAGTCCGTTTACACCACCTATCTGTCATACCGGCTTCAGACTCTGTTCACACTGGTGAGTCTGATGTGCAGCCTTAGACCTCTTTGTTGCTCAGCCTTGGTTTGGACGTTGGCGCTGCTTTGTTCACTGATGTTCAGCTTTCAGGAGTTAACATTTTGATTAGTGTTAGTTGATGGTTAAGGCTGCTGTAAAACGTTCACCCTTTAAGTAAGGCTCAGAACATTCCTGGATACCGACTATGGCATTTGTGAGCCTCTTGCATACCTGTCCTGTGTTGGAGTTGCTGTTGAAACTCTAATCGTTGTTTGGTGTCTGGTGAAGAATACCTTGTTGTTTTTTCATTCCCTATTTGTATATGTGTTCTCCCTATATACATATTGTATCTTCCCGATACTGTGTGGTGGTGTTTGCTTTACCCTGTCTGTCTATTTCTTTGGATTCCATAACAGTTCACCTCTTGGGGTGGGAGATGGAGGTTCAGCTCAGGGCTGGTCAGGAGATAAGGACAGGTTGGAGACTCAGGCTTACCTACCATCAAGGGTAGCCCTGAGTTAAGGAAAGTCAGGGTCCTCCTAGCCAGGCCCTCCTAGGCATACCCTGGAAGATGCTGGGGCCCTGAAGAAGTGAGAGGACCCACAGCTGTCTGTGAGCGGAAGCAGACGAGACCCGCTCACAGACAGCTGCCCTCTCTCCTTCTCTCCTGCTCTGTACTGATCTAGGCGATCAGTACACAAGAGGAGAGAAAGCTTACCGGGAGCTGAATGGAGGCTGAAGGACCTGCCAGTTCCTGTCATGTGACTGATCACATGACTGAAATCAAGGTCCTAGAAGAAATTGCTTCTGCTTAACTTCTGCAGCATCCGTGCAGCTCCCAGTGGCTCCTCTCCTGCTCTGCACGGATCAAGATCATCTGAATGTGGTAATATATGTGTGTGTATGTGAGTGTGTATCTGTGTGTGTCTGTGTGTGTGTGTGTCTGAATATGTGTATGTCTCTGTGTGTATCTATATCTATATCTGTATGTGTGTGTGTGTGTGTGTGTGTGTGTGTTTGTGTGTATGTGTGTATTTGTACTTGTGAATCTGTATGCACATGTAGCAGAGCTGTGTGTGTTTGTACATGTAGCAGATATGTGTGTATCTGTATGTACATGTATTATACATATAGCAGATCTAGATGTGAAGAGTGCATGTAGTGTCTATGTGGCAGAGCTGGGTGTGTTTCTATATGTGCATGTATTGTGCATATGGCAGAGCTGTGTGTTTATGTTTGTGCATGTATTATATACATAAGCAGAGCTGTTTGTGTTTGTATGTGCATGCATTGTACATGTAGCAGAGCTGGGTATGTAGTGTCCATGTAGCAGAGCCATATGTGTATCTGTATGTGTAGTGTGCATGTAGCAGTCCTGCGTATGTCTGTATGTGCATGAATTAGGCATGCACCAGTGCTGTGTGTGTATCTGTATGTTCATATATTAGAGCTGTGTGTGTGTATTATGTGTAGTGTGCATGCAGCAGAGCTGTGTGTTTGCATGTGCATGTAGTAGAGTCATCTATGTCTATGTGCATGTATGTTTATGTGTAGTGTGCATGTAGCAGAGCTGTGTGTCTACATGTGTGTGTAGCAGAGCCATCTCTGTCTATGGATATATGTGTCTATGTGTGTGTGTATGTAGCAGAGCTGCATGCATCTGTATGTGTTTGAATTGGGCATGTACCAGTGTGTGTTGTATCTGTGTGTTCATGTAGTAGAGCTGTGTATGTGTATCTATATGTTCATGTAGTGGAGCTGTGTGTATGTACTATGTGTAGTAGACCTGTGTGTCTACATGTGCATGTAGCAGAGTCATTTATGTTTATCGGCATGTAGCAGAGCTGTGTGTGTACTATGTGTAGTGTGCATGTAGTAGGGCTGTGTGTCTACATGTGCGTGTAGCAGAGCTATCTTTGTCTATGGGCATGTAGCAGAGCTGTGTGTGTCATATATAATTTGGAGGGGCGGGGGCGGAGTGTAAAAGGGGTCCATTACGACTCTTTCACCTGGGGCCCACAAACGTCTGGAGCCGGCCCTGCTCCTAGCCGTAGGGACAGTTCAGGGACCCAGGTTCCTTTCCTCCTTTTCTCCCTAAGATCCCTGTGACACAATCATTTGGCTTAGGCTGCCTTCACACCACGGTAAAGTCTGATCCGGGGCTGTCAGGGATGACCCTGACAGCCCTAGACTGGATCAGCACATAGAACCGGAGGGCTAATATGCCCTCTGGTCCGGTGTGCAGCTGGACGCAGCTGCCGCTGCTGATTGATCAGGTCCTGAAACAACAGCGGCGTGCAGCAGCAGGTGTCCGGTTCCCGGATCCTCCCGGACCGGCGCAATCCGGCCCCATAGGCTCCCATTTTAGGGATCGCCAGATTGCATCGGATCCGGGAGAATCAGGGATACGGCAATCTGGGGAGATTTTTCTCCCCGGACACAAAAACGTTGCAAGCAACGTTTTTGTGTACGGTGAGAAAAATCAGATTTCTCCCGGATTCTGCTGGAGAGATGGAAACCGGATGGCAGAGAGCTGCCATCCGACTCCATCCGGCCCCATAGGATACTATGGGGCCAAAATCCGGTCTGGGGCTGTCTGGTTTACACCGGACAGCCCCGGATCTGACTTTACCGTGGTGTGAAGCCAGCCTTAGTTTGTGCCAAAAATGTGCACCACAATTTTGGAGCATTTTTTGTTGCATAGTGTTGAATATTAAACCACACCCCTATAAAATAAGTCACTCTTTTTCAGAGATGCCATATGCCCATGTTGGACAAGTCATAAAAAGTGGCTAAAACACATAATAAATATGGTAAGAGTCATTAAAGCCATTTTTTGTGCCAAATTATGCCAGAATTCTGTGGAATTTAGCTTGATAAATATGCCCCAAGTTTGATCAAAAGAAATTAATTTAATACAAACAGCACTCCTTGTGGCAAGGAGTGGTATTGCATGAATGGTAATCAAATTCTAAAGCAAAATTAAGTATTTCAAAATGAAGCATAGACTCATCGAATGCTATTTTGCCTTTCAGATCAGTTGATGCATTAACAATTGGAATGTATGGAAGACTGACATTATACAAACATGGATATCAACCTCATGGATGGACTATGGGATCAAGTGGTCACCAAAGGAAAATTCCAGTGAAGCATTTCAGAAAAAGGTAAGAATAAGCAAGAAAAATTCCATGTAATTGTTGGCGGTCACTTATTTTTGTTATTTATTTATTTTTATTGATTATTTACCTTATTAAAAGTTTTTTTTGGCAGTGGTGATCCAGCCTATCATGCATCACAGCAAGGTCCAAGGTTCAGTGACCAATAGGGAATTACGGTCCTTAATTAATAATAATAACAACCTTATATATGAGATAAATTCTGTTTAAGGTTATTGATGTAAATTGAAGTGTTGGGGTTAGACAACATTTTTGTGGAGGTGGTGCTCAAGAAGGGTTCACTTCATAAGCAGTGTATCAATATACTTGGCATGCCAAAGGGAATTTAGGCAGACTTATGATTTTATTTTAGGCTATCCAGAAAAATAAACACAACATTTCGAACCCTAGGCAGGACCTTGTTCAGATATGAATGGGTACTAAATATACATGGAACCTACAGTGCAAACGTAATCTCTGGACAAGAAGTGACTCTAATGTATAGAGATGATCTGATGTTGGGAAAATCGAACTCACCAGGTTCGGCAAACATGAAAAAATTAGGTTTGCTACAAATAAGTTTGCCGCAAATTGTATGTTTTTCAATAGCCCTAAAGAGACGTGAGCAACACTCTGAGGTCTTCTAGGGCTGTCAATGTCAAAGGGACTGTACGTCAAAATCTTTTGAATATCTATTCCAAATACAATGTTGACATAACATGAATTTCACTGGGTCAATTGGGATCTCTCCAACCCAGCAGAAAATGCCGATAAGAAAAAATTCTGATGTTTTTGTCTACATATATACGGTATACAATAAAAACTTTATTTAAAAAATATAAAGCCACAATGCGTTTCGCCTTTGAATCAGCCTTACTCAGGTGATTATTAACTTAACACCTGAGGATTGCTATTATTAACTTAACACCTGAGGATGACTTTTACAGTCGAAACGCGTTGTTTTTATATTTTTTTAACTAAAAAGGTTTTTTATTAGATATCTGGTCAAACAACCTTTGTGGGAGTGCTGTATACCTGTAACCTTATTCAAAGTTTGTAATCTGAATATGTCTATCCAAAAGGAGTTAGTAACGCAGCTTGCACTTGGGTTTTAGCCAATTAAAATACATTTATGGATATATTCATCATGGAGCATGTCAAGGTGTGTGGTGTGGGCCCAGTAGATGTCGGGTAATTTAAAGAGCAGGTTGGTAGACTTGGTTGCCTGCTCTTTAAATTATCCGGTATTTGCTGGGTCCAAATCACACACCTTGACCTGCTCCATGAAGAATATATCCATAAATGGATTTTAATTGGTTAAAACCCAAGTGCAAGCTGCGTTACTAACTCCTTTTGGATAGACATATTCAGATTACAATTTTTGAATAAGAATCCAGGTATACAGCACTCCCACATAGGTTGGTTGACCAGATATCCAATAAAAAAACCTTTTTAATAAAAAAATATAAAAAGACAACGCGTTTCATCTTTGAATCAGTCTTCCTCAGGATGATTAACTTAATCGCCTGAGGAAGACTAATTCAAAGGTGAAACGTGTTGTCTTTTTATATCTTTAAAATCAAGTTATTATTGGATATCTGGTCAACCAACTTTTGTGGGAGTGCTGTATACCTGGAACATTTTCACTGAGCCATACCACTGTTGGAACTCCTGTGGAGGACCTTCCTGCAGCACACCAGGTCAGCTGCACCCCCGACAAACCATTTCTAGTATTATACCTTGGTTAGCACAACCACTTCAAGTAAGCATATATGCTAGTTCTCTCTTGTTCATTCCACTGACCTGCATAAGTACTAGATAGAGCCAGTGTTTCCTCCTATTCTCAAAGAATTTTCACCCATTTCATTAATCGTTGAATAAAAGTACTTATTTTAGGATACTCTGTCACGAAAGGTTGATGTCATATTTGTCTGTAGGTCAACAACCTGTGGTTAAGATGTGAAATACAGTCTGCTAAGAGTTTTCCTAAAGTATGGTGAGAAACAAACTTTGCAGGAAAGTCAGCAGGTACGCATAAATGTTTAATGGCTGTGTTCCCTACACAACAGCACACCATGTGGTCAGGCATGATATTGCAAAAAAAGTTTTATGGTTTAATGAAGCCTGATTAGCTCCAAAAAGCAAACATTGGAGAATAACTGGGCACCAGAAACACATTAGCTTTTTAATTGTTTCTTCCTATTTAGTGGAATAATAAAAAAATTATCTTATTAATTCCATCGGATGGATGTGCTAATACTCCTTTTCCTCTGATTGCTATACATACTATATATATATTCTGATGATTGACACAGATGTCGGATATTTGTATACAGGACATTTAAAGGAATTTTCTGGATTGATGGGAATATGACCTGCATGGATTGGCAAAGTGGAGAACTTTTGTACCCCGATGGTGCACTTTTATACCCATTACAATAGAGTGGCAGTGCACATGCTTGACCACCCACTCCATTCATTCTCTATGACATTGCTGGGAAAAGTAAACCACCTGCACTTCTGCTCCATTCATTCTCTATAGTGCTGCTGGAAAAAGCCAAACACTTGCACTTTAGCTCCATTTATTCTCTGTGCTGGAAAAAGCCAAGCATGTGCACTTCTGCTCTATTCATTCTCTATTGTACTGCTGGAAAAAGCCAAGCATGTGCACTTCTGCTCTATTCATTCTCTATTGTACTGCTGGAAAAAGCCAAGCATGTGCACTTCTGCTCAATTTATTCTCTATTGTACTGCTGGAAAAAGCCATGCACCTGCATTTCTGCTCTATTCATTATCTATTGTACTGCTGGAAAAAGCCAAGCACCTGTACTTCTGCTCAATTTATTCTCTATGGTACTGCTAGAAAAACCCAAACTCTTGCACTTTAGCTCCATTTATTCTCTATGGTACTGCTGGAAAAAGCCAAACAGGTGGACTTTTGCTTCAGTCCTTCAAGGTACCGTCACACAGGGACATATCGCCGGCGATATTGCCGGGGATCGCGGGAGCGCGCATCCCTGACAACATCGCCGGTGAGATGTCACACTGAGCAACTTACCGGCGATGTCGCCGGCTAGTTGCCGCGGCTATCGCTCGCTGGGTTGCCCAGCAACCCAGCAAGCGATCACTCGCAATGTTGGATATAGGCGGAATCACCCGCAACATTGCAGGTTGCCGCGTTACACAGGGCGATCAGGCAGGATCGCCTGAGCAACATCGACAGGTTTCCCAACATTGTTGGGAAACCTGGCGATGTGACTCAGGCGATTCATCGCCTGATTATCGCCCTGTCACACGAGGCAACTCGCCGGCAATGTCGCCGCAACCTGGCCACGACCCTCAGTTGCCGGCAACATCGCCGGCGATATGTCCCTGTGTGACGGTACCTTTAGAGATAAAAGTGCCCAATTCTGTTGCTTCATGAAGGTCTCTGTGGTTGGACTTGGAATAATCAATAACTCATCACTAGTGATGAGTGAGCAAAACCATGCTCGGTTACTCGCTACTCCAAATGAGCAGGTCGAACGCTTGGGTGGGCGTGACTTGAGCAGCGAGTGTAAAGGGAGTCAATAAGAAACTCCAGCATTTTTCAGAAAGAAGCTCCAGAAAATGCTTCAGTTTCCCATTATCTCTGTACTCAAGTCAAGCCGATCAAAGCATCTGACCGTCTTGTTTTGAATACCAAGCACTCAAGCATTGTAGTGCTCAACCAGCTATCAGCAATCCACAGAATAGGTGAGCATTAGTTGTGAGTGGGCACTACAGTGCTTGAGTGCTCGATACTCAATATGAGCCATTTGGACGATTGGTTGGGCATGATTCGAGTATTGAGTATAATGGAAATCAATGGGAAACTTGAGCATTTTCCAGAGACTCTTTCAGAAAAATGTTCAATTTTCCCATTGACCTCCATTATACTTGGTACTTGAGTCGCACTCATCCAAGCGTCTGATTGGCTCATTTTAATTACCGAGCTTCCAAGCAATGTAGTGCCCACTTACCACTAAGTCTCTAGAAAATACTCGAGTTTCCCAATAACTTCCATTATACTTAGTACTCGAGTCATGCCCATTCAAGCATCCGACATCTCATTTTGGGTATTGAACACTGAAGTATTGTAGTGCCCACTTACCACTAGTGCTCTGTGGATTGCTGATAGTTGGTTGAGTGGGCACTGCAATGCTTGAGTGCTCGGTACTCTAAATGAGCAGATCAGATATTTGGACGGGCATGACTCAGGTACTGATTATAATGGAAGTCAATGGGAAAATGTAACATTTTTCCGAAAGAGTCTCCAGAAAATATATGAGTTTCCCATAGATTTTCATTATACTCAGTACTCGAGTTGAGCCTATTCAAGCATCCGACTATCTCATTTCGAGTATGGAACACCGAAGCATTGTCGTGCCCACTCACCTCTAGTGCTCACCGATTCTGTGGATAGCTGATAGCTGGTTGAGTGGGCAATACAATGCTTGAGTGCTCGGTACTCGAAATGAGCAGATTAGACATTTGAATAGGGACGTCTCAAGCACTGATTATAATGAAATTCAACGGGAATATTGAACATTTTTCTGAAAGAGTCTTCAGAATACTCGAGTTTCCATTGACTTCATAATACTACTTAGTACTCAAGTCGCGCCCATTCAAGCATCTGACCATCTCATTTTGAGTATCAAGCACTCAAGCATTGTAGTGCTCACTTTCCAATAATGCTCACCTACTCTGTGCATAGCTGATAGCTAGTTGATTGGGCACTACTTATTATTATTATTATTATTATTAATAAGTATTTATATAGCGCCATTGGGTTACATGGCGCTTTACAAGTGTGAGGGTAGACAAAAACACGTAGTAAAACAACGACAAATCTGTCATACGGGTACAGTAGGGCAGAGGAACCTTTCCGCGAGGGCTCACAGTCTAGAGGGATAGGGAAGGAGACAGTATGAAGGGGAGAGGAGAGGGTGAGATGGTGCAGAGGATGGGTCTCAGTGTGGGCTGTAGGCTTGTAAGAAGAGGTGGGTCTTCAGGTTTTTCTTGAAGGTTCCAAGAATGGGGGAGTGTGTGATGTGGTAGGGGAGGGAGTCCAGAGTATGGCAGAAGCACGAGAGAAGTCTTGAATGCGGTTGTGGGAGGTGGAAATGCGGGGGGTTGAGAGAAGGAGTTCTTGAGAGGAGCGCAGGTTGCGCTAGGGGAGGTAACGGGAGACCAGGTCGGAGATGTAGGGAGGGGACAGGTTGTGTATGGCCTTGTATGTCAGGGTGAGGGTTTTGAAGTGAGATCTCTGGGGAGTGGGGAGCCAGTGGAGGGCTTGAATGCTCAGTACTCGAAATTCGCAGATCAGACACTTGGATGGGTGTGACTCAAGTGCTGATTATAATGAAAGTCAATGGGAAAATTGAACATTTTTCTGAAAGAGTCTCCAGAAAATACTCAAGTTTCGCATTGACGTCCATACTCAAGTCGCACCCATTCAAACATCCGACCATCTCATTTTGAGTATCGTGCACTCAAGCATTGTAGTGCCCACTCACCGCCACTGCTTACCTATTCTGTGGATTGATGATAGCAGGTTGAGTGGGCACTACAATGCTAGAGTGCTCGGTATTAAAAATAAGCAGATCAGACACTTTGATGGGTATTGAGCACTCAAGAATTGTAGTGCCCACTCACCACCACTGCTCACCTATTCTGTGCATAGCTGGTAGCTGTTTTTTACTGGAAAACCCCTTTGATGTTACGTTTGTACTCAAACAGGTTGGAATAACTAAAACTCCCTAATAAATGGATTCTTCTTTGTGCTTTTTTATGTGATTGACTTCCCTTTATTCATCTTGTATAGAAGCGGTTGATGGAAGTGGCGTGAGTGTAATGTAACAATGGAGGAGAGCGGCATTGTTAGCGAGCGCTCTGGATGGATGTGCGCACTCTTCCTTTTATAGCCAGAACATATTTCGGAGTTGTAGGCTCGGCCGGTGATTTATTTTCAGGGCGTGTAGATTTGGCTGTTCAGCAGATGCTCTGGGTATACCGCTTGGATCCAGAATCCTGTGGCAGATTGAGCTGCCCAGAAAAGTACTGAATGAATCCAGGAGACACATGCTGTGTTTGACAGCTCCGTGTAGCCGGAATTTTACTGCCAATCGTCTCCTAAACAAAAGCAAAACTCGCTTTCACTAGGCCGCTTTGCAGCGCCGTAAATTAACCCATTGCTTTTTTTTTATTTCTTTTGAAAATGCTGAAAGTGGAAACAAAAAGAAGTTAAAAAAAGTAATAAAAAGCAAAAATAGTCAGTTTCCCAGATAGCAGATAAGCTAAGGATCAGGCTGTGTTCACACTTTGTCTTTTCTGGCATTTGTTGAGCACCACTGACTCTAAAAACTCTACAAATTCTCGCAATTATTTTCTTTCTTGTTAATATGTTCAGTTTTTGTAGCTTATTTGAAACTTTCAGGCTTTTAGTAACTCCCGGTGGAAAAAAAAGAGGGTGCGAATCACTTTTGTGAAGCACCTCCTGCCGAAAAATGCTACCGGCGAAGCATTGTCCAATCAACAGGTTGTATAAAAATGCTTCATATGTAGGGATGAGCGAGTATACTCGCTACTATTCGGTATTCGCCAAATAGTAGCGGTATTTGGGCTACTCGCTACTCTCGAGTACTTATGTGAACTCGGGAGTAGCGAGTAGTCCTAATACTTTCGCAGTACATAAAAGTGAGTAAAAGTTGTTAAAAAATAATAAACTTACATACTCACCTTCCGACGCCTGCATCGGGACTGCCAGCGAAGCTATCTGATCGCTGGACAAGGACCTTTCACTTTCACTACCAGCCAAGATGAGAACAAGGATGGGGCACATTACTACAGGATGAGGACAAGGATGGGGAATTACTACAAGAAGAATGTTTTAGTAATGTCCCCATCCTAGTGGCCTTCTTGTAGTAATTCTCCATTAAGGTCCTCATCTTGTAATAGTGTGCCACATCCTTGCCCCATCCTTGCAGTAATGACTCCATCCTGGTCTCCTTCTTGTAGTAATGTCTCCATCCTGGTCCCGATCTTAGTGGGACAATACTGCAAGATTGGAGTCCCTCAGGATGTGAACATTACTACAAGAAGGGGATCTGAATGAGGACATCACTACAAGAAGTGGACAAGGATGCGGACATTACTACAAGATGGGAACAAGGATGGGGAAACTACTGCACGATTGGGACCAGGATGGGGCATTACTATAAGAAAGGAACCAGGATGGCGGATATTACTACCATATGGAGACCTGGATGGGGACATTACTACAAGAAGAGGACTAGGATGTGGAAATTACTACAAGAAGGGAACTAGAATGGGGACATTACTAAAATATGGGGACCCGGGTGGGGACATTGCTACGTGAAGAGGGCCAGTATGGAGTATTACTACAAGAAGGTGACTAAGATGGGGACATTACTACAAGAATGGGAACAGGGTGGGGGCATTACTACAAAAAGAGCTCCAACATGGGGCATTAATACAAGAAGGGGACCAGGATGGGGACATGACTACAAGAACAGGACCAGGATGGGGATATTACTATAAGATGTTGACCAGAATTACTGTATCTTACTAATTGAAAGATGGAATTACTGAATGTGGTCCATTAGGGGAGTTAAAATTAAAAAATAAAATCAAAAGGCAAGAAAAAATAATTTATTTGCCGCTAAAATTTCTGAACACTACTTTATCTATTGGATCCATCCATTATCTATGCGTTCATCCATCCTTCTTCCCATACTACATATAAAGAGATATCAATTTTGATGTCCTCGTAGACCCCCTTGGGCATCCTCTCTTGTTTCCCCTTTCACATAAGTCGCTCGCACTGATAATATTTGCTGCGCACGTCTACCAGAGTCGCAGAGTTTTTGGTTTCAGGTCATACAGAGATCCTATTTTTTCATTTTAATATCCTGCGAGTCTCAGTAGAGTGACATCTCCCAACATTTCCCTCCTGAGTTGATATTTAATTGATAGAAATTCTCCTCGCTTCATGCGATCTGATACAGCTAATTAAAATGCCATGGATATTTAGTCAACACACCTAAATTTCACTTTGCCAAAGACTAAATCCTTTCATGTCTGGTTTAATGATTTGCTTGTCGCCCGGCACCGGTAACCATCGCTCAACGTGTCCATGCTCCGTCCCTGTCCGTCTGTCCGGCATTACTTTTACAACACCATGTTTTCTCTTTTTCTTCGATGTGTCAATTGACTGCCGTTTAGAGGATTTAATTGTCTTCAGACTTTTGCTCCCAAAAGCTACCTGAATGAACACCGCGCGGCAGACGTTCACTCCTCTTCGGAGAAATTCATTCTAATCTATTCATATATTCATAGGATTTTTAGAAAAGGGGAGAAAAAAACAAAAGCCTCTATTACCATACGGAACACTAAACCACAGTAATGATGTATAGTACCACGGGCTGTGTCGCTTCACATCAAGCTAGCGCTTCTTCTGAAAGGTTCTAACGGGAATCGGTTGGAGGAAACACGAGAGCCGCCTTGGTCATTACTTAACCTTGCATATATGACAGCACCTAATGTGCAATAAGGAACACAATCTGCAACGCACCGGCACTGAATCTGACTACATAAAACACATTACTGAATGCTGAGACAAGCAGTGCAGACCCCGACGAGTATTAAAGGGGTTGTTCCAAATTGAGTCCACTACCTGTCTATGCCTCCTGCTTGATCCAGAGGCTTGTGATCACAGGGGTCACATTTCCGGTCATGGGAACAGGAAGAACAGAAACTAGATCTGCATTTTCTGCCTGCTCAAGATTAGAAATTAGCAAACTAATTTGCAATAATGAATTTGCCAACAATGTTGGATTTGCCAGAATTCAAAATTATTGGAATTTGATATAAGTGAATATAGAAAGGTTGCAGCCAACCGGATGCCAATTTTCTGGTCTCTTTTGAGGATATGAAAAGGGTTAACAAATAATAAAAATTATGCTCGTTTGTACTAGTCCAGTCCTAACCTTTCCATCCAGCTGACACGACTCCCTACTGGGTCCTCCGCTTGCTCCGTCCAGTCTTAGGGTACCTTTACACGCCGCTACTGGCGGGTGGCTACAACTCGATACATGCGAGAAATGTATCTTGCATCGGCAATTCACCCCGTGGTAGCGGCATGTGAAGACGGTTGTAGCCACCCGGCAGTAGCGGCACCTGTTTCCGAGCACTGCCCTGAAACAGGTGGCTACACAGCCGATTGTAGCGACCTGTATCGGCGTGTAAAGAAGCAACAGAAGGGATGTCTGGACACCAGGCTATGTACCTGGTATGTAGCTGGGGCGTGACACAGGCTCCGGGTTATCGCGCCCCATCAGCGATCATTGGAGGAAGCTCCTGCATGACGATTGGTAGTCGCTGCATAGGGAGGCATATTTAAGGAGCTGACCAGTCACACTACACAATTGCTCGAGCGTCATGTATTAATCAGCCCCCTGCGATGCCTGCCCAATCATGATGTTCTTGCTTTGTCTTATCAGCGTTTGGACGTCTCGTAATCCACAATTGTGGCACGCCTATGTGCTGTCCCTGCTGCACCAGGTCCGCCCATATTAGCTTGTTGTAGCGGTGTGTAAATGAGGTAAGGTGCTCGGCAGAAGGTAACTTGAGACACCTGGCGGTGTATCTAGAGATAGATGTAACCTACTGTAGCGCACCTTGTTGCGGCGTGTAAAGGTGGTGCGGGTACTGTTTTCAACCGTTTGTGCGTGCTCGTGCACGTGAAGTAGCTGGTTGTAGCCACCCGCTAGTAGCGGCTTGTAAAGGTACCCTTAGGGTTGAGTTTCTGATGGGTCTTTGCATCTTCTGACGCTGACTCATCATATGGGGCTCAACAAATGTTATTAACATCAACATTAGTGGTCAGAGAGGACAACCATGCTTAGATGTTCTGCACTGAAAACAAGCAGTTGATGCTTGGATGGGCTTGGATGAGCATAGCCTGGTTTCACACTTGGGCATCAGTTTTTGCAAACGGCTCAAATACTGGATCCTTTTTTTAAAGGATGTTTTTTGTCTGTTTTTTGACCCTCCTGTTCTGCTCTGCTTTTTTTGGGACTTTGTCATTTTTTCCCAAAAAATGTTAGAAAAAAGTGATCAGGTTTTTGTGCCATTAAAATCCTGATCAGTTTTCCCATAGGGTCCCATGTTAAAAAACCTGATCAGTTGTTGTTACTGCACCCAAAAACGCTGATAGCAACGTTTTTGAGATCCAGTTAAAAAACTGACACCACTGCAGTCCCACTTGAGGGCAGCATCAGTTTTTGGCATCAGGTTTTGGACCTAGAAAGAAAACTGCACAAAATGATGCAAAAACCTGATCCAAGGCTGAAGTGTGACCCTGGCCCTAATGGTAGTCAATAGGTAAATCAAGCATTTGAAGACATCTCCAGAAAAATGTTCAAGTTCTCCATTGACTGATTGTACTCAGTGCTCGAGTTAGAGCCTATGCAAGCGTCCAACCTGCTCGTTACAAGTACCGAGCACCCAAGCATGGTAATGCTTGCTCATCACTAATCAACATGATTGGACTGCCCTTCTTGACTTAGAACTAAGGTGGAGCTGTACTTTCTGCTCGATCAGGAGGGATAATAGACCACAGACCAATCACTGGTCACAGATCTGACCAATGCATCACCACTGTGATTGACTGCAGCGTCACCTCTACAGAGACGGCTCTCTGGCTGTCCTTGGTCTAGCCCTCTAGTGACCTAGGTATAATGTGGGCTCACCAGGCTCTTTCTATCTCACTGTGGGGTGTCGCTGCTTGCGGTTGTCTTTCCCCCTCGCCTCTGGCTATGGAGCAAGCTTTCTCCCTTCGGAATACTGCCTCTAAGGTCGCAGCAGTCATATGTTCATCTGGATTGGAAGAAGAACTATGGGCCTGTACTTTTTGACATTTGTCCACTGCAGGCTGTCTCTGGCTACAGCAGTAACCAGTGCATCGCCTCTGTGATAGCCGCCAGCACTGGTCACATGTTCATCTGAATAAAATGAAAGGACAATTATGGGTCTGTTCTTCCTGCTCAGCCAAGATCGACATGTGATCTCTGCAACCTGTCACTGGCCAGACCAGTAGCCAACATATCACCCCAATGATTGGCTGCAGTGGTCACAACGAACATGGATCAGTAGCTCCTACTCGGTGAACACTGGCATATGACCACTGCAGCCAATAAGTATCCACAAGATTAACAAATGCATCATGGTCAGTGATGGGCTGTAGTAGCCACTTTTTTATGAAGGTAATATAGGGAAAACAGTAACTGATCTGTATTTCCTGCTCAGTCTAGACTGACCTGGGTCATCTGCAGACAATCACAGGTGATGGTTTTGCAAATATTCTTAAAAGATTACTTTTTTAACAGTTTGAGCACTTAAAACAAGACACAATGAAGTTTCATATTTGCAGACATATGATTTGTAATGGACCTTTGCAAACATGCGATATTACTCAGTCCAGTCCAGTCTTTCCACACTCTAAATAATGATGGTCTGTGTTGTGATATAGGTCTTTACATGGGAACCTCTCTTAGCAAGAGCACACAGAACTGGAAATGAAAATTATAGTTCTTATGACCATTTACTACATTTTGTGGATATAGTTAATTGAGAACATTTGTTGGAAGCCTGTAGCTTATAACATAGTATTGTGATGTGATCTTTTTTTTAATAACCCAATAGAGAACCATTGAATTCAGTGATTGACCCAGGATCAACAGACATGGTGGGCCTACAGTAGTTTCAAATGATGTTGACTTCGAGCTGAAAATATCACCGTTGAAACTGACTTGGCAAATTGATGTTTTGTGATGAAAGGAAAGAACAGGGTCTTATCTACAAGTGGGTAACTATGGGAGTATAATGGTTCCCATTGAGACCCTTAAAGTACTACTCCATAGGAAAAGTTGCTCTCTCTCCCTTTGGCAGGGAGAGAGCTTTGTCATAAGCCAACCATCGGAAGCTACCCAGTAAATCAATGTCAGAGCAAGAAAATAGCCTTGTAACAATAAAATACATAAGAGCCCAACCAGATACTACTTTACCTATTCCATTAGGTATATACTCCTGTATTCCACTTGTATCTGATCCCAACAGGATTGGGTTGAGATCTCTTCTTTTACTAGCCCAACAGATTACTAGTTGAGCCAATGGTGGCCCCAGACTCAACACAAATGATGGACGTTCAGTAGCTCCAAGGGGTTGAAAGGGATGAACAAGGTCTACAAGTGAGTAACTATGGGGTTGTAATGTTCCCATTGAGGAAATCAAACCAGTATGTGAGGTCCTTAAAGTAGTATTCCATGGGCAAAGTTTCTCTTCTTTGGCAGGGAGAACAAACAATTTCTCCAATGTCAACAACTGGAAGCTACCCAGTAAATGTCAGATCCAAATAAAAGCGTTATAATAAACATGGATAGGAGCCCAACCAGGTACCTTCTAGCGGAAATATTTTACCTATTCCTGTAATCCACGTGTAGCTGATCACCACAGAATTAGGTTGGGATCTCTACTTTTACTAGCCCAACAGAGGACTTGTTGAGCCAACAGTGGTCAACACAAGTGGTGGACTTTCAGTAGCACCAAATGATGCTGGCTTCTAGCCAATAATTGCACCATTGGAGCTAACCTGAGTAAATGTCTTTTAAGAGAGAAATAGGGTTTAACCTACCAGTAGGTAACTAATATGTGCTAGTTGAGGTTTGGCATGGATGCTGAGCCCTGGTGGGGGGTGTGGAGGGGACCAACAATCGATGATACAAAACACTCAAGTAATTTTCATAAGGCAGCTAATTCTCTTTACGGCTTCTTTTGACCTCATCTGTCACTATTCGTACCCTAATTTGCATTGTTTTTATTAATTTTACCATAAAACAAACAAGCACTAATGAAGCTGCTGAATGAGGTTGTGGCTCCATCTAACGGAAGAGGTTTAATGACTCCAATCAAAGTGAAATCAGTCAAAATGAGAAGAAACGGGAAAGCTGGGAAGGGGTGGGAGTCAGAAAGCTCTGCAGTTCACACAATGGTATCTCATTACAGCACAACATTACTTTAATGGTTTTTCAAATATACCATTTGCATCAGGTTTATTATCCAGGCATGGGCACTTACTGCGAAAAAGAGGAGGAATTAAAGGTACAAGGTAATTCTGCCAAGATTAAAGCCAGGGTCTCTTCTTCCACTTAAAAAGACAGAAGCTAAAATACAAATATGGAGCCACAATTATAGGATATGCACAGTAGGGCAATGTTGTATCTGGTGATTAGGGAACTGCAAGTCTCAGCACAGCTCGATGTACTAGAGTATTCTTATATGAATATTCATACATGCCGAAACCATACATACATGCTGAAACTATCACTCTCTGTTTACTGCAACAACTAAATAGATATAATGCTATTGAAATAAAAATTCAAGGTCATGGGACAGCTACGAAATATCAGGAATCAGTGGTGCTAAGGTTGTAGGATATTGGAGACAGTGATGATGGCCCAAACTGTGGCCCATGATCTCTATGTGGTTCACAAACTGCCTTGTGGTCATCTTGCTAATATGAAGAAGCCCATGGGTCTCAATGCAGAAACTGTAATAGGTGCCCCCCTACACTACCATTTACTATATTTAATACTGATGGCAGAGGGTCCCTTAGTACCCCATCAGGAACCACAACCAGAGTGGGACTACTGCATCTCTACCACCTACAACTAGAGATGGGTGAACCCATCCGGATTTGACCCCAACTTAAGCCCAGACCTTGAACCACCATTTAAGTCTATAAGGACCTGAAATAAATGCTTTAAAATGGTGGTAGTAAGAGCTAGGGGGCTGCAAAAGAATATAAAGTAAGGATTAAGCCAGACAGTTATGCTTACAGAGTTTTCACGCGGCTATCACACTGTTTTTGGGTTCATTCACTAAACCTTATGAATATTCACTACTTCTCCTGTGAGGGAATCTGTGATTGGTTGCAGTCAGAATGTGCCAGCACCCTTTGTGCCAGCGTCTGTGATTGGTTGCAGTCAGACTGTGCTAGCACCCTATGTGCCAGTGCCTGTGATTGGTTGCAGTCAGACTGAGGCAGCACCCTATGTGCCAGTGCCTGTGATTGGATATCCTCACACTAGCTGTCTGGGTCCCAAAGTGGAGTGTAAAAATAAATAAAAATTGGAAAGAATGGCGTGGGGTCTCCTGTATTTTGATACCAAGTTCAAATAAAGCAGCCCCCAGCTGTGTGCTTTATCTTGGCTGAGTATAAAATATGGGAAACTTCACATTTTTTTTAAAGCATTTAAATAAATAACAACTTGTCCAACTGCAAAGGGGCAAATAACTATTATGAATGTTATTTACAACAAAATGACATGTTAGGCCCCTTTCACATCAGCGGTTTTCGCCGATCGCAGCAGATGCGGTGAAAAAAATGCATAACTGCGACACTTGCGGCACAGTTGCGGCAAGCCCCATAGAATGTCTATACGGGCTTGTGGCAGGTGCGCAAGTGCGGTATCGGCACTTGCGGCAGGTGCGGCTGCAAAAAAAAACGCGCCTGACCGCGTTTTTTTTCGTGGCCGCACCTGCCGCAAGTGCCTAAACCGCACTTGCCGCACCTGCCGCACACTTACCGCAAGCCCCATAGACATTGCATGGGGCTTGCCACAACTGTGCCGCAAGTGTTGCGGTTATGCATTAATCGCGGCAGATGCGGTTTTTTTCACCGCATCTGCCGCGATTGGCGAAAACCGCTGATGTGAAAGGGGCCTTACACAGCACCGGTTTTATTACATATGATTCTTTTACAGCTTTTCATTCCAGAATACTTATTTTTCTATACCTTGTGTGTGATAGTAAAATTGCTGCAATACAGCTGTGCCATATTATTCATTGCACAATATTCTTTGAAGATGGTTCAAAAATTCATATGAAACACAGATTTTGGCTAAGATGTTAAGGCAGTAATTTGGGATTAGAGAACGGATCTGCTTTTTGTAGATCTTGGCTTGTCTTGTCAATGGGTGGTGTCTAATATTTACTAAAATGGTGCTGATTTGAATTGCCAGACACAGCCTGTGGGCAAACGTACACACCTGGTGCGCTGCGATAGGAGTTTCACGATTTCTCCACTGTTTGTCTTGGATGCAATTAGCGACAGTTTGTTGCACTATGGAATCAGGGCCGAGCTGAGCTGTCAGTTGGTGAGTGACAGATCAGTAGTCCAATCTAGTTCTGGGGCAACCTGAGCTGTCATTGTGTTGATTGACAGCTGAGCCATCCAATATTTTACTGGTAGGTGATGGGCTTCTTCATATGTTCACTGTTCTTATGATTGCCCAGCTACTTAGCTGAGCAGTTAGTCTCATATCTGCCAGTCATAACATTTGCTCATTGGTGCTTGTTGGCTCTGGTCATCTATGCTCTGTTTTGATCTATTGCTCCCAGATCCAGGACCTCCTTTGACCATCCATTTTCATTGACCCTTTGCTTTGATCCACTAATCCTCCTGGTATTCCGACCCCGGACCATGACCTGACTACACCTTTGTCTATCCCTTTAGTCCACAAGTGTTGTCTCTTGATGTCTGATCCAGGAATGTTTGACTATCCCGCCTCACAGCTTCTTTGTGCCTAGTGTCACAAGTGGATGCCAGATTCAAAAACATTTCTGCTACAACCACAACCACCCATCCCCACTACTCTCATAAATAGCACATAGTTTATTGGGGAATGTATTCCAGATTTTGCATTTGGGTTCAGGCTTTTTGACTTTTGATGACCGATTTGAATAGTTGCATTCACAAAACCATACAGTATGTGCTATTTACAACATGCTATTGCTTTACAATGATTGAACCCATTGGCTCCAAATCAAAGAATACCAAGTTGCCATGAAAACATTTTATTGTGATCTGAGGTCTCTCCACATTGCAAAGTAAACTGAAAAAAACACTGTATAGGCACCTGTCCTAGGCACTCATTCGACTCTTTATGATGCATCACCTTCTGCTCTCCATTCCTCTGTTTGGGTTTCTTCTCTTCTTCTAGGGCTATGGCCCAGTCATGCCAGTGTTGTGCACTGCTTTCAACTGATTATGAGAGTCTCGATGAAAACCAAAGGGACTCAAGTGGAGGACCTGGGAGTGGAGGCAGAGGTGGTAAAAGGATATGTCCAGCAAATTGGCAATCATCCGGGAGATCATCTGCTGTATTTCTGCAAACAGCAGCTCCAAATTTTTGGATTTTTCACAGGTTCTAAAGTTTTTGGAATTTCATAACTAATTTGATATTGTTATGCACATGTATGCTCATACAGGGGGAAAGTTGGAAATAAAGTCTGTAGTCACACCAACACCCTCCTGGTTCCTGAATGGACTAGAATGACCTAACTGCACAACTAGAAACTATCTCAGACCTGTCTCCTAAAAGGCCATCGAGATGTTTCTCATTTCTCCTGAGGGGCCAGAGGGGAGGTCGCTACACACAACTAACCAGGATACAGAAGGTGTGCAGGAGTAGACCTAAAACCAAGATGAGCAAATACAAAGTGGACAAAGAAGAAATAACAGATGCAAGCAATTGTAACCTCCTTTAAACCTAACAGAACAAAGAAGATAGGTGAAGAAAAGACAAATGAGAAAACACAGAGCAAATACAACAATTGCCTAACAGGCAAAATCCCTTAGCTGCAGGGCTAGGCCTTCATAGAAAAAACGACATAAAATATAGCCAGTGAAAAACCCTGGTTAAAGGAGTGTATAAACAGCCTCACCTGGGATGTAATAGGACAAATGTGGCGCCCTCTGGCTAGGTGCCACAGAGAGGTATTACAGCTAGTAAAAATATGTGTTCCTCTGTAAGTTGTGGGTTCAGGGTTTAACCTATGGAGTGTCAAGTTACACACACACACACAGGGCTAGGCCACCTTAGTATAGAGGGACTGATTATTCAGTAAGTCCCAGGGGTGGAGCCTAGGCTAGAGTGGGAAAACCAGGAAGTTAGGAGAGTTTTTCCTCAGACAGTGCTGGAAGGTAGCCAGATAGGACGTGCCTGACAGGCTGCTGACAGGAGGGATCACCATCTCTAAGAGGGGGCCCAGACAGAAGAAACGACCAGACTGGTTGGAACCGGCTGGTAACGTTTGGGGAACACCGGCAGCATGGGAAGCCGAGGCAGTCAGCAGTTTATCTCTGGCCGCAAACCGACGAGCTGCAGGCCCATGGTAATAGAGTTGCCGTTAGCACCACATAGGCATCTCACCCCTCAGGACTGAAACCGGTTCAGGACACTATAGGTAATGGGCCGAATTGGTGGCGGGAGAGATAGTGCGTTCCTGCTGCTCCGTGTGTACCGTAAGGAACCAACCTAACCTACTAGCTACAGACCGTAGGACTGGCGGGAGAGCTCTGCAAGGGTGGTGAAGACAGAGAAGAGCAGATTAGACCCCGAAAGTCTTGAGAAGGAACATCTGGAGACTCCATAAGGTGGACCCTGAACCGGCAACAGACACCCGGTAAACCACACTGTACCGTGTTTCATCTTAACATCTGCCGGTACCCAGTAAAGTGCAGTTAGAGTTGAACTGGTCTCTGTCATTCTTCTCACCGGTGCCCGGTGGGCTCCAACAATCATCAGCAGCATCTCATCAGAGGGATAAGAACAACAACAGCTACTCTCCTCATCCCTCTCATCATCCTCCATCACCGCTGCCCTGAGGTAAAAGCTCCACCTCTGGGGAGGTGTACCACATTCTGCTGCACCCATCATCACCTCAGCGGCCAGCTTGCAGCGCCGGTACCTATATTACTTGGAACTACAGGTGGCGTCACGTTCCCTTGTAAAGATTCCCTCCCCATCATCTAACAAATGACAGCCAGGGCAAGGAACTGGGAACCCGACCACCCATGATTTCCCCCAGTTGAAACCATCAAACTCAAGGCCCGATATCCGAGTACCCATAGCCCTGGGCTCATCACAAAGACAAATAGGAAAGTGAAACACCTGACTATCATCCAAACAAGTAAAAAAAGGCAAAGATAAATGAACCTTCAGCATTTGAACAGGGACTGTCTCAGTAGGAAAGGAAACTAGCAAGACATCACAGGATTGAGCCCCACGACTAAGGCATGACCAATATATTATGGTTGGTTTATTTGCTCATCTCATGTTGGTGCAAATCAATGATCTGGTCCATTGGCCATGGCAATATCCCTGAGAACTGCCTCTAGACATAGATGGTGGTTCTCAGAGCTTTCATCCCACAGCCACAGATTACCGACATGGTCAATGGACCAGTTCATGTGAATCAATTTGCACCAATTCTTCTAGTTATAAGTGCGAGCAACACTGAATCAACTTAGGGTAGATTATCAGGGAAACTCAAGACAATATTTTCTACCAAAAGAAGAGGCTAATTTTTATTATTTAAAGGGATCCTGTCACCTCCAGAACGCCTCCTAAGCTACCAATACATGTTTCTGCAGCATCCTATCATAATCTCACACTCCTTTTGTCTCCTAAAAGCATCCTGTGAAAGTGCATAAAAACGTTTCAATACTCACTCATTAGTGATTATAATTAGCAGGGGCTATATTCTTTAGTCACCAGGGCAGGCAGGCTGTTTTGCAGGCTCCAGGATCCACCCTCTCTCTGTCTGTGTGCTCTGCTTGTGCAGGCATTGCCCTCCCCCCTCTCTATCACTCACAGAATGCAAATCATTAGTCCTGCCTTTAGCTCCACATCACAGCAGCACAGACAGAGAGAGGGTGGATCCTGGAGCTGCAAAACAACATGTCCTAGGGGCTAAAGAATATAGCCACTGCTAATTATAATCCCTAATGAGTAAGAATAAAATCGTTTTTATCCACTTTCACAGGATGCTTTTAGGATACAAAAGAAGTGTGAGATTAGTGATAGGATGCTGCAGGGACATGTTTTGATAGCTTAGGAGGCGTTTTGGAGGTGATAGGATCCCTTTAAAGGGAACCTGACCCCGAAAAATGAGCCCCAGCCTCTTTATGCTTGTCCCTGCACCATGCTAATACTTTTTAGCCATCCCTTTGTGTCTGTATTGCGATATTGCAAACCTTATAAAAGTTGTTTTTATTCCTTCTGATCTGCGGCTTCTCAGCATTTGAGAAGCCGCAAAAGGCATTCCTTCATGCTTCTCCCCGTCTCCTGCTTGTAAATTATTCACGCCCCGATGGGCATGCTAAACAGCAGAGAGCCTGTGCGCATCATCAAAGGGATGGTAAAGCTGCTATGACGCAATCGGCATATGGTCAATTTTCAGAAAGTTGTATTGGGTCAGTTTGCCATAATGTTATTCGGTGTTCCAGGTGCTCTAAGTGTTCGCTGTCGATCAGCACAGAATACACATTTGTTTGGTTCAGATATAACATAGGCAGACATTGCATTGAGTATGGAACTATTGCCTGTGATACATTCATACATGGATTGTATTGATTCTCGCTCCCAGACTCCTTGACATTCTCTACATACTTCTATTATTCAGTTTTTGCTTACTAGCCAGGCTGATAAATACACCCTAGAGGGAAACCTTCCTATTCCGCCCGATATGCCGCTGCCGGACTAAATTGCAGCCTCATTGGTTACAAGATGATTCACATTCTCTGCCGGTATGGCGGGGTAGGATCAATTCCATAGTGGCCTTTGGAGACAGAAGTAAGGCTATCTTTACAAGTGATTTATATCAGCCCGGACAGATAAACCGCTAGTAATCTTCAAGGAAAAGGCAGACAACCATTTATTTCCCACCGCCCAGGTATGATACTGGCAGAGTTTAACCTCTTCATTATTAGCGCTCTTCAGTTTTGTGGCATTTTCAGGGGAGATTTTTTACAGATAGTGAATGTAATCACCATTAAACAGGACGAGGCTTGGAACCGCCATATTTTATGCTGCAACAGAACCAACCAATGGTCCAACTCCAACTCTTCTTTGTATGTGCACAAGACTCTATAGCGTGGGTTGTTATTATTATTTTTTACAAAATATGAAAATTAATATTTCTATTTTTTTATCCCTTTCTGACAATTTTCACTTTCAGGTTACAATATTTCCCATTTCATCTGCATTAGTTTTATTTTTGCTGATACACAGCCTAAAAAAGGTTTGTAGGATGTTCATCGTGTGATTATCAGGCAGGGCGGTATGATTACTCCACTACCAAACTTGTGACTTTTGTTGATGTTTTTTGAGCCCCATTTCTTTTCCTGTTGCCTTGAGCTGTGTAGGGTTTATTTTTGGTAAAGAAAAATGGCTTTTTTTAAAACCATTTTGGATACATACCATGCTTAGGCTGGTTTCACATACCAGTTTGTTTTGAATCGGTGTGATTCCAGCTTAAACTGGATGCACCTGTTTTTGGCCCCATTGATTGTCAGTGGGGCCACAGGAGCTTGCACATGCATTCATTTCTTCCTGTTGTCCCCTGATCCCGGTGTCCACAGGTTTTTCACTGAGACCAAAATCGTAAGATGTTGTGATTTTGGTGTCCATGTCAAAAAGTGTGGACACCAAGATCCAGGGTAATCCAGGTTGAAATAAAATGTGGCTCTATGTAACCCGACACCAGATCCCGCTGGATCCAGATGCTGGATTTGGGTATTTTAACTGTGCATGCCTAGAACACAATTCTAAATGACATGCTCCCTAGTAGGCATGTCATTAACAACCGGATCCGGCGGAAATAGGTAACCAACTGGATGCAACAGGATGCTCCCGTGTGATGGATCACTGATAATACCAGCGCAGGTGCATCTAGATGTATCATTGCAGGGGAATCTGGGGGATGCAGGTTTTTCCTACTTTCCCCTGGATTCAAAGAAAACAGCTGTGTGAAAGTAGCTTTAGATCACTTTTACAGCATTTGTTTGTGGAGGTACAGTGACCAAAAAATTACAATTTTTATTTATTTTTTGTTCTATGGCTTTTACAATTCTTGTTCCAGGTGTTGTACACTACTAAGACAAGCCCTTCCTTCCCAATAAACATGTTTGGCCCCTGATATATTATTATTTTTTATTTATAGAGCACCATTGATTCCATGGTGCTGTACATGAGAAGGGTAACCAATAAATTGTTGCGCCACACTGTGCAAATTAGCCGAAGCAAGGGGTTATATTGATATGTCACTCACCTTTTCTAGTTGCCCCCTGCACAACTAGGTTGATGATTTGAGGTGACTTGTAACTTCTACTGTTCACAATAAATTTGAAAGGTAATATTCGATAAGAGCCAAGTGCCTGTTTCTGTCCCTAGCGCTCATTTTATCATACCTTTTTACTTCATATCGTACATGAGAAGGGTTACATACAAACAAGTTAAAAATACAACGAACAGACTGACAGTGACAGACCGATACAGAGGGGAGAGAGGACCCTGCTCTTGCGGGCTTACATTCTACAGGGCAGTGGGGAGGGAGACAGTAGGTTGGGTCTGCTTGGGTGGTAGTGGTGCGCCGGGTCCAGCGGTGGCGGAGCACCGGGTCCAGTAGTGGTGAGGCGGCACCGTGGTCATGGCATGTTGTAGGCTGTTCTGAAGAGATGGGGTTTCAGGTTCCGCTTGAAGGTTCCGAGTGTGGAGGACAGTCGGACATTTTGAGGTACAGAATTCCAGAGGATGGGGGATTCTCAGGCGAAGTCTTTCAGGCAGTTAGATGAGGAACATATAAGTGTGGAGGAAAGGAGGAGATCTTTGGAGGATTGAAGATTACTAGTTGGATGATATCAGGAGATTAGTTCAGAGATATATGAGGGGGGACAGATTGTGGACGGCTTTGTAAGTCTGTGTTAGTAGTTTGAATTGGATACACTGGGGAATTGGGAGCCAGTGGAGGTTTTGCAGAGGGGAGACGTGGAGGAGCAGCAAGTAGAAAGGTAGGTTAGTCGGGCAGCAGAGTTAAGGACAGATTGGAGAGGTGCAAGAGTGTTGGCAGAGAGGCCACAGAGGAGGGGGTTGCAGTAGTCGAGACAGGAGATGAATTAGTTTAGGAGATTGAGAGTTAAGGAAGGGATTCTGGAAATAGTTTTGAGTTTCAGGCAGCAGGAGGTGGTGAGAGCTTGAATGTGTGGTCTGAATGATAAGGCAGAGTCAAGGAACACTCCAAGGCATTGGACTTCAGGTACAGGGCAAAATGTGATGCAAGTCATTGTGATAGATAGTTCAGGTAAGAAACATGCATGAGATGGGTGAATTATTATGAGTTCAGCTTTGTCTACATTGAGTTTAAGGAAGTGAGAGCAGAAGAAGGAGGATATGGCTGATAGACACTCTTGGATTCTTGACAGCAGAGAGGTGACGTCTGGGCTAGAGAGGTAGATCTGAGTGTCATCTGCGTACATGTGGTACTGGAACCCATGGGACTTTGAGTTGTCCTAGGTCAAAAGTTATAGATGGAAAAAAAGCGGTCCCAGGACAGAGCCTTGAGGTACCCCAACAGAGAGAGGATGAAGTGAGGTGGTAGTGTTGGCGTGGGAAACACTAAATGTGCAGTTGGAAAGGTAGGAAGAGATCAAGGAGAGGGCAAGGTCAGTGATATCAACGGAAGAGAGGATCTGTAATAGGAGGCACTGGTTGACTATGCAGAGGACAAGTCAAGAAGGAGGAGGATGGAGAAGTGTCCGTTAGCTTTGGCAGTAAGTAGGTCGTTAGTAATCTTGCTTAAGGCGGTTTCGGTGGAGGGGTGGGGGCAGAAGCTAGATTGAATGCAGAGGACAGGTGTGTAAATAGGGGTTGTGATGGTTTGGTAGCAAAGACTTGTCTAATCTGATCGATCTTATTGATGAAGTGTGTTAGAAGTCTTCTGCAGAGATACAAGAAGTAGGGGGGAGTGGCAGTGGGGAGCAAAGGAGGGAGTTAAATGTGTTGAATAACTGCCTGGGGTTGTGGGATAACTCTAAGAAAATTCTATTTGCATACTCCTACAGCCTCCATCCCAGTATCATGACTCCCAACAGCCTCAAACACACAGTATGATAGCCTCTATGGCTACTCACACGATATCACGAACTCCAACACAGTGTGATAGCCCCCACAGCCACCCACACCATATCATGACTTCAAACAGCCTTCAGCACACATGCCCCTATGCACATCATAAAAGCCCATACATTTACATACACACAGTATCAGGGCCTCCACTTGGTATGATGACCTCTACACAATATGATGTCCTCACACAGTATGATAACCCTCAGTCCCTCAATCACTATGATGTAGCTTCAGCCTCCTGCACACAGTATCAGGGTCCCCACTCCATATAATATCTCATATAATACCTCCCCACACAGTATAATAATATCTGCTGGCCACCATACACAGTATGAAAGTCCTCACTGTCACTCCCACAGTATGATGCCCCCACAGTCCCCATAAACTGTATGATGTCCCCCACAATACAGTGGCTACTACACAGTTTGATTGTCCGTACAGTCCCTAGCTCAGTATGATGGCCATGTGCAGACATTAGAAAATAAAATTAATCATCTATTCAACTGTTGCGCTTCTGTCCACTATGCAGTGGTGTTGACCAAGGATCCAATCAGTAGGCATGATCCAATGACAGTATCAGGCCTACTGTATTATGACTCAGATACTCAAGCTGTATGGTGGAACAGGGAGCTGATGGCTCCCCTCACCATCCTACCCAATGGTCTTGGCATCCTGGGGATGCTTCTAGGGCCGAGGGCAGCCATGGGCAGTATACCACTGAGGCCATCATTATGCTAATCCCAATAGAACAGCAAAACAAATGATTTCCCCTAAAGAGATTAATCCATTTTTGGCTACTAGGAAGTAAGCCTTTATTTAAATATGTAAAAAAAAAATCCCTTGTAAGATTGGATGGGTGTAAGATCTGGGTGTATGAATGAGCTCTCTGTGTTTTCGTGATGTGAGACATTTTCCTTTCTTTTCGGCATCTGGATTGATTTCAGAATGAACCTGCTCCCGCTCAGCAGGATCCCTCTTACTGTTCATCTCACTTCACCGATACCTGCGCACCGCACCTCACAGAAGCCGCTGCCAGGAATTACTTTGATTGTCATAAGTAAAGACACCTTGCAGAGAGCCAGGCAATGGCACAGACAGTGGGGAATCGAGCCTCCATAGAGTCAGGAACATCTTCACACCGCTCCAATGCAAGTGGCAGTCACAAAAGAGTCAGTGATAATTGGCAGCTAGCGGAAATTCAAAGATCCTCCCTGTGTACAAGATGGACCTCACGTTAAAGGGCGCCCGCTGAGGAGCCTGTGATGTCTCTGCGTGTGATGGGATCATTAAAATGTAATATTTCTGCAAGATCATTACAGATGTAGCAAAGCTTCATCTGTCCGTGAAAGATAAAGTGAGTTTGGAACGGCCCATAGAGATATAAGGGATCTGTTGGTGATTTTACATAGTACTGCTGGTGAATCTGATTCATAATATGAAACTATATGGCAGCTGTTTTTCATATCATGATTAGTGATGAGCCAGCGCTAAACTGATTAAGTGCTCGTTACTCGAATAAGCCGGTCAGATGCTTAGATGGCTCGATTCTCATGATGATTATAATGGAAGTCAATGGGGGCTCAATCCCCCCTAGGAGGGGGCAGGAAAATCGCTGGATTTTAATGGGAACAGCATAGGCAAGATGCCTGGACACATCACTGACTCTCTGGTTGCTGTTGGGAAGTAATTAAATAAATAAAATGATGTAGAGTCTCCCCCATTTTTGATAACCAGTCGAGGTAAAGCAGACAGCTGTGGGCTGATATCATCAGGATGGTTATTTGGCCCTTCACAGCTGAAACATGGCACCTCGTAGCCACCTCAGAATTGGCAAAGCACATTAGATTTGCCAAGTCTGGCACTTCGCCCCAGCTCTTTCTGTTGCCCTGGGGATGTGGTAAATCGGGGTATTTTTTTGTGGTTGATGACAGCTGTGAATTGTCAGCTGGCATAAAGACCAAGGCTTAATAATGGAGAGAGGTCTATCACACACCCCCATTTCTAACCCAGTAATTAAAAAAATTGTTGTACGCCAATTATAAAGCAGCTGCAGGCTTATATTACCAGGTTGGGAAGGTTCATGGTTAGTTGGCCCCTCCCAGCCTAAAAATACCATTTCTAGGACTTTACCCCGGCTCTACCTGATGCCCTGGTGTGGTGGAAATTGGGGTAATATTTTTTGGGGTTGATGTAAGCTGTGAATTGTCAGCTAGTATCAAACTCAGGGGTTAGGAATGGAGAGGCATCCATCAGATGCAACTGCTGCATTTTTGCTGCTTTTGTGGTGAATGACACTAACTTTATTAAACATGTCCTGTAGACAAATGACACCAAAAATCAAAGCCCAAAAAAAAAACAGCAGAACGTGTGGTGCCTCACTGGTCAATGCGCCACAGTGGGGGTACTACACCCAGACTAGCGTGTGCGGTATCCCAGTCACCAGAGGATGGTAATGTTAATCTGAGGTCTCATCACTGCATTCATACAATTAAAGCTAGGGGACCAATTGGCTGTACCCGTTACTAGGGTAGCCAGTCCCAGTGGGAGAGCTAGGGTGTAGTGAAATAAGCGGGAGTGACAGTTAGTCAGATCGTGAGGAGAGTACCGTGAGGGAAGAAGGAGCTCCCTGCAAAGATTATAGTGGAGGGTGCCTGAAAAGGAAGGCAACCCAGACAGAAGGGGGATTCCTGGCTTGAGCAAGTCCGGTGCCAGACCGTCCTGATAACCAGGTCCAGAGGGAGCCCAGTCCATGACGGAGTACCGTACATAGAGTAGGGCGGGTATAAGCGGTGATGTCACTGCAGGAGGTGGGGTGGCCAGCCTCCTGCTCTGACATCACCACCTTTCCCTGCCCTGCTCTATGTTAACCATAGAGCAGGGCAGGTATAAGCGGTGACGTCACCACAGGGGGCAGGGCTAAACTGCCATTTCTGGGAAAAAAAAACAAAACTCTGTATTATGCTGCAGAAGAGTGAGACAATGATTGGCAGCGGTGGACAGATTACACATGCAGGGGGTGTGAATCTGCCCTTTGGCTCCTGCCTCTAGCCACCTCCTTTATGGCTGCACGATGTAAGCTTTCTAAGTGTATTTACTCGGGGTACAGGGCGGCTCAAGTGCTGGGGACCACTTGCCTGGATGCAGCAGACATGCTGCATCCAGTGCTGTAATTAGTACACCATGCCTGGTTTGGTGACAGGTCCTCTTTAAAGAGATCATGTCATGTCCAGAATTGCTAGTTACTTGCATATAAGAAGGTTAATCTACTAGTATATAACATTAAAGGGATTGTCCACTACTAAAACAACCCCTTCTCGTTGCTAAAGTTTGGTCTAATTAAAATGAAAAAGCCTATACTCACCTCTGCTGCAGGCGCCTTTCCAGCAGTGCAGATGCTTATGTTTCCAAGGCTGATGTGAAGTTGTGAGCCCCAGGCTCAAACACTGCCAGCTTCTCTATCCCATCTTTAGGATGTATGAGTAATTAGCAGGAACCAAGATCTTTGGCGATGATTGGGCAGGGCTTGCATGACGTCAAAGCCCCGGGAATGTGAGGACTAGTAACATGGAACAATGCTAGCATGGGAGGTGAGTATAAGCTTTTTTTATTTTGATGGGGCCAATCATGGGGAATGAGAAGATGTTGTCCAAGTAGTGAACAACACTTAAAAATTCTTTTTGTTTTATTAGAGCAAGGAAAAAATGAAGTTATATCCTCCCTGCAGCTGCTTGTATCCAAGTAATATGAGCTGTAGGGAGCATAAAAGTTTCTTTATTCTCTGTAACCGTTGCTTCCTTAATTCATCCGGGCAGGACTTCTATGCTACGTACTTGCAGTCATCCCTTTACCTACAGGTATATAGCATTTCCTGACACGACAGGTTCCCTTTAATTAAAACAAGAAATTGTAAGAGTAGACCATCAGTAGTGTAAATGTTATACACGTCTATCTATACAGGGATAGAGATGTGTTTTCTTCCGCTCGGTGCTGCGGTGTATTTTCCTGTGATGTTTCCCTGGAAGATAATAATAATTTCTGTTGTTTTTATACAAATTACGAAAACTTTTATAATTTTGCCAATAAATGTTCTTAAATGCTGAGGCGAAGATAAGCCGGAATGTATGAGGTTTGTTAGTGGAGATGTTCATTGTGTGCTTTATTTCATATCTTCCGGCGGATAGTGATTACCTACCTACAGGCGCTATAAATACAAAGCCGGAGCTGGGCTGCTCATCATCTGTGCACAAAACAAGGAGACGTTTTGCCTCCCCGTCCCATTGTCTTAAGGAGCCGTTCCTCTAGGACGGTGCAGTCTGTGCTACTTGGACATGTGGTGCATCAAGTGTCCAGTTGTGATGAGCGAACACCAAAATGCTCGGGTGCTTAGTAATTCGAAACGAGCAGTTTGATGCTCACAAGGGCTTGATTTATCTACAGAGTATGATGGAAGCCAATGGGAAACTTGAGCATTTTATGTCAGAGATCATCCTGAAATATTTTCGGGTTCCCCATTGACTTCCATTATACTCCATAAACGAGTTGAGCCCTCCCAAGCATCCAACCACTCATTACGAGAACCTGAGCATCAGTAGGGCTCTCATAGGCAAGCCCTGGTCAAGGGAACAGAGATCCAAGACATGGGCTTAACCAAAAAGGGTGCAAAAAGAGCAATCACACCTGTTGCCTAAGTGGAACCTGTCTTGATTGAGCATGGTAAAGTAAATGTATGGCCATAATGGCGCTGTTATGCAGATTCAAGAGATACCTTTAGTGAAGAAATCCACATCCTGGATATTCTTCAATCCACATTTGAATTTGGGTGCACAAAGCTTTTGGTATATGGGGGCAATACTTTCAGTAGGGTCTTCGGCTCTGCCCCAGCCCCTCCAATTACCTTGAATGTCTTGTATGTGCTTCCATTTGTAAAATAATCATCAGCACCGTCATCACCATGGGTGATACTTCTGAAGAATCATCTCCCTGTGGTCTTCAGTAAATTGGCGCTGACAGCAGCGCATGCGCAGATTCATATCTTGGCAGTCTTTAGTAAATTGTCATGATGGCAGCGCATGCGCAGATTCATATATTGGCAGTCTTTAGTAAATTGTCATGATGGCAGCGCATGCGCAGATTAATATATTGGCAGTCTTTAGTAAATTCTCATGATGGCAGCACATGCGCAGATTAATCTCAAGATTGTCTTTAGTAAAATGGTGCCAATGGTTGCGCATGTGCAGATTCACCACCCAGCAGTCTTAGGTAAAGTAGCGACACATGCGTAGAGTATGATGTTGGCTCATTATTAAGCCAAATCTGAAACTGCGCATGCAACGCCACCTATGCAGTTTTACTGAAGATTGCCAAGAAATTAATATCTGCAAGTGCCACCTAAAGTGGCAGCACAAATATTAAAAAATAGGGACACATACGTCATTAGGCAGGCGGAGGATGGAACAGAGCCGGATACCCTACGCACATTCCAGCCACCATACACTGAAATATTATTGCAATGAAACTTCAAATGTGGATTAAGGAGCAATGGGGATGCAGAATTCTTCACTGAAAGAATTTATTGAATCTGTATAACAGCGGCACTATGGACAAGCCTTTACTTTAACATACTATATCGTGATGATAAGTTCTCTTGAGAAGACCCGCAATCAGTATCAATGCTAACAAATGGAATATGATAGTGTGGGATCCCTTGTACAGATTTTGCAATTAAACCCAGCTTCTTGCTAAGTAATCTGAGAGCAGCATGATGTGGGGTCAGAGACTCTGATTCCTGGCATATACCAATTATTGGACCGCTTGGTGCAGTTTTGATACATTGTCTGTTTTCTCTGCTGTTGATGTAACATTGGTCAGAATGCTCAGCTGTGTATAACACTGACCACCCCATTGCGAAGCTGCCAGTCATTAGTAGGGGTGTTTTTATAGAGAGTAGCTAGACTGCTTAGCACATGACACTTAGTCCTGTAAGGTTTAGGTGGAGTGGGGTGGGTGCGACAGGTTGCGGGGAGGTGTGGGGGAGCTCTATCCAGATGTGTATATATATATATATATATTATCACAATTAATGTGCAAGAGTTATTGATGTTTCCATATTTTACTTTTCCAATATCTCAATACATATATTGTGCTGCACATTATAACAGATAATCATGTTTGCAGCTTGTCATTGTTGTGTGCAAGTTTCAGATATGAGCGGTGAGGACAATGTATTGTTGAGCGATGAAATTGAATGGGCCCCAAGAATAGTGTCAGCCTGGGGCCGGTTTTGCTTTTTTATGGCTTTGATGAAAACTGTTGATTGTGCAGCTTTGATTTAATCAGTATTCAATTCCATTTTCATATATGCAGATGCAGCAGCTGCTACTGTATGTTTGGCATTATCCGAGACAGGACTTTAATAATCACAGATGCCAAAATGTTTATACCTGGTGCCAAGAAATGTAAGCACCTGTTTCTATCTGTATCTTTATCCAGAGCAAACAGGACAGAAAAAGGTGTATTCTGTGGATAGATAGATATTAGATAGATAGATAGATAGATAGATAGATAGACAGACAGACAGACAGACAGACAGACAGATAGATAGATAGACAGACAGACAGACAGACAGACAGACAGACAGACAGATAGATAGATAGATAGATAGATAGATAGATAGATAGATAGATAGATAGATAAATGTCGTGAGGATCTCCTGTCCCTGGGAGACGTGACAGGTTTGGAATCGAAGCCTCATATTTTCTTATGAGACTCTGTGTTTTAAACATATTTGCTATCATTTGGTGCAGCAAGGATTAAGGACTCTTTCCTTGCTGGTAGTTTATGTTTATTTTTCTCCCAGGTGCAACCGGTTTGTGACCACTCCCCTTCCATTTAAATAGAGCTTCCATCACCTGATTCCAGTTATAGAATATCTTCATTCCCAACTGACCACTATGGAGGAGAAAGTCTCTTGAAGTTGCTGAAGATGAGTATCTTGCAGACCTGGTTTTTGGCTACAGTTGTTGGTGTAGTTTTTTGTCTTGTCCCCCTGTTTGTCTTCCTTCAGCTGTGTCTTTTTACCATTGTGGTGAAGTCTAGTGCACTCACCGGCCTATACACTACTCAGGGTGAGTAGAGAAATAGCCAGGAACTAGGCATGTGATGACAACAAGGGGTAAAGACCCAGTAGTAGTAGGGAGCTCAGGGTGCAGACACAGGTTAGTGTCAGGAAATTACCCGTCTCCCCTCTCCCTATGGCTAAGGCCTTCCTCGCCTTACCAACCCTGTTGTTACCCTTTATGTTGCACCTCGCGCTGGGTGTCATTTATTTTGGCATGACAATAGCTAAGTTATACTGTACAGAACAGAAAAAAAACTGCACAGCACTCACAGACTAATGTGAACTGGTGCCAGCAGGGACACTGGATCAAATAACTAGAAAAAAAAATACTCTGCAGCACTCAGTTACTACCAATGTCGTACAATTGCTAACAAGCTATATGTATATGAGAAAAAAGTTTAAAAACTTACGTTTTTTTTAGTCTGTGAGTGCTGTGCAGTTTTTTTTTCTTTTTTGTATCTTATGGAGTTGCTGGCTCCATGCTGCAATTTGCACCCTCATTGACCACAGGTGATCTAGGGTCGAGATGGAGTCTGCCCACTGAGAAGTGGGGGGTGGACAAGGAGGATAGGGATATCAGCGTAGGACTCATCGGACCTGAAGTCACTTTGTCACAGTCGATGAGCAAACAGACATTGGCCAATGTATGTACCAAGAACTTCAGAATAAAAAGATAAGATTTTGAGTTTTTTGAAAAAAATGTAACTTTTTAAACTTTTTTCTCATATACATATAGCTTGTTAGCAATTGTACGTCATTGGTAGTAGCTGAGTGCTGCAGAGTACTTTTTTCTAGTTAAGTTATACTGTAGGTAGATAGAAAAAACAAGCAGCACAGCCAATTACAATGCAAAAAACAGGACTTTTTATTTGTCCATGTGTCTATGTCAATATTTCAGTTAAAAAATAGAACCGTTTTTCCACTACTAGATAGATAGATAGATAGATATATAGATAGATAATAAATAAAATGACTGCAGCACTCTTTATCTTCAATCCAAATGCCTTTATTGGCTTTCAGGTGTGTTTGGGACATTTCGGGAACATCTCCCTTCCTCAAGCCTAGGCTAGAGGAAGGGAGATGTTCCCAAAATGTCCCAAATACACCTGAAGGCCAATAAATGGATTGAAGATAAGGAGTGCTGCAGTCATATTGTTTATTGTATACCAGTGAGGAGGAAGAGAAACTGGACTGATTTGCACCCAAACAGAGCTGTGCTGCTTATTTCTTTGCTTAAGATAGATAGATAGATAGATAGATAGATAGATAGATAGATAGATAGATAGATAGATTTTCTCTTCCAGAACTTTGTATTACAGTTTCTCTTTTGGATTAGACCAGACTACCGTATATACTCGTGTATAAGCCGACCCGTGTATAAGCCGACCCCCCTACTTTTGCCCCAAAAATCTGGAAAAACCTATTGACTTGTGTATAAGCCGAAGGTGGACCCCAGCACAGGTATACAGTCCCCAGCAGTGTGGTATACAGGCCCCCCCCCAGTGGTATACAGGCCTCCCCAGTGGTAGTATACAGCAGCCCCAGTGGTAGTATACAGCAGCCCCACCAGCCCCAGTGGTAGTATATAGCAGCCCCAGTGGTAGTATACAGCAGCCCCAGTGGTAGTATATAGCATCCCCAGTGGTAGTATACAGCAGCCCCAGCAGCCCCAGTGGTAGTATATAGCATCCCCAGCAGCCCCAGTGGTAGTATACAGCAGCCCCAGCAGCCCCAGTGGTAGTATATAGCAGCCCCAGCAGCCCCAGTGGTAGTATATAGCAGCCCCAGCAGTAGTATACAGCAGCCCCAATAATCCAGGGCCCCCCCAGCCTTGCTACGGTAACCTGTAAATTAAAATATACTTATCACTGTCCCGCTGCCGTCCGCGCCCGCCGCTGCCGACATCCCGATCCTCCATCTTCATGTGTCTTCTTCCGGCTTCCTGTGTTCGGCGCCGGCAATGACGTCATTGCCTGTGACGAACAGAGGAAACCGGAAGAAGACGCATGAAGATGGAAGATCGGGATGTCGGCAGCGGCGGGCGCGGACGGCAGCGGGACAGTGATAAGTATATTTTACTTTACAGGTTACCGGAGCAAGGCTGGGGGAACCTGGATTACTGGGGCTGCTGGGGCTGCCATATTGACTCGCATATTAGCCGAGGGGGGTACTTTTCAGCCCAATTTGTGGGCTGAAAAACTCGGCTTATACGCGAGTATATACGGTATCTAGCTTTTACAAGCAGTCACTCAAAATTTGTGTCCACGACCTTGTAGCCAGTTCACTGTTTTTTCTTCCTTAGACAACTTTTGGTAGGTCCTAACTAGAGATGAGCACTTAGTTTTGCAAGACCCCGGTCAGTATTCTGTGGTCACAGGATGAGAGCTCTGTAGTGATGAGCGAGTAGTAAGATCTTCGGTTTCAGATAGCTCTAACCGAGTACTTCGAGCTGTTTCAGTATTCGGATCTGAGTGAGTCCCCCGTTGACTTGCATTGGATTCATTACTCATTACTCTTTCAAGTAGTATGTTAGAGCTATCCGAACCCGAGGATCTTACAACTCACTCATCACTAGAGGCCTGCAACTGCCTCCAACATACTGGCATCTTTAACTCCTCTTTTGAGTGGCACAATATCATCTATGAATCCAACTGCAATAATGACTTTGCGCTAGTTGGGTTGTCACAGAATGCCTATATGGCAAACATGGAATATTGACCTGACCAATGGAGCAGGGACCTGCCAATCGATTTATTCATCTCTAGAAAGTGTTGGAGATTCTCTGACCCCGTCTTTATACATCACAACTTGACCCTGCTCAGATCCTGACACTTGATCAGTTTACGTCTTCTAAAACATCAACTTCGAGAACTGTTTCCTACTCTTAACAGGATCTATCGTCACAAGATAGTCAGTGTTATGTATACCGGGCTCCACTTTCTTTCCACAGTGTAGAGATACAACGTTCCATCCTACGGAAGCAATCTTCATGTTGGGCTTTCGAAGTCTTGCTCTCTGGTCCATTGTCTACAGGAAAGTCATGCCTATTACTCTCACTTAGCGTACTCGTGCCAAAAAGCCGGCAAAGACAGAAGGCGTTCAGGAGAGGGAGATAACTCTCATTTCACTGCAATAATTGGAAGATATGAAGGAATCACAAATGATTCAAGAGCGGTACAGAGACAGATTGTTAGAAAATTCTGGCTCTGTTCTTACAAGAGGAAACGCATTAAAGATTTAACAAAATAAATCTGTTTATGCATGTAAATGGTTCAGCATGTTTTCCGGATGTCACAATACTTCATAAAAAAAACAACAAAAAAAAAACAATAGGAGAAAAAACAGAGAACGAAGCATAAAAGACTACACACCCTCTTCAGAAATTGAAATGGCAGCAATTTAAAAACACCTACTAAAAAATATTAAATGTTTATTCTGCAAATGGAGTGCATTATATTATATTTATAGCCCAACAAACCGAGAGGCCCCGAAATAGAAAGCAAATCCTGACGTTACTTTTCCCATTTTCTGCCGTTTTCTCTTGGCTTATAAATTTCTACAATACAGTAAAGGTCAGAGGTCACCAACCTTTTTTATTCTTAGCAAAAGTCCACAATTTTAGGAAAAAATTCTCCATCAATCAAACTCGCAGATATCTACAGATCCAATTTTCTGGTGCAAAGCTGTAAAACGTACGATGGGTCTCAGTTCTTCATTTGCAGTTTTGTTTAAAAGCATTTTTTTTTTTTTTACCTCTTCCTTGATGTATGTTACATCCAAAGGAGGTGAGAACGAAGAGACAGCTGATTGGTTGCAAGGCTCATATGACATAACGTCACGCAAGCCCGAGGAGATCAGGCACCAATATCTTAGAAAAGGGTGCCTGCACTGGAGGTGAGTATGTTAGTTACATACAAAGGTGGTGAGAATGAAGAGGCCGCTGGTTGGCTGCATGGCTCACATGACATAAAGTCATGCAATCCCCAGGAGATAAGGCACCAATATCTTAGAAAAGGGTGCCTGCACTGGAGGTGAGTATGTTAGTTACATACAAAGGTGGTGAGAATGAAGAGGCCGCTGATTGGTTGCAAGTCTCACATGACATAGTGTCACGCAATCCCCAGGAGATCAGGCACCAATATCTTAGAAAGGGGTGTCTGCACTGGAGGTGAGTATAGACTATTATTAAAGCATTTTTATTTCTGCTTGATTTTTTTATTCTGCTGATGGATCTTGTGCAAATTCATCAAAACAGAGGAAATAATAATATGCATCCTACCAAAAAATTGCAAATGGTGAACGAAAGGGGGTTTTCCATAACTCTAATAAACCCTTCATAATCACTATATTTCTTTATTGTAAAATAATAATAGCCTATATTCACCTCTGACATGGGTACCTTTTCTCCTGGGCCTTGCATGATGTTATTGTGTCACATGAGCCCTTGTAGCCAATCAGAGGCCCCTTCACTTTCATTTCTTTTGGATGATACTAACACCCAAAAGCAGTAAGTGCTGCAGCTGCACTCTGAGCTCTTCCAGATGATAGTTACATCCAGAGGAGGTAAGAATGAAGAGATCCGCTGATTGACTGTACGGTCACATGACATACTGTAACGTCACACAAGGCCCAGGAGATCAGGTGCCAATATCATAGAAAAGGGTGTCTGTACTGGAGGTGAGTATAGGCTATTATTAAAGCATTTTTATCTTTGCTTGACTTTTTTCTGTTGATGGATTTTCTGCAAATTCTTCAAACAGCGGAAATTAAAGTAGGCATCATGTCAACAAGTTTCATATAGTGAACGAAAGGGTTGTCCACAACTCAAATAATCTCTTCCTTATTACCATATTTCCCTCGTGTAAAGTAACAATAGCCTATACTCACCTCCGTCGCAACCACCACACTCCTCCCAATTACTCTAGGTGTTTTTCAAGCTCTGTTACCATGCTCCTTCCAGCCCATATATAAGAGATCAGTTTTGACCCAAAGAGAGGTATTCACTAGGTTAGGACACAGCTAAGAGGTACACCGTGATGTGGTAACTGGCCTCAAATAAAACTGGTCATTTTTATCTGCTAAGTATCTTTCCCCCCACCAAAAAGATTCATGTTTTGTCTAAGCAATAATGCCTGTTCACTATTTGCTTCTTTGAATCGTTTTCCTTCTTGTTTGAGTGCAACTGTTTTTCTTAAAGAAGCACTCCCATCAAAATGTTATTCTCTCACTTTAATGCAGTTATAATATATAACACTGTGAATTTACAATTGCTAATTTTGCCTTTCTAACAAGTAAATTCTCCACTTTCCTCTGCTCTATGTAGAAACAGGAAGTCTTTTGTCCCTGCAGGAATCTTTCCCCTCTTCAACTCATGACCCAGTTGCATCCTCCTCCCACTGCCAGGAACGTTTGCCTTTGTGACTCATTCAGGGGAAAGAAACTATATGTTTCTACATAGAGCTTAGAAGGATCCAGCTAATCAGTTTTTAATTATGTGTTCTACTAGACCTATTGGAAAAGAGAAGAATTAACTGGGTGGAAGGGCAAAATGAGCAATTGTTAAGTACACAGTGCTATATAATTTAAATACTGCAATATACAGTATTAAGAGGTTAAAAACCTTGATGAAAATGCTTTTAATGCTTAAAAAACAGGCAAAACCAAAAAAGTTTACTTTTAAAAATATTTACCAAATAAAGCATAGTGATGTCCTTCTGGACCAAAATGAGAGTTTACAAAGGGCCAGGAAGATGTTAAAACAATTTTATATTTACCTTCCTTTGGTCCTCTCCCATCCTCTTCATATCTATCCTACTGCCTCTGGTCCTCCAATCAGTTTTTCTGTCTTCTGTCATATCTATGTTCCAGGTCTCCGGCTACTTCCAGATGGGACCTGGCCCCATACAGGTCAATAATTTGTAATAGTCTCCACATGTAACTCTGGAGAACCCAGGCAAAAATGGCTTAAAATACAGATTGAATGCATAAAATAAGCTTATCAAAGGACCTTGGGGTGGTATCGATATGGAGGAGGGGGATTTAGGAGAGATTTTTTTAACCTTTTCCCAGCTGATATAATTTGCATTAGATTTCCTTGAATTGAGCAAGACTGTCGAAATTAAATATCAGGAGGTTTTTCTCAATTCTAGTAGACACCTTTGTAGAATAACATTCCAGATATGAGATGTAACATTCCAATTTATTAATCCTAATCTAAAGCCTAAACCACTTCCGCAGTCAACTCATCAGTGTCTTGCACAAAATGTACAACATCTTCTGTCCCGAACTGCAACTTGCAGGCTCTGGTTTTTGATAAGTCGTCTTTTTATTACTCTGCTGGAGCCAGTACAGTATATTAATATAAAAGTCAGTTCACAGCCCTTTGTGCTGCCTTGAGAATGGAGGAGATTGGAGTCTCTCTCCTACAGAGAACTTTTCTTTAATATTTTCAAGGCTAAAACTGTCCTTTCACCCGAGGTAGCAAGGTAATTTCAGATCAATCAAGATGTAGTTTTGCCTTTCTTTGTCCTTGCCTTCGAGAAAGATAACGCAGGACATGTTACCATTTTTGATTTGAAGAAATCAGAGTGATTTTCTAGCGGGCTCTGAAGGATATATAGACTTTTCTTTTTTGACGGATTATTTATTTTCTATGCTTGTTCTTTGCCATCTAAAGCTGCCAACTCCAGTAGGATCAAGTTGTATTAACAAGACTCAGACCAAAAGAGCAACCAACTTCTTGACTGTCTGGATATTCGGCAAGTTCTGCCTGTGAAAGAAGATAAATGTATTAATATGGGGGAAAAGTATCATATTGCATCAGAAAAGAAATGATCTGTGCCTCTATAACGTGGCTACTGTCTAGTATCTTCCTTAAAACAGGTTGCCTGACAGTTAAGTACAATTGAGTATACATATTTCATTTATTTCTTGATTTTATGTTGAAAAAAACATTCATTTATATATGTATAAAATATACTAATATATATATATTATAATATAATAAGTATGTGTGTGTGTATATAGGGTTTAAAAGGATCCAGCTTGTCAGTTATACGATATAATAGAATGGAAAAGAGAGGAATTAACTGGTAGAAGGACATAATGAGCAATTTTAAATGCTTTTTAAATATATTTGTATTTATAATCATTGTAGTGTTATATATTATTTTATATATATATTTATATATATATATATATATACCGTATATATAAATAATGTTATATTATAATATAACATTATTAATATATATTATTTTATTGTTATACATTATTTTTATATATTTATATATAAGTATTCTATATTATAATCTATTGATTTTGGAGCAGCACTCCTTCTATAACTATGGTGCTCACAACTACAAGCCATCCCAATGATGGCTAATTATACATACAGTTGCGGCACTCAGATCCTGCTGCGTTGTGTCCATGCTGCAATAAAATAAGGAAACTGCACAAGAAGGATCCGAGTGCCGCAACTTATTGAACTGTAAGCATTATATAGCAATGTGATAATAATAAATAATATAAATAGTACTTATAATTGCTCATTTTGCCCTTCTACCCAGTTAATTCTCTTTTCTAATTACAGTGCTGTGCAAATAATTGGGACAAAGCACTTTTTAAAATCGTAAAATCGTAAGTTGGGGTTACCAGTCAGTGATTCAAACCAGTTTTAACTGCTTTGAACAGGTGTGAGTGTACAACCTTGAGTAACAAAATGTGATTTGACTGATTTTAGTCAGAAAATAACAGCTAGCTGCACCCTCAGCTTCAGGTGAGAGCTTTTTTCTGTGAGGAGTGGTTTAGTGTACTTTTTCTCTGTGTGATTCGTGCCTGTGAAAATGGATGTTACTCCACAGAAGAGATGTAGAATTATTGAATATACAAGTCTGACTGTAAGGGAAATCACTTCCAGCGTTTGTATTGGGAAATCTAACGTTTCAAGAATAATTCGCTGCACACAATGAAACTGGATCGTTTTCTCCAAAATGAAAAGGGAAATGTGAAGGAAAAGGAGGACATACTTCTTACTAAAATTAGTATGCAAACAGTGCATTGTAATATTTTATTATTAAATATTCAAAATATGTGTTTTTTTTTGCTTTGTCCCAATTAATTTGCTCAGCACTGTAGGTACTTATGATATCACGTTAATAAAAACTGACTAGCTGAATCCTTCGAAACCAGGGGTAGGGAACTCCAGGCCTCCAGGCCTCTAGAGCGCACACAGTGCAGGTTTTCAGGATTTCCTTAGTATTGTACAGGTGATATTTGTACTATCTGCACAGGTGATGATTCCAACCCTGTGCAATGCTGACAAAATCCTGAAAACATATAATGTGTGCGGCTCTCGAGGCCTGGAATTCCCTACCCCTGTTCTAATTCCTATTTATATGTATACATATCCAGCTAGTCAGTTTTTAATCACGTAATATAATAGACCTATTGGAAAAGAGAAGCATTTACTGGGTTGCAGGGCAAAATGAGCAATTATAAGTATTATTTATATATTTTTACACTGTTATATATTATTTATATATTTATATATGTGTGTATATAAAAATATTCATACATATATATATCTTTTTTTTCTTTTTCTTTTATTTCTTAATTTTTAATTTAAAAAAAATGGTATATATTTATTTTTGTAAAAAAAAATCCAAGAAAATGTTAAAATATTATGAGAAAGCGGAACAATCAGATATTGTCCATCTGTGCCAAATAATTAAATGGGGTTCAACTGAGGATAAAAAAACAACTATTAATCGTGCCTTGAACAATAAATTTGCATAATATTATAATTAGATGCCTTAAAATTCCTCACAAGCTCCCCAGAGTGATAAAATGCAGGTAGATGTTCTGTGCGATCACCTTCCGTGAGTTACATTTTCTTTGTGAGCAGAGTAATTATGTATTTATATTGTTTCCTCAATTTTCTTTGAAATGCTGCGCTGATCTTTTTACATTTTCTGCTTTGTGTTCAGTAAACAAAACCACATTATTGACTCGATGAGCTGCATAATACACAGGAAGAGTTCCTTGCGGGCTGCGAGCGCCGTGCCGGATTTGGCACATTGGATGCAATAAGCAGCACCGATAGGATTTGGTGAATGATCTTGTTTATTACAATACAGAATATAACATTTCGGAAAGGGGTTGTTTAGGTATTTGGTCAATCCGGTTGACATACAGAACAACAAATAGTAAACTTTGCAATTTATTCAGCTTATAAAATCATCCTCTTTCCCCGAAACTAGTCTCATTGTCTACCAGGTGCCTCCATGATACCTCATCCATGACATTGCGACATCAGTCAGTAGGTCACCCATTTAAAGGGGTACAAGGTAAGAGATACTGGCACTCCAATTTTTCTTGGGTGCCCATTAGGATTCCACTTTAATAATATTGAGTAAGAATTTGGCCCTCCAAACTTGATTTGAGAAAAAAGGGATTTATTGCAAAGCTGCAAACATACAATGATGACGTTTCTGCCCATTGGGCCTTCATCAGAATTGATTGCAATGTCTGCTGATATGCTGCCACCTCTAGTAGCATATGGGTCAGTGCTGGAGGGCAAAGGCTCCAAGCCACATTGCAATCCTTTCTGATGTAAGTCTGAAGGGCTGAAACATTACCAATTAAAGGGGTAGTGTTGAAAAACTCACAATAGGCAACATTGTTTTGACAAATCATATAGGTAGGCAGATATAATAAATGTAAAAAATGCATCACATTTAGCAGTGGTGCTTTAAATTGAAGTCCCCATCCCTATATCTAATGCTTACCTTGCAGCACCATCATCTTTTTCCAGCGTTGCTCTGGTTAGTCTCCGAGGATTTGTGACCAGCCAGCAGATCCAGTGATTCATGGAGCTCCAAGGTCACAACTCAACACATCTCTATAGGAGCTTTGACATAGTCTTATTCCGCCTTGCTTCTGGCCTTGTTCTGGCCTCATTCTTGCCTCGATCTGGTCTCGTTCCAGCTTGATGTGTCCTTGTTATGGCTCGATCCGGTATTGTTTTGAACTTGTCTAGCCTGTTTGGTTTGTTCTGGCTCATTCTGGAGTTATACTGCCCACATTGTCCTCATTTTGGCCTCATCTTGTCTTGTTCTGGCCTTGATCTGCCCTCATTCTGACCTCAATCTGGTCTTTTTCTGGCCTCATTCTGTGTCACACTGAGGAGGTGAGGGAATCAGGTAACTGAATGGTTAGAGGGACGAGGGGATTCAGGGGGAGCTAATCTGACCCTTACACTGGGGGTCACTTTCTCGCCCTGCTCTCGGAGGTACCTCTGATGGTGGGGGGTCCGAGTCTTCACCCTGTTTTTCTGAGCTCCTGATTAGCCCTAGGCTGAGGGTCCCTACCTCCACCCACAGATCCGGAATCACAGCTACTCCCAAAGCAAGGACTTCAGCACAGTTCCAAAGCATCAGCACAGCACAAATAACTCTACCATCGTGTCTGACAAAGAGGGGGAAAGCTATTTAAAGCCAGGGGGAGAGGATTCCAGGTGAGCCACACCCAAGCCTCACATCAACCTCTCAACCAGCAGCTGAGCATAATAGCGAGTGCAGCTCTGGAGTATAATACAGGAGGTAAGTCAGGATCAAGACCTTCACAACCGTACCTCATGCAGCTCTTGAAGAACTGCAGAAACAACACACACAGCAGCATCCAGTTAAATCAGCACAATCTAAGTGTGTGGCATTCTGATTTCATTCTGACCTTGATCTGTCTTCATTTTGTCTTATTCTGGCCACATTCTAACCTTATTTTGGCCTCATTCTGGCCTTGTTGGTCCCTCTTTCTCGTCTCGTTCTGACCTCATTCTAGTCTCATTCTGGTCTCATTATGGCTTTTTTTCTTATGTCCTTTTTACCTTGCTTTGGCCTTTTTCTAGCCTCATTCTTTCCTCACTCTGGCCTCAATCTGGCCTAATTCTGACTACGTTTCGGCCTCATTCTGATCTGGTTCTGGCCTCATTCTTGCCCTATTTAGCCTCATTCGGCCTAGCTCTGGGCTAGTTTTCATTTAAACCTTGAGATGTACCTTGAGATGTACAGGCGTGGTTTGGCGCCGAAAAAGGAGGAAGCAACCAGACAGTAAGTATAAGCAAGAGAGCAGGAGACTTACATTTAAAGCACCACTCCAGTGCTGAAATAAAAAGAAAATGCTACAGTAGTGCTTGTGCGTTTGTTAACAGTCCCACACTATCCAACATAAATATCTGGTTCTTAAGCAGTTAAACAATATCTTCCTGGTTGTTTTCTTGAGGAAGAAAAGTTCACTTTTTTTCTTATAACACAGTTGCGGACAGGCAGCCACAATGGTCGTAAAACTTGTAGAATAGTATGGGATTCCTTTTAAAAGGATTCTTTTCTGCAAGCGATGGTTGTAGCACTTGATTTTCTCTCTTCAATTCTACCATATATCTCCTCTTTTTCGTGATGTTCTTTTCCTTTTGTATAGTATGGCAGTCATTCTTTTTTAATGGTGAGGCCTAGACAGTTAATGGAATGTAACGTCCTACATTTCATTGTCTTCTATGCATGGGTCAAGAATGGCCAACATCTCATTCAGTTCAATTATCTCTCAAAAAGCTGAAGAACAAAAATTACCGTAAAATCAATGGCCGTCCTGATTTGTAAAGACACTTCAGAAGCCAGAAACATTCCTTGGGGAAGCTTTCTTAGGTACAAATACTTATTGTTGGAAATAAAATCTAAAGACTCAACACACAATGTACTCCACCTGCCAAGACCATTATTAGAAGTTTTAGAATTTACTACAGGATTCATCAATGTTTAACTTTAGTTTTCGACTGATGAGAAAAAAAACTCTTTTATCTGTTCTCCATGAGGCCAGGATACAAATGTATGCAGCCAGATTGCAGAATGTGAGGCTCCTCTTTCAATGTCTCCATCGTCAACAGTGTGCCACCGATGTCTCTCTTACTTTGGAGACTTGTGACTGGTTGGGGTCTTCGTCTCATTCCTCTTTTGAGACTTCATTTTAAACATGTGTGGAGCCCACCGGGACGGGGTACGAACTGGGGTATCACGGCGGTCTTGGTCCCGCCCATGTCCCGAGCCCACAAGTAAAGGGGTTATTTACAGGGATAGTCGTGACGCCACCCATAGGTTGTGGTCAATGGGGGACCACCGCTGCTGCTTGCTTCTGCTAGGAGGATGGATGGTGCTGCAGCTAGATGAATGAGCCCGCCGTGGGTCGGGCTGCTCCTGACAGGGTATACAACAGTAGAACAAGCAGGGAATCACACACTGGAGACACTGGCAGGGTTCACCGGGTTTTACTGAAGTTCTTCACAGTACAGTTCACACACAGTTTACTCTTTGCCGGGACCCCTCCTGCAGTCAAGCCTTCCTTCCAGACTTATCCTCTCTTTCTTACTGCTTTCAGGCCCTTCATCCTCTAATTCTTCCTGCATGCCATATGACAGGTCGCTCGGGCTCCTGTTTGGCTTCCCCCTATGTGTGGGTAGGTAAGCTCTGAGCCCTAAATGCTCCTGTGTCTCATAGCACTTTGTTAGGAGAGCAGACCTGAAATCTGCATTTCCCCGCTGGGATGTCTGTGATCTGGGCTTGAAGCTCCACTCACCTCAGAGCCAGCGCTCTGGTACTGGCCTAGCCTCCAGTGTCCCTGCTATACTAAGGATCCACCAGGCTCTGTCCTACTCGTGTGACTTCTGCACCAAAAGGGATTCTCCTAAAAGTCTTCCTTTAGCCACGCTGCCGTGTTCCTCTCTGGTGCAGCTATACTGACCTAGTCCTGGTCTTTACTGCTCGGCACCCTCTGGCCTACTAACTACTACTTCCTGATTTTTCCCTTTAATCCCAGTGCTGTCACCTTGACTACGTCCCACCCACTTCCCTCTAAACCCTACCACCCCTTGCCTGCCTAGAGTCCCAGGCCACAGGTTGGGTGTTGCATTCTTTGGGTGTGTTTTGGGGTGCAGTTCCCTCTTGTGGCCACCCTGTCGCAGGGGTGCCACACATGTTTCTTTCCTTTGACAATTAAAGAGCTAATATCAGTCTCTGCTGCTAGAAGACTCCTTAGTTTCCTTACCAGGTGTGGCTAGTTTTTGATCACTCCCATCCCTTTTATATAGTCATATGTTTCCAGCATCCTTGACTGGTGATTGAACATATTCATGGCCCAGCTTCCTGAGTTGAAGGAGGTTTTCTGGAAAGCTGACTACTGCTAAGCCGTCTCGTGCCTAGGAGCATGGCAGCAGGTGTAAAATTGTTTGTTATTCCCCTGTCTGTCTCCCTTTCCCTCTTGTTGATATTATTGCAGTAGTTGGGATTATGTGGTTAGGTGGCAGGCTCAAGTGGTTAGCACTGAGGTCCTGGGTTCAATTCCCATCAAGGACATCAAGAACAATATCTGCAAGGAGTTTGTATGTTCTCCCTGTGTTTGTGTGGGTTCTCCCTGTGTTTGTGTGGGTTTCCTCCCACATTGCAAAGACATACTGATAGGATGTTTAGATTCTGAGCCCCAATAGGGACAGCATTACTGATGTATGTAAAGTGCTATGGAATTAATAGCGCTATATAAATGAATATATATTATTATTGCTCCCACTGGTCATTTCCTTATTGAGGGCTAATATCGGCCAGCAAGGGCCTAGGTATCTTGCTCGGCAACAGGTTGAAAGAACCTGTATAGGTATGGTAGGGAGATCAGGGTACAGCCGCAGGTGAGTGAAGGAGGTCCCTACAAGCAGGGAACTCCGCTGTATTTTCCTCTGTGGTGTCTCCCTGTCTGTTTTGTGTAGTGCCCCAGACATCGTTGGTCTGTGTACCACTGTCATACATGGTAGCAGAATATGCAAATAGAGTTTGTGGAGCCTCAGTTAAGAGTCTCAAACACAGAACTAGCCATATATCCCTCCAGGGATATATGGCTAGTTCTGTGTTTGAGACTCTTAATTGAGGCTCCACAGACTCTATTTGCATATTCATATTTCCCAGGGGGCAATGTGCCTAGGAATTCACTGTGTTTGAGCGCTTTAACCAGCTGCCCGCAGTGTTTTCTTGGACTGGTCTCCCTGAGATCAGTGAATACTTTGCAACCTTGGTCTACTAGGCCTTGCTCCCACCTAGCCAGAATCCTACTCCACACTGATGAGGGGCAACACCCCGAAACAGCTGTATGTGGATGGATACCTGGCCTTGGTATTCCCTTGTCATATCTGTAAACTTGTAAAAGAGTTGGATATTGACTTAAAGGGCCACTTCATATGGTGGTTATGGTGTTCTCCGCAAGGAGCCACCCCTTGGCTGGGTCCTTTCCCTGGAGGGATATATGGCTAGTTCTGTGTTTGAGACTCTTAACTGAGGCTCCACAGACTCTATTTGCATATTCATATTTCCCAGGGGGCAATGTGCCTAGGAATTCACTGTGTTTGAGCGCTTTAACCAGCTGCCCGCAGTGTTTTCTTGGACTGGTCTCCCTGAGATCAGTGAATACTTTGCATACATGGTAGCAGGACACCCCCTAAGTCCAGCGTGACTCAGTTCCAGGAGTACAAGCTATAAGGATGTTAAAAATCCTATCAGAGCTACTTCTTGATGTCAGAGCTTTACATCATTGAGAAAATGTGATGTCACCCAGGAATTGGCACATCACCATGATCTATACCGTCCCATTGTCACCCCTGTTTTGAGCCACACACTAGGCATCAGTGGGACTTTTATACCATCCCCATTGTCACCCCTGTGTTGAGCCGCACACTAGGCACCAGTGGGACTTTTATACCATCCCCATTGTCACCCCTGTTTTGAACCACACACTAGGCATCAGTGGGACTTTTATACCATCCCCATTGTCACCCCTGTGTTGAGCCACACACTAGGCATCAGTGGGACTTTTATACCATCCTCATTGTCACCCCTGTTTTGAACCACACACTAGGCATCAGTGGGACTTTTATACCATCCCCATTGTCACCCCTGTGTTGAGCCGCACACTAGGCACCAGTGGGACTTTTATACCATCCCCATTGTCACCCCTGTGTTGAGCCGCATGCTAGGCATTCGTGGGACTTTTATACCATCCCCATTGTCACCCCTGTTTTGAGCCACACACTAGGCATCAGTGGGACTTTTATACCATCCCCATTGTCACCCCTGTGTTGAGCCGCACGCTAGGCATCCATACGCTCCGGCACTCACCATTATTAGGACTTCTACACCATTGTACAATTAGTCTGTTACCGCCACACAATCTATTTCAGCATTTCACATTATATTACCACTTCTCATTTGTGCATATTTTTGCCGTCATTTTCCACATCATGTTCCACCTGACAATTTTGGTGATGCACCTGGGATACCGCACATCAGGATTATATGGATGGTAACCAATAAAATCCATCCCATCATGCAGAATAATTTCAGGGGCTATAAATTGTGATAGTTATTATAACATGCAAACAATTTATTTCAGAATTATGAGTCGGCTATTCTTTAGATTGCTAAAATAATTATTAGTGTTGGATTGGGAAGGGACAATGTGCACTCGCCTGTGAAATAAACAGAGGCTGTAGAAAGACAGCAAAGTAGTGTACCATAAAAAGGCACAGAAATGGGATGTTATTAGACCATTCACTTGTCCCTGGATGTGCAGAAAAACTATATTGCGGCACCAGAACTCATTTTTGTTGTTGCTTTCTCTTGATAAAGACTTGAAGACTCACTGATGAACTGTAGAAATAAAAAGATAAAATAAAAAAAAAATAAGCAAAAATTAACTCTATACTATAGCCTGGATTCATTAACACTGAGGCTTTGCACTGCCGTATTGATTAAAACTCCACTGGAGTACCAGCTGCCAAATTTATTAAGAGTTGTTTTGCACTTAGGAAACTTGATGCCTCTTTCAGCTGCCATGTGATACTGCAAGAAATGTGCTCCATTTATATATCTACTTACATTATTGCAAAGTCCTGTCTGTCAGCCACGTCTGGCGTCCTGTTGTCCTAATATCAGGCACAATCCACTTCCGCTGCAGCAGCCATATTTGCACACCCAAGTGATAGGTGTCCAAGTATGACTGCTGCGGCCTAAGTGGGTTGCGCCTGATATCAGGACAACAGGACACCAGAAGTGAATGACAGACAGGACTTTAAAATAATGTAAGTAGAAATATATAGAGCACATTTCACCCACTAGTAGTATTGGCCCTTTGCACAACACTGCTAGTAGTGCCTTGGTGAACCAAAAATTAAGAGACACCCTAAACGGCTGCCAGGAAGCCACCGCCACATAGGACATACCCGCTCCCATCCTCGGACATCCCTGCCGCCGGACATGAATGAGTAACTAGGCATGCACATACCACGTGAACATACCCAGTTACTCATGCCACCGCTATCAGGGGCCAGAAACAGCACAGGGGGCCACAGACAGCACAGGAGGCCAGAGACAGAACAGAAGGCCACAGACAGCACAGGGGCAAGAGACAGCACAGAAGGCCACAGACAGCACAGGGGGAAAGAGACAGAACAGAAGGCCACAGACAGCACAGGGGGCAAGAGACAGCACAGAAGGCCACAGACAGCACAGGGGGCAAGAGACAGAACAAAAGGCCACAGACAGCACAGGGGGCCACCAACAGAACAGGAGTCCACAGACAGCACAGGGCTACAAACAGCACAGGGGCAGAGACAGTGCAAAGGGGGGAAGAGATGGCCCACAGGGTGAAGAGAGAATGCATAAGGGGGAAAAAAGAGTGGGGAAGAGAGAGTGCACAAGGGGGCACGGACAGCGCACAAGGGGGTTAGAGGCAGAACACAAGGGGGCAGAGATAGCGCACAGGGGGAGAGTGAGTGGATGGGGAAGAGAGAGAGTGGATGGGAGAGGGTGCACGGGGGATAGATGCTGCCCCCAGCGTCACACAGCCTGCCCCCATCATGATGTCACCACTCACCCAATCTGATAGGATCGTAATTCCATCTAGTATATATACTGTATATGGAGGCCACTTTCATAGCTTAATCACTTAACAACCTTGCGATTTTCAGCTTTTGCTCTTTCCTTTTCCCTCCCCTTCTTCCAAGAGCCATATATTGCTACTTCAATACAGCCATATCAGGGCTTGTTTTCTGTGTGACAAGTTGTACTTTGAATGACATCATTTATTTTATCATATAGTGTACTGGAAAAGGGGGAAAAAATCTGTTGAAGTTGCAAAAAAAAGTGCAATTCCACAATTGTTTTGGGGGTCTTTACTTAACATGTTTACTATATGGTAACCCTGACTAGGCAGTATGATTCTCCAGGTCAGTACGAGTTCAGAGATACCAAACATGTATACCGATAGTTTATTTTGTATTTCATCTTCCGAGAACTGTAACGTTTTTACTTTTCAGGCTCTGGGTGAAGTAGTGTCTTATTTTTTGTGTCCTGAGCTGACCTTTTTACTGATATCCTTTTTCAGTAATTATAATGTCTTGATCGCTTCTTGTTGCATTTTATTGCAATGTTGCGGCAACCAAAAAAGTAAACCTAAGGCTGCCTTCACATTTGCGTTTGTGTCTCCATGCTGATGGCATGCAGACACAAACGCAGTGAAAAGCAGGGTCATTTTGATGTGTCCGCAGTGGAGAATGTCCGCCTGCAGACACATCACTATGGAGCCCGGGCAGCCAATCGGTGGTGTCTGGGGGCGGGCCGGAGGTGGAGATCAGCGGCAGCAGAGATCTCCTCCTCCCGGCCGCTGGTAAGCTCCGGGAGGTGTCAGCGGGGTTAAACAGCTGATTTGACAGCTGTTTGAATCTTCCCGCGCCGAAATCTCCTCTCGGTGTCGGCGCGGGAAGATTCAAACAGCTGTCAAATCAGCTGTTTCTCCCGCCGACACCGCTGTGAGATTACCGGCGGCGGGGAGGAGGAGATCATCAGAGGTTCCAGCTGATCTCCAGTGGACGTCGGTGATCTCCTGTGACATCACCGGCGGCCACCGGGAGAGATTTCAATGGGTCTGCAGCGTTCTCCAGCGCTGTCAAGCACAGAACACTGCGGACCCATTGATGCCAATGCATTGTTTTGTGCGCTTGGGGAAGCTTGCTGATTTTACAAGGTCCCCGAGCGCACAAAAAATGCAACATGCTGTGTCCCGGGTGCGGACGGGGGACCCTGGAGGGAGCAGATATCTTCCGCATCCGCACCCGAACGCAGCAAACACTGCCAAACGCAGGCACTATGCGTTCCTATGTTAAACATAGGAACGCAGTGTGCATGCGCTTGACTGCGTATGAGAGAGCAGCATACCCTGCGTTCCCATACGCAAATGTGAAGGCAGTCTAAATCTGGCATTTTTTATTTATTTTCACCATTACGCTGTTTACCAATCAGATTAATTTATTTTATGTTTTGATAGATCTGCGATTTTGAACTCACCGATACCAAATATGTGTATATCAATTTTTTATTGATTTATTTTCAATGAGGCAAAAGAGGGTTAATTTAAACTATTTGTTTGTTTTTTAAATTTTTCATGTATTTTTAAAAACCTTTCTTTACTTTTCACTGTTTTTACTACACCCCTTAGGGGACCTGAAGCTACGAGCATCTGATCGCTTGTGAATGCAGTGCATCAGCATCATCATTAGCGTAAGCATCATCAGTATTGGCATCATCACCAACATCATAATCAGCATCATCATCATAATCATCAGCAGCAGCAGCATAAAAATCAACATCATCATCATCATCAGCAGCAGCATTATCATCAGCAGCATCATCAGCATCAACATCATCATCATTTGCAGAATCATCATTATTCAGCATCAGCATTATCATTACAGTGATGATTCTCAGTGTTCACCCCCTCAATGTGATATTGATAACTTTTTCTTGAAAAGAACCTATAACCTCAGGCCCAGACAAGCACTTTAATTTGATAGCACTGAGCGTTATCTGTGATTTAAAATAGCATATGTGCAAATGTTTTAGGCAAGATTGTAAAAATGCTGCAGAAAGAATGGATTAACAAATAGAAGTGTTAATAGTTTTATCAATTGACAAAATGTATAAGGAATAAACAAAACATGAATGTAAATAATATGAACATATGTGACATGAAACTGTCTTCTACAACCTCACCTTTATATTGGAGCTTGTCTGTTCCTCATCCAGATTTTAAGCTGTTTTTGGTTCAGCTAATAAATGTCTTCCACAACTTCACCTTTGTAGTAGAACTTGTTTGTTCCTCACCAATTTTTTTAAGCTGTTTATGGTTCAATTAATTACTATCTTCCACTACCTCACCTTTATAACAGAGTTTGTCTGTTTTCCAACCATTTTTTTAAGCTGTTTCTGTTTCAGTTAGTGACTGTCTTCCACAACCTCACCTTTATTGCAAAGTTTGTCTGTTCCTCACCCAGTTTTTTAAACTGCTTCTTTTTTCAGTTAATGACTGTCTTCACAACCTCACCCTTATGGCAGAGTTTTTCTGTTCCTCACCCAGTTTTTAAGCTGTTTATATTACAGTTAATGCCTGTCTTCTACAACCTCACCCTTATGTCAGCAATTTTAAGTTCTTTACCCTTCTCTCTATATCAGTTAATGACCGACTTTCACAACCTCACCTTTATAACAGAATTTGGCTGTTCCTCACCCAGTTTTTAAGCTGTTTATATTTCATTAATGCCTATCTTCTACAATCTCACCTTTATAGTAGAGTTTGTCTGTTCTTCACCCAGTTCTTAATTTGTTTCTGTGAATGACTCTGTTTCATCCTACAAATAAAAAAGTATATTTTGACTATAATCGTACAAAATACTTGATTTCCTGAAATTGTACCTAGAACAATTGCCGAAGACAAAGGCTGATCACCAAATTAAATTGCACTTTCCTCTCTGCTATACCTGCAGATGTGGCACCCCCTACTACCGCCATGAGCATCATGTATGCAGCTTTTTATCTTGCACATGTCAGTAGTAATACAGCTTGCTCTATACTGGCAGTGCTTTGCCCATAGTTATAGTAATACACATATGTTTGCTATAAGCCTTCAGTATATTATACCTATGGGAGTGCGGAAGAGTGGTATGAGGTTCTAAAAGTTCATCCCCATCTGTGTCCAATGCTCAGGGCAGCACCAAGGGGACCGTCCGGGCAGGTAATATAATGAACATCTAAAGAATAGGTAAATCCAGCCTTCTATTTCTGGGAAAATATAGTGGTTAATATGTAATAACCTGTGGCTGGTGATTTATTTAGTATTTTGTTTTCTGTATTCATAAAGTTATGTGCACATTGCTGAAATATGGATCCGGTAGGAGAGGTCTGCCTGCTTGGTACAGACACAGGCCCTCCAATTTCTCCATTTCATGCACTTATTACAGAGAAATTCTTTCCTGGAAGCATCACAGCTAGGTGTGAAGATAGCGCTACCCAGAGAATTGTTTGGCGGCTAATGAAGTGTTTGGTGCTAATGGTAACAATCTTTGGATGGTCACCAGTAGAGATGAGAAAGTCTCTGGGAATTTGAAAAGTTGAGATTTGCTGCTGATTACAAGAACTGCAAAGCAACCAACTTAATAGCTGTCCACAAATATCTCAAGGGTTGTCACAATGTAGAGGGATCAGCTTTATTATAGGGCTGTCACACTGTAGAGGGATCAGCTTTATTCTCATTTGTACAAGGAAAGACTAGAAGCAATGGGATGAAACTGAATGGGAGGAGACACAGATCAGAACTTTTGACAGTGAGGGTGATCAACGAGTGGAACAGGCGGCCACGAGAGGCAATGAGTTCTCCTTCAGAGGAATTTTTCACAGAGAGGCTGGCCAGACATCTGCTGGGATGGTTTAGTGAATACTGCTTTCAGCAGGGAGATGGACCAGATAACCTTGGAGGTCCCTCCACATGATGACCCAGGAGGTTCCGTCACGTGATGACCCCGAAAGTCCCTTCACATGATAACCCGGGAGGTGCCTTCACACGATGACCCAGGAGGTCACTTCACACTATGACCCAGCAGTTCCCTTTACACGATGACCCAGGAGGTGTCTTCACACGATAATCCAGGAGGTCTTTTCACATGATGACCCAGGAGGTCCCTTCACATGATGACCCAGGAGGACCCTTCACATGATAAGCCAGGAGGATCCTTCACATGATAAGCCAGGAGGGCCCTTCACACGATGACCCAGGAGGTCCCTTCACATGATAACCCAGGAGGACCCTCCACATGATGACCTGGGAGGTCCCTTCACACCATATTTCAGGAGGTCCCTTCACATGATGACCCAGGAGGACCCTTCACATGATAAGCCAGGAGGATCCTTCACATGATAAGCCAGGAGGGCCCTTCACACGATGACCCAGGAGGTCCCTTCACATGATAACCCAGGAGGACCCTCCACATGATGACCTGGGAGGTCCCTTCACACCATATTTCAGGAGGTCCCTTCACATGATGACCCAGGAGGTCCCTTCACACAATAACCTAGGAGGTTCCTTCACACAATAACCCAGAAGGTCGCTTCACATGATGATACAGGAGTTTCCTTCACACTCTACCATTCTATGATTCTATGAAATACCTTGAAAAAAAAATGCATGTGATACTCTTAGGTCCCCTAGGACTGTAACCAACCATTTTCAAGCTCTTTGAAGGTAACCTGTCACCAGGATTTTCATGTAAAGAACACCCAAAATCAGTAAGCCCTTACAAACAGCATTCTAGAATACTGTATATACGTTCCCAATCCACGCTACGTAACATAAAAAATAGCTTTTATTATACTCACCTATGGGGCATTCCAGTCCAATGGGCGTTGCTGGCCTTGATCCGGTGCCATCTTTCTTGTTGCTTCATGTGGATGGTGCAGACAACATCATCCACACAGTCTCCCCCTTTGCCCCTTTGCGCTCCTTTGCAGGTGCACTTCTCTCTACTCTGCCGAGAACAGAGCAAAGTACTGTAGTGTGCATGCACAGAGAACGGCAAATGACGCCCACGCATATGCACTACATGGCTTTGATCTGCCCTTGCCTGTACAGGAATGCAACGCTGAAGAAGAATGGGCAAAAATGTAACCTCTAAATGTGCAAAGCTTGAGACACAGAGCCCAAAAGGCTTGTAGCAATAAATTGTAGTGAAAGGTTTTGTCTCAGGGAGGTTGAATACAAATGCATGTTACAATATTCAGATTTATATTTTTAGAATTATTAGACAACCAGATTTAATTACCTTAACACTTCACAAATACTTCTACTTCGTGTTGGTATGTCACATTACATCATAAAAAATACATTTGAGTTTGTGGGGGTAATGTGAGAAAATGTGGAAAAGTTCACAGGGCACTATACGTTTTCAGTAAACCCCATGGAGGGAGCTAACTTGTTGTAAAATTGCAAAATAAGTTTAATATTCATGGAGAACTTCTCCTCCCTTACTTCTCTCTTGACGGTCATGATGCCTTCCGCCCTAGGGAGACCATTTTACGAGTCTGGGACCAGAAGGTTACAACACCTTATGGACTGCAGGTTTATAACTTGCATTTAAATGTATATACTTTCTTTTGGACTCATTTCTTTATGTTTGTTCTTTGTAGCTTTAATCTAAGGTGTAACTTTAGTGATCACTCCCCTCTGCTATAAAGAGTCACGTGTCTTATCAGCTTATAGAATCTCATTCTATGCTGAGTCAGTCTCTGTTAGAAGCTGTGGAGTTGTGACTATTGCAGCTACGATGCTTCACTGCAATTGTGGCTTTCTGGAGTTTATCCTTTTTGTGTCTTTTTCCCTCTTAGGGTACCTTCACACACAGAGATATATTCCTTGCAACTCACTGGTTGCAGTGCAATCATGGACACATTGTTACATTTGTACATGGCAACAAAATGGAACAATGTGTCCATGATTTCACTGCAACCAGTGAGTTGTAATCAATATATCTCTGTGTGTAAAGTTACCCTTTCTGTCTCCCTTTCCCCGCCTTGTATCATTTGCAGTGGTGTCTAGCCTGCTGGCTGGAATTCTCACTAGTCTGTGTGAGTTGAGGGCACATGAGGGCTTAGGCACGTTATAGCGAAGAGGGAAGGACCCGTATAGGGACTGTAGAGAGTGCAAGGCACAGATTCAGGTGAGTACCAGGAGGTGCCTCCTTTCCTTTCTCCCTATCACCAGGGCCTTCCGTTTACACCTTCCCGATTGTCTCTCTTTGGCTGGGGTCACACATAAGCCCTTGGTCCGTTTTTGGCTTCATTTTTGTCATTTTTTTTTTCTAAGTCCAAAAACTGACAGAAAAACACATTGGGTGTAATAAACACCCTGTGCGTTTTTCTCTGGAGCTCAAAACATTGCCCTGTCCGTTTTTGAGCCAAAAACGCAGTAAACAGCGTTTTTGGCATCAGTTAAAAAACGCATGCGTTTTTATGCGTTTTTTTTTAACATGGGGCCCTATGGGAAACGCATGCGCAAACGCATGGCATATATAGGCACTTGCGTTTGCGCATGCGTTAACGCACATGCGTTTTTAATGAAAAAATGATTAAGTCCAAAAACGTTCAGAAGTGCAGGAGGCTCAAAAAGCACCCCAAAAAAAACGGACTGGTGATGAAAATGACTTCCAAAAACGGATTTCTATGTGTGACCCCAGCCTTTCTGTGGCACCGCTCACTTGGTGTCCACATGTCCCGCATGACATTGACTCAACATGAGTGCTGTAAAATGATCACCTTAATAATCATCATTTTTATATGTGATTGTGTTTTGCTATATGTGTCTATATGTAGCCACCCAGTGGATGTGATTTATTTTTCCGTCTCTCCTTACTGTAGATATATAGCTTGCCAGAAGAAAAAAGGAAAGAAGTAAAGGAAGGAGAGAAAAGAAATACTTATTTTCTTGATTTTTCTCTCTATACCATTTATTTTAGAATAAAAATAACTGTACACAGAGGTGAGCATGTCCTTTAAAATATCAATAATCTAAGGAAATGTTTGAAGCAAAGCAAAGAGGGATTCATCTAAAATCCCCGCTGTTATTGTAATCTCCTAAATAACAGGCTGACAAAACTGAATACTAGAAGGGAATATTACCGTCACATAGTTTTACATAGCAAAGCAGATCTGGCGTCATCATCAGCTCCCCAACGGGTGACGGATACCGCGCTGAAGGACCACCAGCCGGACTTTTTAAGGGGTCCCCACTTTGCATCTGTGTTCTAAACCGTCCACTCTTTATTATTTTCGATTTCCTATCCTCAAAACAGGCTACAAAGAGACTTATCTGTATCGAGTTTTATCAGAGAGATCAAAGAATTTAGCCAGAAGTCGCTAAGAAAGCAATGTTCCCGGGAGATAGCGGTAGCGAGCATTGTTAGCCTATCTCCGATTCTTTTTCTTCTGTACATAAAGGGTGGATAAGGGAAATAAAAAGTCTGAATTCTAAAGAGTGGACTGGTGTTTATGGGAAACATGTATTTTATTGACAGTGGCAGGCAAACATTCCTTCACAAGAAAGATAACACGGTTATCAGTAGAGGAAGGTCCCGTCAGACCGTCCTTCCAAAGTCCTCTACCGGTTCACCAAAGCGCACAATCGCCGGAGGCGGCGGAAGCTTCGCTCTCAAGTACAAGAAAGCCAAAGAATTGTGATGAAAGAAGTTATTTTCCTGAAAGATGGAAACTTGTCGAATCCTCTGACTAGTTTTAGTGTCATCAGTGAAGGAGCAACGTCAAAGACTTCCGGGGCCCTCCGATCCCCTTGACAACATTCTTAAACTCAGGGGGATTGAAGTATTCAACCCACTTATACAAAGAGAACATTAAAAAAACTGGAAACATATACCTTGATTAATAGAGAATTTATTTATTTTGGGGTCATGTCTGACTCACATCCTTCCGTTATTGCTGACGTCCAGTCACTCGCACGATGGTGTAGCCTGACCCTCAAACAGCATGTTCCTTTCCTGAAACATGAAAATGGCTAAAACTATTATTGTCCTAATGCTTTACTCTCTTTTTGATTATGGTAGCTGAGTAGTAATTGCTCTTCCCCCTTTAGATTCCTTCCAGAATGTGGCAGAAAGCTTCATAGTTCTGTCCAGCTGCTACACTGATGCTTCCACCTTGTGCCAGTCATTACACTGGTTGCTCATCCACTATAGAATGAACTACTGAGCAGCCGCTATCGGAATTTGGTTGTCTAAGGGAAAACATTGAATTAAAAATCATCCAAAATACAAATATGATTTATTAAAGACAAAGATTTGATTCAATATTCACAAAAGCACCGAAAGACAACTAAAAATATTGTCCTTCCTAAGATATTGCCCACTAGAAATGTTGAGAACTTACTGAACCTGGAAAACGTGAATAATACTTTCTTTCCACAAATTTTCAATATAGTAATTATGTTTTGTTATTCCTATATGATTAACTCTCATCTTGATTATGGTAGTTGAGTACTAATTGCTCTTCCCCCCTCCAGGTTCTTCCTTCCAGAATGTGGCAGAAAAGGTCATATTTCTATCCAGCTGCTACACCAATGCTTCCACCTTGTGCCAGTCATTGTGACGCGCCCCAGGGCTCGGGTACTCGGCTCTCGGGCTATCTTCAGTCCGGGAAGTCACGGGTGGCCATCCCAAAGCCGTGGCCCTGGGGGTCAGCTGAATAAGGGGAACTATTTACAGGGGATTATTTACAAAGTTTTGTCTTCGTGACGCCACCTGCTGAGTCTGGTGATGCTCACCAGCGCCAACACAGTCCTTCGGTGGTATTGTGGCCTAGATGGATTAGTCCCCGCAGGCAGGACTGGGCCACCGGGGCAGTGATACTGTAATGCAAACAGTTTATATGGAAAAAATACAGCAGAGTTGGGACTTCACTTCACCGGGTAACTTTACTTGAAAAACTTTCATCCAGCAATACAGTCTTTCAGCAGTTATTGGTGTTGTAATGGCAAATGCTCTGGATGCTGCAGTTGGGATTTCTAGCTGGAGATGGAACCCTCCTTTATGTTCCTTTCTTTTCCTTCCTCTTGTTCCCAGTACTGTGAAGTCTGATCTCTTATAGACAATCTGACCTCCTGCTGCTTTTACTCTCTCCTCCTCCCTTGTACCAGTCGGGTTAACCTTGTACTGAATGCCGCAGGCGCTTACTGCGGTTCTGATTCCCCTCTTGTGGGTTCTTGGGAGTCAGGGCTGTATTTGTAATATCCCTGTTTAACGGATTTTCTGTGAGCCTTGAAGGATCTCACAGTTGCGGGCTCCGGTACCCGGTTTCCTTCCTATGGGGCAAACTCTTCCGTTACTCACTTCCCCACTCGAGCGAACTCTGCCTCTCTGAGTTTCCTCCCTCTCTTTCTTTCTCTGTTTCTTGGGATCTTTGCTATCTGAGGCCTCTCAGTCGAGGTGGCCCTCCTTGCTCCTTCAGGCTGGCTGCCTGGCTCCTTCCTCCTCCGACTCTCCTAAGAGACTGGGCGACTGACTAGTTCCCCCTAGAGGTCATTATATCCCCTCCCGGGGTCCCTTCCACCCACTATTCTAGTGTGTGAGTGCTGTTCTAGGGTTCCATCTAATGACCATAGTCCCAACTGCAGTGGAGTACTACACCGCTTTTCTGGGTGCAGTACCCCTTTTATGGCACCTACGTAGTGGGGCGCCACAATTGCACTGGTTGCCCATCCACTATAAAATATGATCTAATCTTATAATTTTCACGCACAAATCACTCTATAGTGATGTGCCTCACTACATATCCCTTCTTATCTATGCCACTCTATCAAGGCTGTCGTTTTAAGAACAATTTTAAACTAGCAACTTCCAAAATTTTTACTTACTTCTGCAAGATTTCTCACGTTTCACCAATTTTCTATCGCCTGCAATCAGGTTAATTTACAACATTCACAATTTCTAATAATTATTATTGTTTATTTCGATGGACTTTACAATTCGGAAGGGACATGTACGGACAATAAAGACAATACAGAGTAACACAATTCACCAGATATCAAGAGGAGTGAGGGCCTGATCACAAGAGCTTCCGGATTGGCTTCCATATTAATTTCAGCTGTCACATCACATGATAGAGCATGGTCAATTAGAAAGGGCTATCATCTCATGTATAAAAGCTGAGGCAGGAAATTCAGCAGTTTTTTTGGGGTGACTCTGGAAAACTATAAGGCATCACAGCTCACAGCTTAGCCATAGAGATAAGGATAGAAATCCATAAAACACTGAAGAAACTGTACAGATAGTGTGTGACAAAAGCGAACAGTTATGCACCCGTGGCCACCCACACATGAAACTAGGGTCTATCTAAGAACAAAACCACCTGACCCAACCGATTAGCCTAAGGTTCCTAACTGCCCAATACATAGCTGCCCATGTGCAGGCTGGAGTAACCCATAAGCACAGGACTGGTAGACGACAACTCGGACCTGGCTTCCAAATCAGCCATCGAGTGTTTCTCATACCTCCTTAACAACCAGGAGAAAGGTGGAAAATACTAAAATGTGCAGAGTTAGAAAGGATTCCTGAGTGAGAAAATATAAACCCTGAGAACCAAGTGAAAAGTGAAGTACTAGTATTAGAAAGACACCTCCTACCTCCTAGGTAAGGAAAGAAGTAAGGAGCATGACAGAAAGAAGAAACAGCAGAGATAATTAATGTAGCTTATCTCCATCTGATTGGCAGGTATGTGATCTGTTCTGTAGTAACACATGGATGCAAAACCTGGATGATAAAAGAACAAGACAGAAGAAGAATTAATGCCTTCATAATATGGAGCTGGAGAAGGATGTTATCAATACCATGGATGGCAAGAAGAACAAGCACATCAATTCTAGAATAAGTCATGCCGGACATGTCACTGGAAGGTAAGATCCCCAAGCTGTGACTTGTCTACACATCATACAAAGAGAGAAATCACTGGAGAAGGACATCATGGTCAGAAGAATAGTAGGACCAAGGTGAAGAGGAAAAACAGCAACCTAATGACAGGGAAGACCCTGATGGACATGCTTTTGCTAGGAGAAGACCCTGGTGGACGTATGTAGGCTTGGAGAAAACCCTGGTAGACCTATCTAGACTTGAAAAAGACTGTGGTGGACCTATATAGGCTTAATGAAGACCCTGGTTGAAATCTATTTGAAGACTGTGTACTATTGATTGACAGACCCTGGTGACCCATCTAGGCTTGTGGACTGAAGACCCTTGGCATCAGTGATGAAGATCCTGGTTGACATCTAGACTTAGGATGACCTTAGTTGACCTATCAAGGCTTGGACAAAACCTCGTGGGCCAATCTAGGCTTGGAGAAGACCCTTATTGATGTATCTAGACTTGAGAAGACCCTATTGGACCTATCTAGGCTTGGAGAAGACCCTGGTGGACCTATCTAGGCTTGGACAAGACCCTGGTGCACCCATCTAGGCTTGATGAAGATCCTGGTTGACATCTAGACTTAGGATGACCTTAGTTGACCTATCAAGGCTTGGACAAGACCATCGTGGGCCAATCTAGGCTTGGAGAAGACCCTTATTGATGTATCTAGACTTGAGAAGACCCTATTGGACCTATCTAGGCTTGATGAAGACCCTGGTTGACATCTAGACTTGGAGATGACACTGGACGACCTATCTAGGCTTGGACAAGACCCTAGTGGACCCATGTAAGCTTGGAGAAGACCAAGGAGGACCTATCTAGGCTTGGAGAAGACTCTGATGATGTATCTAGACTTGAAAAGAACCTAGTGGACCTATCTAGGCTTGAGGAAGACCCTGGTGGTCCTATGATCCTATCTAGGCTTGGAAAAGCCCCTGGTGGACCTATCTAGACTGCACAAGATCGATCTTCCTACCGATGTTCATCCATCAAGTCACCATAGGTTGAGATCAATCTGAAGGCCGTTAAAGAACTAAAAAATATGATGGGGAATAGAAAGTGAATCCTAAAACATTGTAAATGCATTATAAAGACAAGTTGCTTTGTTGTCATGTTGTGCTGTCTTATCCATGCACTATTGAAGTGCAATGTGACCCTTACGAGATGCAGAATTTACTTGCAAGAAATGGAAACTTTAATCACACGCTAAGCTCAAGACACGGCCGGCCCCGAGCTCGCTCAGCTTTTCTACCAGTAATGTCCTCCTGGTAATGAGATTCTGCTTTATGCTCTTTCAAAGTTTATCATTTGTATCTTTGTAGGAATCTGTAGTGCGGGCACAGGATGGGGAATTGTGAAATCTTATGGCTGCAAGCAAAGCTAAGAAGGCAGCCGTATATAATGTGTTTTGGAGAGAAGAATTATATTGCTGCAAAAACCCTGGATTTTTAATAATTTAAATAATCAAAGGGTTTTACGCATCATCATAGCGTAATGTCTGATCAATGGTGTACAACTGAAGGAATGCCCAACAATATAGGGGGCGTCATTTGGTGATACACGGGTGGTCACTATGATCTAGCATTATATAGAGATGTTTCCTTAACCTTTACTCTTGGACATAATATTAATAATAATAATGATTTTTGGTAGACGTTTATGCTATAAGTGTCCATGTTTGTCCACCTAGTGGTTGCGATCATTGTATTGATAAAAATTCCATGGTCAGTAAATATAAGGGGTTGCTTAGATTTACAAAATTTTGTATGCTTTATTCCAAAAACAGCGCAGAAAATGTTTATGAGTTGTCAGGCGGTGGCAGCGTGATGACCTCGTCACACAGTGCTGCATGTGGGGCTGCCGGCTGGCGGGAAGATATGGTTGTGCACTGCAGGTGCGCTTTGCATAAAAACCACTGCCGGTCCTCCAGCGGCAGGTGATGAGCAGTGTCTGGTTTTCTCCACACATACCGCTTAGAATTATCACCAAAAAGTTCTATCTTTGTCTCATCAGACCAGAGAATCTTATTTCTCATAGTCTTGGAGACTTTCATATGTTTTTTTGAAAACTCTATGGGGGCTTTCATATGGCTTGAACTGAGGAGAGGCTTCCATCCAGCCACTTTGCCATAAAGGCCCGACTAGTGGAGGGCTGAAGTGATAGTTGACTTTGTGGAACTTTCTACCATCTCCCTACTGCATCTCTGGAGCTCAGCCACAGTGATCTTGGGGTTCTTCTTTACCTCTCTCACCAAGAGTCTTCTCCCATGATTGCTCAGTTTGGCTGGACAATAATCAGAACTATACAGATCCAGGAATTCAAGCAAAGCAGCTCCACTCAAATAGAATGTAGAACTGGCAGAGTTCTGGGAGAGGCCGCTCAATAAAGTAACACAGCAATCACAGGGAAGATGGAACACCTGAGCAAACCTGTAGGTCCAAAAACCATCAATCAACTATAGCCCAGCACACCAGATACCAAACACAGCAATAACTCTTATTGTGTCCTATTTGCACTACACGGAGTAATCGTGACATGTGCATTTATATAAGCAGCGTATAATTAGGTTGGGCCCAGACAGAAGTCCTGCCCCCTGGCCCCTCATTCTGCCCCCTCCAGTGGTGGCTGCAGAAAGACAATGACTTCTCAGAGTTCACTCTTCACTTCAGTGGATTTGGAGCTCTGCATCAGGAAAATGAAGCTCTGACGACTATAAAGATGTACTAAGAAATGAATCAGCACAGAATATTGGAGCAAGGCCACCTATGAACCATTCTCTGATAATAACAAAAATCCAATTCCAGGCTATTTTATATCAAGAGACTTGCTGAAATTCTCTTCTGAATAAGAACAAAAGTGAAATGTATCACAAACGATCAACCAAAAATATCTAAATTAGTTGTTTAATTAAAGCTACGGCGTCTCGGCTCTTATCACTGCAGCATGATGTTATTTTACCGTCTGATCTGGCGGCATCACTGGCAGCCCCAAGTAATAGAGCTTTCAAGCCCACAATAGAGGACTGGATAATGGACAGGGCTTAATAGTCCCCAGCATCATGTTTTAAGCAAGAAAGAACATCTATTCATTGAAAGAAAATTGAAGCTGATATGAATGTACTTGAAGTTAATGCCTCATCAAGCAAAGGGGCAATCTGTTCCTAACTTAAATTAACATATATTCATTAAGTAAATTAAACATGACACCTAGAATGCTCAGCACTGAAAGTATAATAATACAAAAGGAAGAGATGAGATAAATATGGAGAACGCGCATATATGATGTAACACAAGAACATCGCAAGGATGTCAGCGGCAGGATCCAGAAGAGAAAGATAGTAAGATAGATAGATAGATAGATAGATAGATAGATAGATAGATAGATAGATAGATAGAAGAGAAAGGAGCAAATACCGATGTATCGATGACAAGTTATGGTGGGTATCACTTTTTACTGTGATCTGGATCCTTGCTTCCGGACAGTGCAGCATATACACCAAACTATCCTCTGTTTTATTTAGATGGATAGATAGACAGACCAACAATTTAGATAGATAGATAGATAGATAGATAGATAGATAGATAGAAGATAGATAGTTGCATAGATAGAAGTAAATGGGTTTTAGATGTTCCTCCATTGCTGATATGTTAATATGTGTGTATGAGATTGTGCCTATTGAGTTCTAGGTTATATATTGAGGACATGGACTGACCATCTCTGCACTTTTCTGCATATTATTTTACAATTGTTTAAGCAAAGGAACATAAAAAACTACTCGAGCCACATAAAATGTCAGATTCAGACACACATCCAATAACTGATCACTGCCCTACTGGAAAAGAAGATCAATACATATTCTGCGACACAATCACCGGTGGCTGATTCCCATTGTATAGTCATTTATATTACAGTCAGTGGTTTCTTCTACCCCCCCGGACAAGGGAAGGCCACTTTCTGTGTTTCGTTATACTGTACTGTGGGTCCGGCATAGCATTATGAGCCGCTCTATATTGTAAAACTAGAGGAGATGTCTGCTTATGTTGCCAGATTGGGATAAAGTAAGGCAAGACATTTCCACCTTTTTATATATTTTCTTGGTTTGGGGTCAGGATTAGATTTAGGTGCACCATCGGCATTGCCCCGGTATGTTCTCGCTCTTGGCCATGACTCTTTAGACCTTTGATTACAGTGACTACTTATAAAACATGCAATATTAAAGATAATTCCACTCACATACAGCAAATCTGCTGATGTGAAGTAAAATCATCTAACTCTATGAGTATTTGAGAGTTCACGGGTTCTACATGGGTTTTATAAAAAAAAAGAGGCAATGCATGTTCTAGATTTTTGTTTCTAATCATTTGATACAGATGTGGCCGCCCTTTACTATCTGCAGATTCAGTCACAGAATTCCAACATTTCATGATACAAATTCAAAATATCCCTGTGACATGTTGTAATTCCCATCATGATCATTAAATGGCCACATAAGCAAAGATAGCAAACCTAGTTTCTATATGAGACTCATAATCCTAGGTAGTATGGCTGGAACTCCAAGCAGGAACCACATAGAGATATAGCCAGCAGGAAAGACCAGAAAGGGGAAGGTATAAATAGCAGCACCCGCATAACAAATGACAAAAGAAAAGACCTGCTGACCGAAAAGAATGAAACAAAGGCAGAATATGATTAGCACTCTGACAGAGACTGAACCTGCTGTGGCTCAGCAGAGAAAGAAGATGATTCCAGCAATATATAAGAAGAAATTAAAAGGCTATAAACCCTTGATGCTGTATGCTGAAGATCACTGTCAGATAGTCCAGGTTGATTGTAAAAATCATTCGTTGGTCAACGCATTTGAAAGCCCCAATGAGCTTCTTCCTCAGGATACATCATAGTCATTATCCAGCAAAGGGTCGACGGATTAAATCCTGAGGCATAATAAAGCAATGTGAATATCTCTGCAATGGGTTGATATAGCACAACAGGGAGCCGAGTGTCAAAGTAAGGGAAACTCAAGGATTTTTACGAGGTGTTTTTCTCCTTTTTTGGAGCAAATGACGTACACTTTAAAACAAAATGGAAGAGGCCATATTTTTCTTGAGGTTTAGAATATTTTTATAGATGAAAGGATCTTAATACAAAGAAGAAAGTGCTTAACATCTTGTCTGATGAGAAAAGATTAATAAAATATATGTATTACAGAGTTGCTAAGATCAGGTTTGGGTGACAGTCAATGTCAAATCTTTCTTGACCAAGCTATTGGTTTAATACCATATGTTGCTTTTGGCCACTGTTCTGTGAAAGTCAAGGGCATAGGCACCTGTGGCTCCGGAGGGGCCATGGCCAGATTGCCCTCATTATAATGTTTTGTGTAGCAACAGATACTTACCTCACTCCTGTTCCGCTGGTGTACATATCTGCGCAGGGATCTTCCCTGGAACTACGCTGCTGGCAAATCACATCGGCAGCGCAGCTCAGTGGAGCCCCTGTTGTCAGTGTGATGATGTCATCAGCCAGCGCCAATATGTATGCGCCAGCATCAAGAGGACGTGGAGACAGGCGTGTCAGAGCAGAGTGGCAGGAGGACAGGAGTGAGGCGAGTATGTGTTTTTATTTTTATTATGTGGGGGCTATATGTGGCCTTCTGCTGCATGCCAAGGGTTGTATGCGGCCTCCTGTTGCATGCTAGGGGCTATGTGCAGCCTCCTGCTGCATGCTAGGGGCTATGTGCTGCCTCCTGCTGCGTGCTGAGGGCTTTATGCAGCCTTCTTCTGCGTGCTGGGGGCTAAGAGCAGCCTCATGCTGCATGCTGGAGGCCATGTGTGTCCCTCTGCTGCATGCTGGGGGCTATAACTGTGCGGCGTGCTATGCCTACTGACGATTTTCTTATTTTTTCCTTTTATGGTTCTGCACGTATGTGTTAATCACATGGCCGATCACATGACTTTTCAAAAGATGATTATGTGACATGTCGAGGTGGGGTAGGGGCAGGGCCGCACCGTCCAGTGGGCAACCTAAGCTTTCAGGCTCATGCGTCAAGGAGGCAGGAGGAGCGGCAGTGCTGAAGGGGGTGGCGCCAACACTACACAGCGGCTTCCAGACTCATGGCCGCCAGCTGCAGCGCAGTAAGGTATCACCCACCCATCCGCGGCCTCTGGTGATAGCACTCGCGGCCGCCAGTTACAGCACCCCCCCTCCCGGCTCTTCACCTGCGGCCACCAGTGACAGCACCAAGCCCCCCTCCACCACTCTAGGTCCTCACCTGGCTCAGGCCTTTGCCTTCTAAACAACCCTAGGTCCTAGCTACTATAAATCCACCGTCAAGGGATATCTGAAGCTGCACATGTGGTCAATTATAAAAGAAAGTATAGAGCAGCAATGAGAAGTGTTTGGAGAGATTTTTTTTGGGGGGGGCTCATGGTGCTTGTGCCCTGTGAATTCAATGGGCGTCATGTCATGCAGTCAGTGTGCGTTCAGCCTCATTTAGCGTCTTATTCCAAGTGCTTCCTTCTTAGAGAAATTTAATAACAGTTCTTTTTTCGGTGTAAATCATATAAACTCCCCAATGATTGCTATTTTTTAGGGAACTGCATAAACGTCTTCTTCCCATTGTTTTGAAGCTCCTTCCTCGCTCCAGGCCATGGGAGCGACGCGCGGCTCGTACGAGAAGCCACAGTAATCCATCTCTCTTCAGTTTCGTCTGAATAGATTTATGATTAATTCATGAAATTCAAAACAAATTACAATAAACACCAACCACCTGGTGTGACCTGCCAAAATAACCACTTTACATGGTAACTATTTGTAACGGCGCTGACATTCCAATTTTCATTACAGTTAGACGTTCCCTTAATTTGTTGAGTAACCTGAAATAACTCAGATGTTTTAAAAAAGAACTAAACTCTCTTTATGACATGTTGTTGTCGCTTTATGCGTATGTGTAAGTGGGTTAAGAACTGGCTTAGTGATAGGAAACAAAGGGTGGTTATTAATGGAACACACTCAGAATGGGTCACAGTTAACAGTGGGGTACCACAGGGGTCAGTGTTGGGCCCGCTTCTATTTAATATATTTATTAATGACCTTGTAGGGGGCATACAGAGTGGAATCTCAATATTTGCAGATGACACTAAACTCTGCAGGGTAATCAATACAGAGGAGGACAATTTTATATTACAGGAGGATTTATGTAAACTAGAAGCTTGGGCTGCTAAATGGCAAATGTGCTTTAATGGGGATAAATGTAAAGTCATGCACTTGGGCAGAGGAAACAAAAGGTATAATTATGTGCTTAATTGTAAAACACTGGGCAAAACTGTCACTGAAAAAGACCTGGGTGTATGGGTAGATGACAAACTCACATTTAGTGGCCAGTGTCAGGAAGCTGCTGCAAAGGCAAATAAAATAATGGGATGCATTAAAAGAGGCATAGATGCTCATGAGAGAACATAATTTTACCTCTATACAAGTCACTAGTGCGACCACACTTAGAATACTGTGTACAATTCTGGTCTCCGGTGTATAAGAAAGACATAGCTGAACTAGAGCGGGTCCAGAGAAGAGCGACAAAAGTCATTAGAGGACTAAGGGGTCTGCAATACCAAGACAGGTTATTAAACTTGGGGTTATTTAGCTTGGAAAAACGAAGGCTTAGGGGTGATCTTATAATAATGTATAAATATATGAGGGGACAGTACAGAGAACTTTCTAATGATCACTATACTCTTAGGCCTGAGACTGGGACAAGGGGGGCATCCTCTACGTCTGGAGGAAAGTAGGTTTAATCATAATCACAGACGCGGATTCTTTACTGTAAGAGCAGTGAGACTATGGAACTCTCTGCCACATGATGTTGTAATGAGTGAGTCACTACTAACATTTAAGAAGGGCCTGGATGCCTTTCTTGAAAACTATAATATTGCCAGTTATACATACTAGATTATTTGATAGGGCGTTGATCCAGGGAATTAGTCTGATTGCCGTATCTGGAGTCAGGAAGGAATTTTTTCCCCAATGTGGAGCTTAGTGTTGCCACATGGGTTTTTTTTGCCTTCCTCTGGATCAACATGTTAGGCTATGGGTTGAACTAGATGGACTTGGTCTTCCTTCCTTCCTTCGTCATGAAAGGGTCGGGGCTATCGGTGTGCTGCGGTTAGCCCCGCCCCTTTCATGACGCGGCCGCCCTCACAACACTGGATGAAGCCCAGAGGGGGCGGCCATAATGAATGAGCGGGCGGAGGCTGCAGCACACAGCCCGCCCATGGATTTCTCAGGACACTGCCTACCAGAGAACGTAAATATGAGCTTACATGTATACTGTAATAATTCGTTTTAGCCACATACAAAATTAACTATACAAGAGGGATGTATGCACCCCTCTTTAGTGATACGGGGGGGCGGGAGTTTGGGGGACATGCACGGAGCTCGGAGGAGCCCGTGGCATGGGGGCAATTGTAGGAGAAGCTCACCGGAGTGGGCAGCCGGTCTCTAGGGGGGTCTAAGCCGCCCCTAGAGACCTCAACCATTCCTTTAGTTATTACATTTAACTCTTTACTATACATAGTACAGTTTGCTCATCCCAGCAATAGCCGGGATCAGCAAACTATGCAGTTGCCGGATGGCTCAGGATTACACATCCTTGAGCCATCCGGTTACTGCAGTGCGGTACAGAGAACCGCTCCGAAGACTGCTGCCTGCATGATTTTTCATGCAGGCTGCAGTGCCGGAGACGGACACAGGATGGCTTGTGAAGCCATCCGGTGTTTTGCATTGGCTCCTATGAGGAGCGTTTCCTGGTCCGGTTTTGAGCTTTTTGAAAGCTCAAAACCGGATCAGGATTCTATTAAAAAAACGGAGATGTGACCCTGGCCTATGTCACATTCTATAGTGGATGGGCAACCAGTGCAATGACTGGCACAAGGTGGAAGCATCGGTGTAGCAACTGGACAGAAACATGAACATGACTTTCACATTCTAGAGGAAGAATCTGGAGATGAAAAGAATCATTAGTATCAGCTACCATAATCAAGATGAGAGTAAATCATAAAGAGATTTAAAAAACATAATTATTATATTGACAATTCGCGCAAAGTGAGTCTTGCTCACGTTGGCCGATTTCAGTAAATTCTTGGGCAATATCTAAGGCTACCTTCACATTTGCGTTTTTGACTGCCACGTATGCTGCGCATGCGCATGTCAAAACGCATGTATAAGCAAGCAAGCGCAGGTTTTTCATCCGCATGCGCATACATGCGTTCAATGTACGCTGCGTATACCTGTGCTCATATACGTTTTTGATCATGCGCATGCGTTTTTCATGCGCATGCGTTTAATAAATTGGTCACGATTTCACTTGTCCCACCTACTGGCATGCCCATGGGAAGTGACTTGAGACCCGTACGCATGCGCATCGTACGCACCATACGCAAATCCTCGCACACACTTGCACTCTCATAGAGCTTAATGCATTTTATATCAGTGAGCGTGCGCTTGCGGACGCCGGGAAATTTTATGCGCAGCAAAAAATTTAACATGTTGCGTTTCCAGGCGCACCTAATTTTCCTACAGCGTACGCATGCGGACAGATATGCAGCCGTGCGTGAGCAAAAGCAGTGTCTTGCGTACGATGCGTATACAATTATAAAGATAGGTGCGCAGTCCGCATGCGCATTTGAATATTGTTGTCTGCAGCGTGCGCTGCGGATACATACGCAAATGTGAAGCCAGCCTTAGGATGGATAATATTTTTAGCTGTCCCCCAGTGCTTTTGTGAATACTGGATCAAACCACTGTTTTTAATAAAGATATATTTGTATTGTGGATGGCGGATGATTTAGAATTCATTGTTTTCCCTTAGACAGCCGTATCCCGATAGCGGCTGCTCAGTACTCTGTAGAAGGCGCTTTATTACATGAAGATAAACCATTAGCTCCCAGTCTTGACATTGATTGGGGCGTTCTTCTCCCAAGTTTCAGGACTGAAGTGAAGTATTTGGACATCGTACCGGGTTAGATTAGAAGTCAAACAATGTCCCGGCTACATTGCTTTAGATTTAACAGTGCACCAGTATCAATATTACTGTTACATGGTAATTCTGACATTAGTATTCAACACCACAGCGCAGAAGACTGCAGATGATCTAAATTCTCCATCCCAGCAGGAGAACTACATCTCGCCACTATTTATACCCAATAAAAGGATGGAGAATAGACCCAGATGTTTTAAGATCTGTTACTACTAAAGGGATGTTGGGAAGTGTCACTTTCACGAACCTTCATAATTTAACTGAATATTTAGGGTAAGTCAGGATTCTGATAGAATGTTGCATTAAGTACCAGCGTAACCAATGTAGCAGAGATATCCTCTCTGCATGATGACATAACTCTATAATTAGGGGAAATGCAGTACTTTCCTTATGCTACCACTTAAAGGGAGTCTGTCACATACAGAATATATACACACACACATACATATATATATATAATATATATATATATAAATATGTGTATATATATATATATATATATATATATATATATATATATATATACTGAGGATGGTAATTTTATCTTTGCATCTTCCTTTGGTGTGCAGTTATCAGGTATTCTCAGATGATGATTTGTCTCTGTCCTATCGCATCCTGGGTTGAACTATTTGTACTCTTCTTACACCAGCCTTCTTCACTGGCTATATTTCTGCTAAGGAGATCCAACCCTGCTGCTAAGGGATTTTATCTCTTAGGCAGAGACTAGTGTTGTTATTTCCCTGTCTATACCTATCTCCTGTTTTCTGTTAGGTTTGTAGATGGTATCGCTTTCTTGCATTTAGTATACTCCCTTTTCCCCTTGTGCTCATACTTTAAAAATGCTCACCTTGGGTTTCTGCCTTGACTCTTCCCTTATCCTCATTAGTTGTGTGTAGCAACCTCCCCACTGGTTTTTCAGGCGAAATGAGAAACAGTTCGATGGCCTTTTAGGGAGCCAAGTCAGGGCTGAGTTTTCTAGTTGTGCAGTTAGGTACATTCTAGTCTGTACAGGAATCGGTAGAGTGTGGGTGTGGCTTCAGTGATTTAGGTTTTATGTTTCCCTAGATCCGTTTATAAGTTGATACGTGCATGCCAATACCAACCTATAATCAGGCTCATGTTTTTGGTTTTTCCTTGCAATGTTAATCTAGTAAATAGCACACTGTGCCAAAAAAGTAACATAACCACCCCTTTGGTGTAACATGCTGCCAAAAGCTACATTTGTACATGCAAGATTTTTGCTGCTGAACATTGTGGAAGCTCGAATGCACTAAAATTGTGAATAAAGCTAAGTTGGTTAATGCAGATAGCTGAAGAGTAGTTGGTATTTATGGACACCCAGCTGAATTTTTAGGGCAGAGTAGAAAAGTCTGTACCATGCATTTCCTAATGAGCGGTATTCCGGAGTCAAACAATGGAAAGTGATTTGCTGTTGTATGCAATTGATACTACAGTTGTGCACTACTATCTGGTGTTACTTGCACTTCTCCCTTCCAGCCACTTCAATGTGCAATAAGAATCACACACATTAAGAAGACGGGATTCTGGCGAGTCAGCAATGCGTAATAATCACCTACGTGACCTGCACTTAATGTAATGGACAGGCCTCAGGATTTATTTTTGCTATTATCTTATTCTCACTTCCAACTAAATCTCAGAAGTGACAAAATAATACATCAATGGAAACACAGTCAGCATTGTCCAGGGAGAAGGATTTCCATTTGTTTTAAAAACTGTATAATATAAATTTATTAACTGAATTGGTTTCCGGAAATTGAGACAGCTTTTCATTTCTTCTTATGTAATTGGTTGTATGAACATTTTAATAAAAAGATCCCTGTCTATTGTATAAAGATAAAGTGCAACATGTTATCCAGTTATATCATCTTTTGTTTTGAGTGAGGTAGAAAAGAAAGTGGAAAAATATCTAGAAAAACAGCTGCTTTCTTTCAAACACATTAAAATAACGAAACACTGTGTGTGACATTGTCATGCCTTCAGATATCAACCTGCGAGCCTGTGTTGTGCAATTTACTTCTTTTCCCTCTGAGGCACAGGTGGTTCTAATATTTCTTGTTTCCTATCTGCTATCCTTGTTCCATTTCTCTTTGTACAACAGGTGTTTTTATTTGTTAATTTAGTCTGCCCTATCACCTTTTGGGTGCAGCTATTTAAAACCTTCCACTGGCTGATCTTTCCTGCTGGTGATATTCTTTGTGGATCCTTCTTGGAGTTATAGCCTTTGGATTTCTGCAAGTTAGCTAGAGATCAGATCGCTACCCCCAGTTCCTAAGACGGTAGAAGGAACCTACAATGGCTGATAAGGAAGCCGGGTCTGAGTTGTCATTTTCTAGTCCTGTGGTTACGGTTATTCCAATCTGGGGACTGTGCACCTTAGGGTGCTTTCAGACTACGATTTATTCATTTCCGATGCTGTCCGATAAAAATCGGACAGCATCGGACCGATTTTCGGACCCCATGCATCCCTATGGGGATCGGGTCAGATCGGATGTGCACTAAATGCCATCCGATTTGGTCCGATCCGATTCTGTCTGATTTTTGCCGATTATTTTCCGGTGAAAAAAATCGTTGCCTGCAACGATTTTTTCATCCGATTACAAAATCTGACAGACTCGGATCGGACCAAATCGGATGGCATTTAGTGCACATCCGATCTGACCCGATCCCTAACATGGGGCCCTATGGAGAAGGGTCCGAGGAAACATGTGATGTCTCCTCGGACCCTATTTTACTGTACTGAGCATGCTCAGTACAGTAAAACTGCTCAACTAGGAGCGCAGGGGTTAAATAAAAAAAAGGTTCATGCTCACCTGCCCCCGAGCCCCCGCCGTCTCCAGCCATCTTCCTTAAGGCTTCCGGTGGCTCCCGCAGGCTGCCGGTGTCTGCAGAGGTCTTCTGCAGTTCAGGACCTGCGGTGATGTCACAGTCACGTGACCGCGGGTTCACCATGGTAACCCTCGGTCACATGACTGTGACATCACCGCAGGTCCTGTGTACTGCAGTAGAAGACCTCTGCAGACACCGGCAGCCTGCGGGAGCCACCGGAAGCCTTAAGGAAGATGGCTGGAGACGGCGGGGGCTCGGGGCAGGTGAGCATGAACTTCTTTTTTTTTTCCTTTTTTTCAGCCTCCGACTACGATTTTATGCCGGAATCGGGTGCCTATTTGGCACCCGATTCCAGGCATCAGAAGGGAGCCGATGCTGTCCGATTTATATCGGACAGCATCGGCTCCCTAAAAATTGTAGTCTGAAAGCACCCTTAGCCTGTACAGAAATCAATTTTTGTATAATAAATTTGGTGGGAATTGAATTGGCCAGGATGGGATTAAAAGGAACCTGTCACTCCCTTTGGGCATTTTAAACTGTGCCCACCATCTTACACATTATGTAAATGGGGTTCTTGTAACCCCTGTATGTTCCCAGACATGTCCCTTATACCTCAGAAAATTACTTTTATTGCGTCCAGCGCTGCCTCCTATTTAGGGAGGCTGCTATTTAGTCCTGATGGATGATGCCCTTGCTGCAAAACCCGCCCTGCACTTTTTAAAATTCCCACCCCTCTTTTGGCAGTGGATCAGGTGTCCACGCTGCATTGAACAGTGCCGATGTCTCGCGAGATTTGTGAAGTCTCGCGAGACATCGGCACTGTTCAATGCAGCGTGGACATCCGCTCCACTGCGAAGGACAAAATAAGGAATGGGGCTCCTACAATCACTTTGATCATATTTGCTCAACTCAGGGAATTAAATTTGTCTCAAATAAATTTGTGGGAATTGAATTGGCCGGGAAGGGATCAAGAAATGACATCTTATACTATCCTCTATTCGGCATTCCAGGACCTTTTCTAGGGTTGGTTTTCTTTTTTTCCATTTTGCTGGTGAAGAGGGGAGTTTAAGATTGTATTTTAGCCCCATCCTGTTGTGAGTATCTCCCATCATTAGGATACTTGTGACAGCTCTGGGATCTGAGTTTCCTATGAATTTGTGGGTCTTTGGATTTTAAATGTGATTGCTTTCTTTTGGTCAAGCAAGAGTTATTTTTTTTTATTTGTTGTTAGATCCTAGTTAGTGCTTGCCTTCTCAGCTGTAGCTGGTTTGTGACCACTCCCCTCCCTTTATATAATTACTTGACCCATCTCCTGATGCCGGTAATAGATTCTTTCTATTCTGACCACCTTGGAGGAAGGAAGCTTGGTGTAGCTACTTGGGACCTGTTTCCTGGCTGCAGCCCTGAAGTAGTATATCCTTTTGCTTTGTTTTCCTGCGAACCTTCGCATGTGTTAGACTATTGTAGAGGTGAAGTCTAGTGTACTCACTGGCCTTTGCTCTATCTGGGGGGGGGTGGAGGGACATTAACGGATTAGGCACGTGATGACAACGGGGGAAGGACCCACTTAGGGATTTTAGCGGAGCTCAGGGGCCAGACATACTTTAGTGTCAGGAGGTGACCCATACCCTACTCTTCATCATCAGAGTCTTCCTCTTCCTTTCTATCCCATTGTAGCCTCTGTGTGCACCATGTGCCAGACATCCCCCATCCTGTGCGTGACACTTCCAGCCATGACAAAGGGTAGTATTACTATTGTGTATAATAAAATTATGAGTAAAGACTGGAATAAATAAGCCACCCATAACGGGGATTTGACCCACTACCGGGAGGTTTTATTTTTCCTTCGTACCTCTCTTTTCTTTTCAAAATTCTTTTTATTAACGCTTTGCAGTACATTGTAATAGACAGTAAAACAACATTTTTCAACAATATAATGTGAGTACACAGTTAGAGGAGAAAGATTCCAGTTGTATACCTGGATTCTAACATTACAATAAACGGCCATATAAATAATACTCTGAGACAGTGCAAGGATGTTGTTGGTCCTGCATCGCACGAACACGCTCCACAGCCCCAAAGAAGTGATGGGCAGAAGTGGGGCGCACCCGGCAACATCGCCCCCAAGATGGGAGTTAATGTGAACCATTCCAGTGTCACAGAGAGATACATTCAATAACCGCACTGTAAGAAGTGCACATGGTTAGCTATCAATAATAATTCAGATCTAAAGACTTTAAGAAGAGTAAAAATAAAGGCAAGCCGATTCGCTTAAGAGGGGGTGGAGAAAGAAAAGAGTCGAGAGAGAAGTAAGGAGATAGGAATGAAACAAGAAACAAGAAAGAGAGGGGTGTGGGGTGGGAAGGTTAGGACACGGGATCTCTTTCAGATTGAGTGGCATTGTTTGGTGATAACAAGTTAGGATGTCGAACTGTATTTAATCCATGGTGACCAGGTGTCTAAGAAGGAAACTCGAGTGTGGTTCACATAGGACACCGTTTCTGCTACAAGGTACAACTGGTGAACTTTAGTATGGAGCTGTTGGAGCGAAGGGACCTCAGCCGAGCGCCAGTATACCGGTATTAGGAGTTTGGCCGCTGCGATGATATTCTGGGCCAAAATTGATGTATATTTCTTTGAGGGCCATAGCCTGAAATTTAGCAAAGTCGTCTCTGGAGTTAATTGCACCTTTTCTCCCAGAACCATAGTGATCAGTTTTCCAGTAATTTGCCAAAAAGAAGATATGACAGGACATTGCCACCAGATATGGTAGTAGTTTCCATTTTCGGCACCACACCTCCAGCACTCAGCCGTGGATGGAGCCCCCCATCTCTGGCATTTAATGGGATCATAGTACCATCTCGTTATTATTTTATATGAGTTTTCTTGTGCTCGGACACAATGGGTGGGTCCATGAGAGGCTCCATATATGCGTGATATCTGTTCATTCGTGAAGGTGTGTCCTAGATCTCTTTCCCATAGAGAAATATACGCTCGTTTGTGACAGTGGTTGGACAGTAAGAGCATATGATATAGTTGTGAGAAAATTTTCGCGGGTCTAGCGGTTCTAGCACAAAGTGTCTCATAGACTGTCATAGGTCTGTTCAGGTCGACATTTTTAAGGTGACGACGCAGGAGGGATTTAATTGAGTTATAGGCGACGAAGGTTAAAGTTGTCAAGTCCGGGTGCCTTTGCAAGTCTTGGAGGGGGAGAAGGACACCTTCTTGGAGGAGGTGGTCTAAGGAAATACCCGAGTATTTAGGGCTCTTGGAGTGTCCGGTCGGGGTCGATGTAGAGCGTGCTAGAATGTCAGATAGAGACAAAAGGGGTGATAATGGCGGGGCTAGATCGTCTAGTGAGTCACGCCAGAGTTTAAGGGTGTTTTTAGTATGGGGATTGACTATATGCTCGGTACAGGTATTGGAGTGCATTAGGAATAGCGCTCTGAGGGGTAGGGGAGCAAGTGCCTCTTCAATCTCTATCCACTGCTTTTCCGTATTCCCTCGAATTATGTCTACTGTTCTCGACAGGATAGCTGCCTTATAGTAGAGCCTAATGTCCGGCACTCCCATGCCCCCTGATGATTTTGGGAGGGTAAGTGTACGGTATGCCACGCGCGGTCTCCTGGTCTTCCATATATATTTGGAGAAAAGGGAATTCACTTTATGAAGATAGGACGCCGGGATGTGTATGGGGAGCATTTGGAATAGATAAGTGAATTTTGGCAATATCAAGCTCTTCATAATGTTTTTCCTTCCCATCCACGAAAGGTAAGCATCTCTCCATTGCTTAATGAGCGTTGACGTGGAAGTGAGCAGAGGGGGAAAGTTCAGTGTAAACAAATCAGAATCTGTGCGCCCCAACTTCACCCCCAGGTATGTTATGTGAGTCTTGGGCCAGTGGAAGGGATATGAGTTTTGCAAGGTCACGAGAGTGCGATGGGGAACGCGAAAGTCTAACGCTTCAGACTTGGACATATTGATTTTGAAGTTAGAAATGCTGCCGTATTGTTCCACCAGTGCTATCAAGGCCGGGAACCCAATCAAAGGTTTAGTGAGAAACACGAGGAGGTCGTCTGCAAACGCAGCAGATTTGAAATGAGATTTATTGATGTGAACGCCCTCTATATCTCGATGTTCCTGAATGGCAATCAGTAAGGGTTCCATAGCCAGGACGAACAGGAGTGGAGACAACGGGCAGCCCTGTCTAGTGCCGTTATGAATTGTAAAGGGCTCCGTCTACGTGTCATTGATCTGAATACGGGCCGTCGGGTTATGATACATGGCCATAATGGTACCAACTAGCGAAGGAGGGAAACCGAAATGCAGTAACGTCACCTCCAGATAAGTCCAATCCACCCTGTCGAAGGCCTTCTCAGCGTCCGTGCCCACCAACACAAGGGGTTGATGTCGGGATTTCACATATTGAAGGATATGTAATATTTTATGCGCGTTATCTTTGCCTTCCCTACCGCTCACGAAGCCAGATTGATCTAACGAGATCAGTGAGGGCAAAAAATTCCTTATCCTATGAGCTATCATACTGGCCAGAAGTTTCAAGTCAACATTTAACAGTGAAATTGGCCTGTAGTTACTACATAAGTTGGGGTCTTTACCTTCTTTATGTATCAAGGATATTTTTGCTTCCAGCATTTGCTGCGGGAGGGGTTTACCCTCAAATGCCTCGTTACAAATCTTCAAGAGATGTGGTAGCAGAAGGGGTGCAAACGTTTTGTAGTAGTGGGCCGTGAATCCGTCGGGACCTGGTGATTTGCCTGTGGGACACTTCGACAGGGTGGATTGGAGGTCATTCAAGGTGAATGGTCGGGTCAGTGATTGTCGCTGGTCTAACGTTAACGTGGGTAGATTCAGTCGTGTCAAGAAGTGGGAGGTGTCCAGGCGCCTCTGTTCCTTAAGAGCCTGTGTGTCGGCTGGCCTGAGATTATATAGCCCAGAATAATAGTCCAGAAAGGCCTCCTCAATGTGTGATGGGTTACAAGCTGTTAGCCCCTGTGAGTCAGTAATAGAGTGAATTAGAGTGCGGGCTTGCCGTTTACGTAAGTGTTTCAGGAGGAACTTGGAGGCTCTATCTCCATGCGCGTACATTCTATTTTTCCAGGAGGCATATAATTTAGCTGATCTGACATTGAGAGCGTCTCTCAGTTTCTGCCTCAGTTTGGAAAGAGTATCTAAGACTGTACGGTCAGAAGTATTTTTATGGTCCGTCTCCAAACGAGAGATTTCATCATAAAGTGTTTGAACCTCCTGATGCCGTTTTTTATTATGATATGACGCGATGGAGATAAGTTCACCTCTCAACACTGTCTTGTGGGCTTCCCAAAGAATTTGGGGAGATGTGTCGTGTGTATCGTTGAGTTGGAAGTAATGGTGAAGTGCGTCTGTAATACGTTTCCGCGTCGTAGGGGAGTCAAGTAGGGAGTCGTTGAGACGCCAGGATCTGGATTTCAGGTCTGTCCCAGAGGTGGACATTGAGAGTAGTACTATATTATGGTCAGAATATACATTGGGAATTATGTTTGCATCAGATATCCGCGATAGGCATAACCTAGGTATCAGGATATAGTCAATGCGGTGGTAAGACTTATGGGGGTTGGAATAAAAAGTATAGTCACGCGTGGTCGGGTGCATATAGCGCCAAGAGTCAAGGAGATGCATTGAAGTTAGAATAGCCCGTATCCTAGCTAGATCTCTGGGTGTATATGTGCTCTTTCGTTTAGATGTATCCAGCATTGGCTCAAGCGCTATATTCAGATCCCCACCCACAATCAGGGTACCTTCTCTGAAGTTCTCTATTTTTTTTAGAGTAGAAACCAACCATTTTAAGAGTTTTTTGTTAGGTGCATATAAACTGCATAAGGTTGTCAATGAGCCATTAAGGAGGCCCTTCACGCAGATATAGCGTCCCAAAGGATCCACCAGAGATTCTCGGTGTTGGAATAATACTCCAGACCGTAGTGCTATGGAAACACCTCTTGATCTTGACTGAGTGGAGGTGGCATGGTACCAGGTGTTATATTGGCACCGCTCAAAATTCGGAATTTTGTCGGGCTTAAAATGGGTTTCCTGAAAGAACAGAATATCTGCTTTCTGTTTTCGTAATCTATGCAGAGTCTGGTGTCGCGAGGTGGGTGAATTAAGGCCATGAGCATTGATTGTAGCAAACGTAATATTCTTACCGGTGTCATGCATGTTGTAGTACTTGGCGATCGGCTGACATCCCTGGAGCTGGATCGTGTTCCGTGCCTAGTAGGGACAGGGGATGGGTAGAGAGCGGAGGTAGGGAAAAAGAATCAGAAGAGAAAGAAATCCTAGATAGAAGAAAAGAAGAAAATGAAGAAGTCTCAATTATCAAACATAGTAGAGCAGTATGAACCAGTATAAAATTCAACATAGTTGGCTTGGACTATTGATAACCAACTCGAGGGGTTAGTTCAGAACGGAATTAACGTAAGCAACTGCATTATACATATCAAGTATTATAAATTATGCGTAAGGGTTTGGTAGGAGAGGGTTATGGCTGTGCAATGACCTCCGGAAAGCAGAAGGTATATGTTTCCCTACTCCCAAATATCGCCATAAGGCGGAGAGATTAACATGAACAATAACAGCTCTCCACCATGGCAAAAACGCATAAGTTGAGCGTGAATAAATGTAGGGTGAACCTGGGTAAGGCTAATAAAGAAATAATAAAATCTTAGGTAATAAAGAAAGACATAAGATCAGTATCAATCAGCTTATGATTAACTCCACTTTTTCAAAGACAGGTACGAGACGGGGGTTTTGGCGCTATTCTTCCCGGATATATCTCAGGTGGCATCGTCCGGGTCCTTGGCAGATGGTGATTTAGCGATCTTCCTTTTAATTCGTTGCGATTTTGGAGTCGCCTGTTGCCATGGTGTAGGACCTAGGATGGGTTTTATCTTTGAGGCTGAGTGGAAAGCTTCCAGATCCGGGAATTTGTCAAGAGATATGTCCAAAGTCTCACAGGCCGTTTTCAGATCTGCGGATGTTCTGATGGTGATTCCCTGCCCATCCGCTGTAACAAAGATCCCAAATGGGAAGAGCCAGCGAAAGCGATATCCCTTCTGTAGGACTGCATTGGTAAATGGTTTCAGTAGCCATCGTTTTTTCAAAGTAATGGCCGACAGATCTTGGAACAACTGGATTCGGGTACCTTCATAGGTTATCTCCTGTCTTTCCCGTGCTCTGCGGAGAACTAGATTCTTTACACGGTAGTCCAGGAAACGGCACAGCACATGTCGGGGAGCTTCTCCTTGTTGTGGTTTAGGTCGAAGGGCTCTATGGACCCGCACCAATTCAATGTCCTGAGGGTCATGTTCAGAAAGTAAGTCTTTAAAGATCTCCACTCCAGCCTTTTCTAGTGCTTCATTGGCCACAGTTTCAGGGAGACCCTTAATCCTAATATTCTGCCGGCGTTCACGGTTTTCATGGTCTTCAAGAGCAACATAGATGTCATGTATATGGTGTTCATGCTCTTTAAGGCCCTCTAGGATAGCATTGGAGTGGTGTACAGTTGTTATTTGGGCATTTTCCAGTGACTCCAGTCTGTGGCCTTGGTGCGTGAGGTCACGTTTAATCTCCGCTAGCTCTCGCCCAATCGGGCCGATAGCTTTGGCAAGGGCTCTCTTGATAAAGGAGCGGGTCACCATTGGGTCTCCAGATACACTACCTCCCTCTGAATCACTCTCTACGTCAGAGTCTGTGTCGTCTGTGCAGGCCAGGACGGACTTCTTGGTTGATTTAGGGGTGTCCTCCACTACGGCCTGTTTTTTAAGGAATTGGTCAACATCGGCTTGAGTTACAGCCTTTGCGGATTTAGGCGCACTCTTAGGTGGTTTAATGGTCGTCTTTCCCATGGTGGTATCTGTGGTCACCGTGTGACGTATTTGTGCAGTTTAAGTCTATATGTCCCCTCTAATTGGTTATGGTTAGTTTAAGGATTCATTGGTCCAAATTGTGTCCAGCAGGACAGAAAGCGGTGAGAAGGGAGTCTACAGGCACTGATATTGTAGTACCTGGTGCAGAGAGTGAAGGGTGCTTGCTGGGGGGTCCTCTGACCTCTTTGTTGTTGTGTATCAGGTTATTAGGTTATCAAAAAAGAAGTCCAGTTGACGAGTGGATAGGTTTATCAGGGGTAATCCCCAGGAAATAGTACACTGCCCAGTCTTATAAGCTGATCATATAGAGTCCCTTCAAGACGTTAGTTCCCAGATGGTTGGGGGCTTCTCTCTGCGCTTTATGGTGTACGATGTGAGGGGTGAACATCACCTCCACCTTCCCCAGTGACCACTGACCCGTTGCCTCTTCACCTCACTATTGTAAACCCCTGTCACCACAGATACAGTCCAGCCCAGCCACAGTTCTGTATTTTTATACACAGTGCAGGCAGTGACAGGCTGTCCCTTATGGATGAGGATCAGCCTCCACTTACCCTCTCCTGCAGCTTCTCCTGTCTGAAGATGAGCGGTCCTGGAGGTTTTTTTTCGGGTGGTTTATGTCTCTCCCGGCAGGGTCTGAGGCTTCCAGCTCCCTCTGTCTGCAAGCTCCGTTTCTTCCTGAGTGGTCGGCCGGAGCACGGGCCTCGGGTCTCAGAACGGCCCTGAGCACCCCTGATGGATCGCAGCTGGAACGCGGGGGCAAGAATACCTGGTCTCCACGTACACCCGCCGGTCTCCTCAGGACTACCGACCGGGCGCTGTGCCTCCGAGTGTCCACCGCTTCTCTCCACTCGCAGCAGATGTTGGCAGATCCGGCGCGGCCTAGCAGAGCGGGCGCCGCCGCAGCTCTGCCTCGTGTGCAGCGGGGGCTGGTAGGGAATCCGGTCTTGTGCCTCGTTCCCCCGGTCCGATTGCTAAAAGAAGCACAGTGACCGGTTCAGGGGGGTGGTGGCTGTTTAGCTGTGGGTCCGAGGGGCTCCGGTGGGCAGCCTGCAGGGATGGATGGCTGGGATGCTGTGTTCAGGTTGTGGAGCTCCTGGATACACGTCCTCCTCACATCGCGGCCATCTTGGACTCCCCTCCTTCGTACCTCTCAATGCCTCTGTTCGCTAACCCAAAAACACAGCTTGTCATCCTTCCCCTAATTATCCAAACATTTCTTCATTGCCTGTGACTGCTCATAGCCTTTTAAGCAAAAAATTAGCTGCCGCCGGAGCTGACAAGTGTGATGAGAACAAATGTATTATGTCAACAGATTAAATTAGCGCAGACTTTGACATGAACTGTTTTGCTGCAAGAATAACACACGAAGAACTCATTTGACAAGATGTGTTTGGTTCACAGTTTCTTAATTATTAGCAAAGATTTTTTTACAGCTGCCGTTGTGCAGTTGGACAACATCCGCCGCCACCAGAGATTACGCCTCGGCCCACAAAGTGCTGAGCCTGATAGGAAGTTATTATAATCCAGGCTATATTGCTTGCCACGGTGTGACATTTACAGGAACTGCAGAGTTAGTGTGTATTATAATGGCCTTTTATTATCCGGGGTGTGAATGAGTGAGAAAGCGTCCGTGGCATTATTATAAATGGTTGATGGATGGTACACAGTGATCCGCAGCAGCACTTCTTTCTTAGCAACTCACTTGAAAACAACAATCAAGGACTTTGTTTACTTCCTAGAATTCTGCAGAGATCTGAAGATTCTAAGCCATTGTTCAACTGTCAATCTGAAGCTCCAGATGTGTCCATCCTTACCTGTCCTCTCAACTTCACATATCCAAAGATGTTTAGGGGAATAAAAACACAATGTTGGGAGATGGTTATGCTATAGGTGTGTATGTGACCACCTAGTGGTTGTAATGTGAATTGCAGTCTTGTAGAAATGAGACAATCGATCTGCAAAATGTTGGATTCTGATGATTCTCAGGATTCCTTTGAGAATCTGATTCCTTATGTTGCTATTTTCTTCCACAGCACCTCAGCATACAGTGCAGGTTTTTACTAATCAATGTTGAGAAAAGTGATTGACCTCACACACGGCCAGTGGCGGAGACACAAGGGTCAGTAGATGTTCTCATCCGCTGGCCTGGCTGCCTTTAGAAAGATTGCCCAAGGTCTGGGCTCATCCACTAAATGTCCGCACTTAGGGGAAATCCCTCCCCGTGGGCAGAAAACTACTCGCACAACACAGGGTGAGGGTACCACACCCTGGTAAGACTTAATTGTGTCACCAACAGTCAACAGCATATAGTACCTTACCAGTAAGGACACAATATGGTACATGTAACAGAGTCTCACCCTTCGCCAATGATCAAAACGTCCGTAACTTCTGGGGATACAGGACTAACTGCCGCAGCCAGCAGCACCCCACTCTTGGCTTGGAGATGACCCTGGTAAACCTATCCAGGCTTGGAAAAGACCCTGGTCGACCTATCTAGGTTTGGAGAAGATCCTGGTGGACCTATTTAGGCTTGGAGAAGACCCTGGTGGACCTATCTTGGTTTGGAGAGAACCCTGGTGGACCTATCTAGGCTTGACGAAGACACTAATGGACCTACCTAGACTTGGAGAAGACCGTCGTGGACCTATCTGGATTTGGAGAGAACCCTGGTGGACCTATCTAGACTTGAAAAAGACACTGATGGAAATACCTAGGCTTGGAGAAGACCCTTGTGGACCTATCTCGGCTTGAAGAAGACCTTCATGGACTTAGCTAGGCTTGGTGAAGACCCTGGTGGACCTATCTAGACTTGGAGAAGACCCTTCTGGACTTACCTAAGCTTGGAAAAGACCCTGATGGACCTTCCTAGGCTTGGAGAAGACTCTGGTGGACTTATCTAGGCTTGGAGAAGACCCTGGTGGAACTATCTAGGTTACACAAGATCGATCTTCCTACAGAGCGTTCATCTATCAAATAGCCATGGCTTGAGATTGAGCTGAAGGCCGATAAATAATACAAATAAAAGACACCAATGAGAGTAATAAAATTAATTTGCCTAATTACCAATCATGTGCCTGGTCTTATGAAATCGGGGTCTGGATGAGCATGGTAGATATATATATATATATATATATATATATAGAGAGAGAGAGAGAGATAGATAGATAGATAGATAGATAGATAGATAGATAGATAGATATACATGTGGACTGTGTGTCCCATGGCGCTCCTCCTGATCCATTAACATTTTAAACTGATGGGCAAGAAAATATCTAATAAAACAACAATAAAATTGGTGTAACCGGTGCTCCATGCTGGAAAGGTCCGCATCCATTGAACCCGATGACACCACTCTAGGTCCATTGGTCCAATACTCTTTAGTCCACAGCCAGCTCCTTATACCCTAATATGAATAAGGTTCACAATATTTTGATTAAAAAACACTACTATATCCTACACGTTGCATACAGACTTGCATTCCAGCTCATTCGCTTCGCAACTCCTAGGAAGTCAACGCCGAGTCTTTCATCAGGAAAGGTGGTTAGATTGGAATGTCAACAAACTTATATCATCATTGTCAGCTTCGCCTGTAAAATCTTTCCTTGCAAGCTGATAAACAGCAGAATCTATCAAAGCTTTATGTCTGTACTTAAAGTCATTCATTTTTTTATCCCGCCATGACACGCTGACACATTTTAACTAATCTTTTTTATTTATTCATTCACAAAGCACTTTCTTATGCAGATGATACAGCTACCGAGAAAGTAAATCCTGGGAGACGCATCATTGTATCCGTCCGCCACTCCCCCCGGTTCTACTTCACACCCAACTGATATAATTACCCGAGAATTACACGGAAACCTAAGGATTTAACAACCCTACAGAGGGAATCTGATTATTGTGACTCTGAAAGAGGATCTGTCAGCAGATTTCAAAAAACAAACTAAATACATCAATAAATAGACATCATAGACCTGATTAGGCCGGTGTATTCACTTTTAAAATCTATAGAACGATGCACAAATATAGGAGGAAAAATAATTTTTAATAAAATGGTGAAAAAAACATAAGATCATTAAAAAATGCAAGAGCAAAAAAAATTGTTATGTATATTTTGTCATTTTTTTAATTATGATCTTTATTTAATAATAGTTTTGGAAATTTTATACTGGCTACTAGGAGTATTTTAGATTTCATGTATTTTCAGAAAGAGTTTTCAGCAGTCACCTTATCATTGTAGGCAGTATTACAAGGATACGAAACACTTCTTTACAGAGCTGAAAACATAGGATCCAGAAATCACAATAGGTGATATCACAGCTCACCTCCTCCTCCTGTACAATGACTGATAACACCTCTATATACAGTAGATAACACAGGATCCACCATTCACTATAGGTGATATCACAGCTCACCTCCTCCTCCTGTACAATGACTGATAACACCTCTATATACAGTAGATAACACAGGATCCACCATTCACAATAGGTGATGTCACAGCTCTCCTCCTACTGTACAATGTCTGATAACACCTCTATATACAGTAGATAACACAGGATCCACCATTCACAATAGGTGATGTCACAGCTCACCTCCTCCTCCTGTACAATGACTGATATCACCTCTATATACAGTAGATAACACAGGATCCACCATTCACAATAGATGATATCACAGCTCACCTCCTCCTCCTGTACAATGACTGATAACACCTCTATATACAGTAGATAACACAGGATCCACCATTCACTATAGATGATATCACAGCTCACCTCCTCCTACTGTACAATGACTGATAACACCTCTATATACAGTAGATAACACAGGATCCATCATTCACAATAGATGATATCACAGCTCACCTCCTCCTGTACAATGACTTATAACACCTGTATATACAGTAGATACCACAGGATCCATCATTCACAATAGGTGATATCACAGCTCACCTCCTCCTCCTGTACAATGACTGATAACAGCTCTATATACAGTAGATGACACAGGATCCACCATTCACAATAGGTGATGACACAGCTCACCTCCTCCTGTACAATGACTGATAACACCTCTGTATACAGTAGATAACACAGGATCAGCCATGCACAATAGGTGATGTTACAGCTCACCTCCTCCCCCTGTACAATGACTGATAACACCTCTATATACAGTAGATAACACAGGATCCACCATTCACAATAGATGATGTCACAGCTCACCTCCTCCTGCTGGACAATGACTGATAACACCCCTATATACAGTAGATAACACAGGATCCACCATTCACAATAGATGATATTACAGTTCACCTCCTCCTCCTGTAGAATGACTGATAACACCTCTATATACAGTAGATAACACAGGATCCACCATTCACAATAGGTGATATCACAGCTCACCTCCTCCTCCTGTACAGTGACTGATAACACCTCTATATACAGTAGATAGCACAGGATACACCATTCACAATAGATGATATTACAGCTCACCTCCTCCTGTACAATGACTGATAACACCTCTATATACAGTAGATAACACAGGATCCACCATTCACAATAAGTGATATCACAGCTCACCTCCTCCTCCTCCTGTATAATGACTGATAACACCTCTATATACAGTAGATAGCACAGGATCCACCATTCACAATAGGTGATATCACAGCTCACCTCCTCCTGTACAATGACTGATAACACCTCTATATACAGTAGATAACACAGGATCCACCATTCATAATAGGTGATATCACAGCTCACCTCCTCCACCTCTTTTCACAATGACCTTTGCACCGCTGATTAGATGCTTTGATGCAAAAGATTGGGCCAGGATCTAACTATTGTGACAATGCACATGTGTTGTTTCCTGAAATAAAAGGAAGTTAATAGACATATTCTTGAGTGGATGATTTTCCTGCATTGACACAGCATGCAGTATAAAGCTCGATACAAGCCTTTCATCATCACAATATTTGTTGGGATCAGTGTCGTCGCCTTTATCAATTTTTTTATTTTTTCCTTTCACCACCCAGAAATTTTGGGTGTGATGATAGAACATGATTACACAGCGTCAGTGCAAAACATTTGCTTTGTGACATTTCCCTTGTACGGCGTCGCAGGTAAGAAGTTTGCTAATCTCACACATCATTACCTGGATGTTTTAGGCGTCTCATCATCTTTACAGCATGTTGCAGCATCACAAAGGAGAAAATAAGCAGAGACACAAAGCAGAGCGGCGCCTCGACTAGAATTAAGTGATTAGTTTCACATTACACTGGTTGAGCTCATCTTGTAGCTGAGATCTCTGCGACGGGAGAGACTTCTAATAGAGCCGGAATGGAGCAAATGTGATATTAATAACGGAGATATTACATTGGATTAGTTCCATCACCTTCAACTCTGGAAATAGTTTTTTCAATCAAGTCCCAAATGTCAAGCTTGGTTTTAAGGTGGACCTGTCTGTGCTCCAGCTATGTCTGAGCAAATGCATTCCCCCAAAAAATAACCACCACGCCAAAGCCTCTATTCTTCTCTCTACATCGTGTTGTTCCAATATTATTCCTCCTGTCAATAGAGCATGTCCTTAAAGGGACTCTGTATGATACTAATATTACTCTTGAATAGGGCCTGGGCAGCCCTTTTAAAAACATGTAAAGTCATTATTGTACCATTTGTAGTTTCTTTGCTATAAGCATTTTCAGACCCTGCAGGAAGCTGGTACATTAGTCCTCTCAATTACTTTTACAGAGGATTAGTCCGGCTGCTGTATAAGTGTTATTTAAATATCCACACTCACCCAAGCTGGTGTTCTGTCCCTCTATTTTGTGCTCTGTTCTGGCAGGGGGGTGGTGTTTTGTCCTGCACTGTGTGCGCTGTGTAAGGCCGGCTTCACACCACGGTGAACCTGACAGTCCTGGTCCAAACTTGCAATCAGAACCGGAGGGCAAATATGCCCTCCGGTCCGGTGTGCAGCCAGATCACTCTAGTTGCAGCTGCTGATTTTTCAAGATCCCTGCTAGCCGCGGTCCTGAAATTACAGCAGCATGCAGCCGCCGGTGTCCGGTTCCCAGATCTTCCTGGATCAGGGCAATCCGGCCCCATAGACTCCCATGTTAGTGAGCGCTGGATTGTCCAGGATCCGGGAGGATCCGAGAGAATCCGGGAAGATCCGGGAGAAGCTAATTTTGGGAGATTTTTCTCCCCGGACACAAAAACATTGTAAGCAACATTTTTTTGTCCCAGAGAAAAATTCGAACACACCCGGACCCTCCCGGAGAGATGGAAAACGGATGGCAGATAGCTGCCATCCGGCTCCATCAGGCCCCATAGGGCTGCCCAGGGTGATAATCAGGTCCGGGGCTGTCAGGGTCACCCCGGAGAGCCCCGGGCCTGATCATACTGTGGTGTGAAGCCAGCGTAAGAGATTTCTATTATAAGAACATTAGTTTTCCTGCAGTCATGTAAAGTGTGTATCTGCTGAGCAAATGATCAATTGTTCTTATAATCACATAGAAATATCTCAGACTGCACACACTACACACATGCCTCAGATACATGTAATGAAGATCTCTAAGATCACACACCTCCTCCCACTCTTTTCTGCTCTGTCAACAGACTCTGCAATAGTGCAATGAGTCACACAACAGACAGATCAGAGAGGAGGGCAGAGCTGTGCAGTGATGCATGAATATTCATTCCTTGACGATTGGGCAGCAGAGAACTTAATGCGATTGACAGATGGAATTAATCTTTTATTTTGAAGTTTACAAAGGATAGGAGGAAGTATAAATAATAGAAATACATGAATAGGGAGAGCTTAGAGAAAAGAATTAGAAAATGATAGTAGTTACATATGGATTTTTGACCTGACAGATTCCCTTTAAATAGTCTGACACTGTTGGCTCTGATATGACAGCCGAGAATCAGCCACAAAGAGCTCAGAAAAAGTTAAATACAAGTTATAATCTACCCATCTGAAGCTCACTGACAGATTCTTAGTCTACTCATTCTTCAGCCAGCAACATGCAGAGAAACAAAAAGTCTGTGAAAGCTAAGGTGCTAAATTGTACTGAAACTGCAAAACTTGAAATCAAAATACAATCATTTACGTAAAAAAAAACCTGAGCTGAAGTAATTGAAAGATTTAATTTGCATCAAAAATTTGGCTTGTATCAAAATCATCAGGGAAAATTGGTAACCCCTATCATTGGGGCCTGCTGCTTTCTGCTAAATGAATTGGGTATCTGATCCTTAGTTGTGCATGATGAGCTTCTGTAGGCGAGAAGCGGCGTAATGCTGCTGACGGGCGGCGGTGATGGGAAGCTACAGCACCCCCCTCCCCCCGCTACTCACTTCAGGACTCAGGTGGCAGGGATGCTAGATGCACCCCTGGGCGTGAGGACCCTTGACGTGGCTTATAAGCTTCCGTGTTTTGGACAAAATATCCACCAATACCTCACATTATTTTTCATCATTTTTTTGCACATTTGTATCTTTTTGCAGGATGCAGCCAGGCCCTTTAGGACTTCAGTCCTGTGTGATGCATATACATAGTGCTGGGCAACCCACCTGATCTAAAAGTATGGGTGTGATCAATAGGTTGCATACAGACATTCTGCATCATGCTTGCCCGTGCGACTGACGCCCTACGGAAACCTCATCTGTCTGCATATAAAATACCAACAATCACTTCCCCCATATCATGGCAGGTTGAGAGTGATTGCGACATCAGTGTGTTGCACTAATGTAGCCACTTTCATTGGAGCCTGCGGAGTCCTGCTAAGTGCATTGGGTATCTGACCTTTGGCTGTGTGTGATGGGTTTTCTGATTTTATGCCCTTGTAGGTTTTTTTTTTACTTTTCTAACCTTGTACATTCACGTCTCAGTCCACCCCATACATACTAGTCCACCGGTGATCTCCTAATTGGCTCCTCTTCTTTTTTTCTTCTTCTTTGTCCACACTGGCTAGATCTAAGACTGTTAGATGGGTTTCTGTTGGCTCCTCTTTTTTTTCTTCTTCCTGGTCTTCACCACTGACCAGACCTCAGGCTGTTATTTAGGATCTTATCTGCTTTTCTTCTTTTTTTCTCCTTCCCGTCCCAGTCTTCACTGCTGGCTAGACCTCAGGCTGTTATGTGGGGTTCTATTGACTCCTTTTATTTTTTTATCCTTCCTGGTATTCAACCCTGGCCAGACATCAGGCTGTTACATAGGTGCCTATTTGCTCCTCCTCTTTTTTCTTCTTCCTGGTTTTCACCACTGTCCAGACCTTGGGCAGTTATGTGGGGGTCCTATCTGCTCTGCTTCTTTCTTCTTCTTCCTGGTCTTCACCACTGGCCAGACCTCAGGCTGTTATGTGGGGTCCTATCTGCTCTGCTTCTTTTTTCTTCTTCCTGGTCTTCACCACTGACCAGACCTCAGGCTGTTATTTAGGGTCTTATCTGCTTTTCTTCTTTTTTTTCTCCTTCCCGTCCCAGTCTTCACTGCTGGCTAGACCTCAGGCTGTTATGTGGGGTTCTATTGACTCCTTTTATTTTTTTATCCTTCCTGGTATTCAACCCTGGCCAGACATCAGGCTGTTACATAGGTGCCTATTTGCTCCTCCTCTTTTTTCTTCTTCCTGGTTTTCACCACTGTCCAGACCTTGGGCAATTATGTGGGGGTCCTATCTGCTCTGCTTCTTTCTTCTTCTTCCTGGTCTTCACCACTGGCCAGACCTCAGGCTGTTATGTGGGGTCCTATCTGCTCTGCTTCTTTTTTCTTCTTCCTGGTCTTCACCACTGACCAGACCTCAGGCTGTTATTTAGGGTCTTATCTGCTTTTCTTCTTTTTTTCTCCTTCCCGTCCAGTCTTCACTGCTGGCTAGACCTCAGGCTGTTATGTGGGGTTCTATTGACTCCTTTTATTTTTTTATCCTTCCTGGTATTCAACCCTGGCCAGACATCAGGCTGTTACATAGGTGCCTATTTGCTCCTCCTCTTTTTTCTTCTTCCTGGTTTTCACCACTGTCCAGACCTTGGGCAGTTATGTGGGGTCCTATCTGCTCTGCTTCTTTCTTCTTCTTTCTGGTCTTCACCACTGGCTAGACCTCCGGCTGTTATGTGGGGTCCTATCTGCTCTGCTTCTTTTTTCTTCTTCCTGGTCTTCACCACTGGCCAGACCTCAGGCTGTTATTTGGGGTCCTATCTGCGCCGCTTCTGTTTTCTTCTTCCTGGTCTTCACCACTGGCCAGACCTCAGGCTGTTACATGGGATCCTATTTGTCCTCTTCTTTTTTCTCCTGTCTAGTCTTCACTGCAGGCCAGACATCAGGCTATTACATGGGGTCCCATCGGCTAGTCTTTTTTTCTTGTTTTCTTCCTGGTCTTCATTTTTGACCAGTCCTCAGGCTGTCACATGGGGTCTTATTGGCTCGTTTTCTTTTTTCTTCTTCCAGATCTTCCCCACTGGCCAGACCTCAGGTTGCTACTTGGGTTTCTCTTCTTTTTTCTCCTTCCTGGTCTTCACCATTAGCCAGACCTCAGGCTGTTTGTTACATGGGATTATACCGGCTCCACTTCTTTTTTCTCCTTCTTGGTCTTCACTGTTAGCTAGACCTCAGGCTGTTATGTGAGGTCCTATCGGCTCCTCTTCTTTTTTCTTCTTCCTGGTTTTCACCTCTGGCCAGACCTCTGGTGGTTGCATGGGTTCATATCTGCTCCTCTTTTTTTTTTTCATTGTCTTCACCATTAGCCAGACCTCAGGTTGTTAGATTGGCTCCTATTGGCTCCTCTTCTTTCTTCTCCTTTTGTTCTACACCAGTCACCAGGCCTCAGGCTGTCACATAGGGTCCTATGCATATTATTGACATTAATGACCTGCATTGCACCCAGCATGGTGCTGAAAGGAAAAGAAGAAGGAAGTGGAGACAATCTGAGAATGGGTGGAGTGTGGTGGTAACACAAAGGGATTACCAAGGTTAAGTGAGAATTTATTGAATGTTTTAACCCCTTTTTTAGAGTTTGGTAAAGTTTTTTAACCCCTATCCCAGCCCTGAGGACAGGATTGCCACTAAACTAGGACAGGACTGGCTACATTTGTGCAAAATGACTCTCCCAAAATTCATAATAGGCTGAACCTCCATGAATTTTGAGAAATTCTAAACAATCTTAAATCATTTACAATCGATTTGCTCAGGTCTAAGGACGACCTTTCCAACAAAAAAAAAGTAATTGTCCAAGGCAGAAAAATGTGCCAGGATCCATAGAACTGCTGCCATTGATGCCTCCGGCACGATTCCTCTCTCGCCCGGCTGTGCATGGAGTTAAACTCTGCAGACGGCACTTCTGTGAATCACAAACAATTCAGGCTGATGATTACTAGAAATAACTCTTTCATGTTTTTTGGAAATAAACTATCAGTTTTATTTATAAAGCCATGCTAGCTCATCCAACATCGGGTTCCAGAACTGGAATCACACTAATGGTGAACATAAGTCTTGCCAACTGAATCTTTCTGCCAGCGTATTGTTCATGGATTAGATTTCCAAATTTAGAGCGGAAAATCTGTTCTGTATTTTTAACGGCTAGTTTAGCTGTAACGAGGTGTCGCGGGTAGCAGGAGTTATGCTGGGAAGCAGACGGACTAGTTATAGCTACAGATTTAAAGTCTTAGCGACTCTCTAGGAAAAAGTTTGAAAAGGATAAGTTGATATTGCTTACCAAATATATCAATTCTTACCTGTCATGTTCATTACAGCAAATGCTGATCAAATGATTGGCAAGATACATCCATTGACATACCAAAGTGTGACACACTGAAACATGTAGAGAAGTGTGCTCAGCAGCTAAACACTTCCGTACATGGTGGATTGCAGCTGTTGTACAGTCACCACTCAACTCTTAACAGCATTAACCACTACTTAGATGTCAAAGGCAGTCTCTGATTGAGGCATGTAGGTGAATCGTTCAACCTCAGTCAGCCCTACAATTTGGAATGCCTATGAATTGGCATAGCAACTGGGGAAAAAGGAGCTTATCACTGGCCTCCTTCACTAATATTTCTGTATTATCATGAAACCCATCACCACTATCCCTGCACCCCCATGAAGCCCATCCATTGGCTGAGCTTCACATGAGAATGTAATGCATTATATAAAACAAGCTATCCATGAATCTCACATTCAAATCCCCTACGAGGAGGTATAAAATATTGAGTAAAAATGGCAGACGGGAAAGCCCTAAAAGCCTCATTACCACTAACTCTGTACTCCACAGACTATCCATGGTCTGAGTTTCATATCAGAACATATTAAATCATATATCCATCAATTTCAAGTTCAAGTCTCCTAGGGGGAGATCTAAAAAATAAAGGAAAAATATCAAATGGAAGGGGCTTTTATAATGTTCCTATCACCACTATCTTTGTACTCCCATGAACGTTCATCCATGGACTATGCTATATAGGAGAACATATTGCATTATATAGAATAAGCTATCCATCAATCTCAGGTTCAAGACTCCTACGGGAAGGTCTACAAAAAAAAAGTAAAAAAAGAAAGTGGCTTCAACTTCTAAAAGGCTCCTATCACCACTATCTCTGTACTCCTATTAAACCCATCCATGAGCGGAGCTTCATAGCAGAATGTATTGCATTGTATAGAACAAGCTATGCATCAATGGCACGTTCAAATCTCATAAGGGGAGGTGTAAACAATAAAGTAAAAATGGCAGATGGCTTGGGGCTTTTAAAATGGCCCCATCACCACTAACCATCTCTGTATTCCCACAAAGCCTATCCATGGGCTGAACTTCATAGGAGAATGTGTTGCATTATATAGGAAAGTCTTATATCAATTGCGTCTTCAATTCCCTTATAAGGAAATCACGAAAATAAAATAAAAATGGCAAACATAAGACTTCTAAAAAGTCACCATCACTAATATTTATGTACTTCCATGAAGCTCATCCATGGGCTGCGCTTCATAGGAGAACATACTGCATTATACAGAACAAGCTATCCATCGATCAGATGTTCAAGTCTCCTAGGGATGGGTCTCAAAAATAAAGTAAAAATGGCATCGGGGGGCTTTAAAAATCCCCTATCACCATAATATTTGGACTCTTATGAAGTCCATCCATGGGCTGAGCTTCATAGGAGAATGTATTGCATTATATAGAACAATCTATCAATCAATCACACGTTGAAGTCCCTACGGGAAGGTGTACAAAATAAAGTGAAA